>CAJHNH020004068.1:0-82500 GCA_905116865.2 Candidula unifasciata | reverse complement strand
CAAGTACTGGAGTAACGGTCAAGCCAGGTACTAGAGTAACGGTCAAGCCAGGTACTGGAGTACCGGTCAAGCCAGGTACTGGAGTAACGGTCAAGCCAGGTACTGGAGTAACGGTCAAGCCAGGTACTAGAGTAACGGTCAAGCCAGGTACTGGAGTACCGGTCAAGCCAGGTACTGGAGTACCGGTCAAGCCAGGTACTGGAGTAACGGTCAAGCCAGGTACTGGAGTAACGGTCAAGCCAGGTACTAGAGTAACGGTCAAGCCAGGTACTAGAGTAACGGTCAAGCCAGGTACTAGAGTAACGGTCAAGCCAGGTACTAGAGTAACGGTCAAGCCAGGTACTGGAGTAACGGTCAAGCCAGGTACTGGAGTAACGGTCAAGCCAGGTACTGGAGTAACGGTCAAGCTAGGTACTAGAGTAACGGTGAAGCAACTTGTTTCGGTGCAATTAACACTTCTTAGCCAACATACTTGGCACAAAGAAGCCAAACCACAAATATAGCCTATAGTGCTCTCATAGATTGAACATGGCAAATTTTTTTTGTTTCTGTTGTTGTTGGGTAAATGGATGTATAGGTACCACCAGCACTTTTTAGTCTTATGGTGACAAACCTTCATGTCCTGTTGGTCTGACATTCAGACTGAGATCCTCTGATCTTGGGGTGTCACATTTTTCAGGCGGGTCTGACATTCAGATTGAGATCCTCTGATCTTGGGGTGTCACAGTTTACAGCTAGGCTTCTAGCCTTTAGGTGATTTTGTCAAACTTCTAATTAGTTACCTTTTATGACATGCTTATTAGGAGGCTGTGGGTAAATTCTGTTTCCTCACCAAATAGGGACCACAAAACCAAGACGCAGATGCTCTGATCAATCAAGAGCATGTCGTCTGCAATGTGTTGTTCTCATCACAGCTCACACAAAAGCTTTGATCTTGCAACACTTCTGCTGCCTCATCCACTATATTAAATCTTCTTTGTCTAGGTAGATGGCAATCTCGGTTGACTCCTGTTATAGCTTCCAAGAATCATGCTGCGTGAACACTGCTTATGTGCCCATAGAACATATGAAACATGTCTAGTAGCAGACAACCACAAGACCAACCAGTATTCTTTTGAGAAGGCCCATGGCGGTCGGATGTCCCGTGACCCACAGTCCTACAAGGTGGCGGCTCAGCTGTCTGTGTGAACAAGAACGAATATTTTTTTTTTCAATACACAAAATCATCATATACACTCAACAAAATTCAATTGTCCTCATCTCATCTATGGAAGGAAGTTCTGTTTTAAAGCTAAATATATCAACTACACTGGGTCAAAAGCCCAACTTGAAATACGCAGTTCTTAGACCTGATATCAATGTATGACTTCTTGTTAGTTTCACTTGTAGCCTTCTTCTCAAGAGTTTTGAAAGAAAAAATCCAAAAAAAAATTATAAATACTTGTGTTACCAAAACAAACTATGCATACTTGGCAAGCATCGCTTCAGAAGCCCTGGGTAGTCAGCCTCCTTTAGATATCATCTGCTTTGGGGTGTGCAGGTATTGGAAAATAAAAAGGCAGACAGGCTTGCTGATTCTGCACCACTGGGTGATGAATTAATGCATGACAAGCTAGAAGTGGAGGCACGAACAGATCATTATGGTCTGAAAAGAATGGAACTGGCAGGAGTGACCACGGGATCTGACCAACATTCTCAGAGGAAAGGCAAGAAGGACATATAATCAAATTGCTTCTGACACCACCAGAATTAGAACTCTGTGCTGGCTGCTGAAGATGAGGACAGAGCACTTATGGGGATGTTCTTCGTGCTGTTATGTTAGTTGTCAACTCAGCTCAACCAAACACTTGGTACTCATCCATACTTTTGTAGACAAACTGACACCCAACTGGTAATGTGGTCAGAGTCAGACTGGAACAACTTTAAACAATTCAACATCAATTGCTACTATAATCTGTCTGGATGATGTTCAGTATGTCTAGATGATGTGCCACATACATCTATACATTAAACTTGGTGATATGTTAAAGACTGGTTTTTATTCTGACATCTTCTTCTTCTTTCTTTGTTTTAATGGCTTATTTGTGTGCAGTTGGTTGTTCAATGCCTCTCAGACAGATGGACTCTGACTTCGATGGACACCCCAAACTAGTCGACTCCTACGACATGCTGTTTGGGAAGGCAGTGGGTCTGTTCTAGTTTTCCCCACAATGGGGCCCCAGATCCCACATGGGGAATTCTGGCATCTAAAGATAAGGATGTCATTATCTAAAAGACATTTTAATGCTATTTTTTTTTTTTTTTTTAGTTATAGTTAGTTCACTTTATTATTATGTGTTTGTGCTTAAAAGCCAGTTGACATGTTGTGTTGTGGTTTACATCTAGGCTGCAATATCTGAGCCTTCTGACTCAACACATCCAATTTCAGAAAACTTAATGAATCAGCTTGTACAACATTCTTATTTAGTGGGTCTATTCTTTGTTCCCATCTTCTTCTTATCAGAGCTCACCATCTGTAACTTCTGCAGGAAAGTTCTGGTTGCTTGTTCACTTCTGGAATTCAGTCAAATTCCAGAAGGTGAGTTTTACATGCACAACCATTTTACAGATCTGGCTTATTTGTAAGCAGACTGTTGGTTCCTCGCCTCTCAGACATCTGCACTCTGACTTTGAATGAAACACTCCATAATTAGTCAACTTTTACCAAATGCTTGTTAGATGGGCAGTGGATCTGCTCCTTTTCATCGCACAATGGAAAAAAATAAAAATGAATGAAAAGTAGATTAAAAGGTAAAGTCAGGAGATTTGAACCAGCATCACTGCACACAGTTATAAACCATAAGTGCTCTACCACCAGTACGGACAGCAGATAAGAAGCTCTCTGCTTGTGTCACTGTTCGCACATAACTTCGTAGCTACAGCGACATTTCTCCATTTACCCCAGAATGTCAACTCTGGTACCCATTTCCTAGAGGCTGGGTGAACCTCAGAAACCGCCCGGTTTTGAACACCGACCGCGGGCTGGAGCGAGTCGCAGCTGCGCTATCGCGGCAACGAAGATTAACGAACTTCACAAACAAACAAAAAGTGAACTTTGCGGCTACAGAGCTCATCAGCACATACATTAATCAAACAAAGGGAAACATAGAATGGTTGACTAAGGATGGGTGTTGTGGTACACCACACAAGCACTGAAATGGGAAATAAGAGACTGTGAGGAAGAGAGGATGTCAAAGAGAAATCCTAAGGCAAACATTTCAACAGTAATGGAAGATTTTAACCAAATTAAATCACCTTTTTTCACCTTCCTTCTCATAAGTTTCAACCCGTAATGGGGTCCCAGAACCCACACAGGGAACTTTTCCCCTAAAAATGGAACCCCAAAACTCACACATGGAGTTATTTCACCATTTTTACAGTCGAGTTGCTACCTACCTGTTAGTCAGCATCCTACTGTCTGTGCTCTGTGTGAACATGGCGGTGTGAAGATGTTTTGGCAGTGCCCCTTCGGACAATGATAGATCCTGCATCTTGGCTGCAATCTCCGCATCCCCCTCCTAGAAATTACAGTAAATAAACGCATGTTTGATTAAAAGACTATTTCTGGAAATACTGGACTCCCAAAAAAGTAATTGTATTTTACTATGAAAAAAAGGGAACCTTATCTATGTTAGCAGGGTCATTGTCAAAGACTTTTTTTCGGACACCACTGACAGAACTGTCTTTAACAGAGCATGAAACGGAGAAACTGGGAAAAACACATTGTATAAGTTGTCGACGTGGTCAACATAGCTACACATATCCAATACATGAAAAGAAAAACCTAACCTGTCAGTCCCTACAAACCAAACCGTTGCAATCCCTTCATTCTTCACTCCTCTTCCTCTCACCCATTCAATACTGATGTCCTGAAAGTTCATTGGTCTGCAAGCAGGCGTCTTTGAAAACAACACTTCAAAAACAGTTGTACACTAATAACTGGGTACATGACAGTGATGTACAGAATACTGTTATTCAAAACAACGATACAAAAACAGTTGTACACTAATAACTGGGTTCATGACAGTGATGTACAGAATACGTTTATTCAAAACAACGATTCAAAAACAGTTGTACACTAATAACTGGGTACATGACAGTGATGTACAGAATACTGTTATTCAAAACAACGATTCAAAAACAGTTGTACACTAATAACTGGGTACATGACAGTGATGTACAGAATACTGTTATTCAAAACAACGATACAAAAACAGTTGTACACTAATAACTGGGTACATGACAGTGATGTACAGAATACTGTTATTCAAAACAACGATACAAAAACAGTTGTACACTAATAACTGGGTACATGACAGTGATGTACAGAATACTGTTATTCAAAACAACGATACAAAAACAGTTGTACACTAATAACTGGGTCCAAGAACGCAAGATGTGTGTTTAGTCTCTGTCTCTTCCTTTGGTTCTGAATAATTCCCCCAAAACTGTCCTCGCTTTTTTTCTTTTTATGCCATCACAGCATGTTAAAGAAATCTGGCTTCTACAGTAACTGCTTCCAATGTCTGCAGTCAATGGGCTATTCTCCTTGGGCTTTTCTCCTGGGACTGAAAGAGTTAAGGAAACATAGAATGGTTGACTAAGGAGGGGAGCTGTGGAATCACCACAAAGTCACTGAAATGGGAAACAAAAGACAAGAGAAAGCGAGGATGTCCAAAAGAAATCCTAAGACAAACGTAATAGTAATGGAAGGTTTTAACAAAATTAAATCTTCTTCACAACTTCCTTCTCATAACATGTTCTAAAACACCTACTGTCTGAGTTTTCTAATCATGTCACATTTCTGTCTGTCTTGGGGAGGCCTGTTTGATCTGTTTTCTTTCACTCTATGATATTCTTTGCATTCTTCTCAGATGTCAATATTTGTCAGTAAATACTTGTCATCTTGACTGCTTCCTGTCCATATCTATCTGACATGCATTAAACAACACAAGTTCTATATAGCATGTTCACACTCTTTGTCTTACTGAAGTGGACATCTCCTTATTGGTGAGCATCTTTTGCATCTGGCTAAAAGCCACTTTTGCCATTATAATTCTTGTTCTAATTTCTGTAAGGCATCTCATATCAAATGTTATGACTGTTCCAAGATAGTATATTCATAGAATGTATGCAGTTATAGCAATGAAAGATGAACAAATCCATCACTCAAGTTACCCGAGAAGAGAAATACAGAATAGAAAAAAACGACAGTGTGATGACAAAAGAAGAAGAAGAAGCAGGAGAAGAAGAAAATAGCAACATTCAATGAGTGATGCCTGCACAGAATATAGAGCAATAAAATAGTGTGGTAGATGTTCTTAGAGAGAGACATCACAAAAGTTCATGAGAGAGATCACAAAAGGTTAAATGAGTTACCGGTGCTTACCTCAATGATTGCTTTCATGACCAAACCAGCGCCTTTCACTATTGCCATTGAAGGATGCTGACAACATAAAAAACATAACAAATATCAGGTAATGTAAAAATATTCAGTACTGTCTTTCAGATAAATTTAGTTGTGTATCCTTTGTAGCACGCTGCAGAACCAACCCCAGCATTTTTCTGTACTGTAATGGTTTTTTAGGCAAGTTTTACATTCAGCAGTTTGCCACTGCCTCTGAATGGTCCACTGTACAAACCAATGCAAGACGTTCTACTGCCAAATCATTCACAGCTGGGATGGAACCCGGCACCCTGGCATTATTAAGTGCATTTGAAATCCCTAAGCCACAGATGCTAAAATATCTTTCAGATCTATATTTTTTTTTTTTAAAAGCTATAAGAAAATCAAATTAATAGGATTCCCTTAAAGTAAAGCTAAAGAGTCAGCAGGGCCAGGGTTGAGTTTATCTTCTTTGCAAGGGTGACAAGTAAAAATTGATAAGCTCCTAATGCCAATTAATCATGACACTGAAGTCAACTATATTCTTCTTCTTTTTCTACTCTTGGAATGCCTCGCGGCATCAGGGCAGAAAGAGATCTCTGGAACTGGCCCTTCTGTTCACTTCGTATAAAGTACTTCAACTATATCTTTATTAATCCATCTGTTTAATTTATTTTTACTGTTGATCTTTCTATAAAGTACAATGCTGTCCACTGCCTCTCTTTTCAGAAAAGGATCAAAGAATACTGTATCTATCTTACAGCTGAGTATAATGGCTCTTCTTTCATTAGCCAAGAAATCAATGTTCAATCCACGGTAAATGACTCAGAATTATTGACACTCATTGCAGCAATATCCATCCGACCTTGAGAAACAAAGATGTGCCCAATTTAGTAAAGATAGCACTCACAATGGAACACTTCAACATGTTCCCACAGGACAACTGGACAAGAATCTACACAGATGAATCAACAAAAGAGGTGACGATGAATGGTGGAGCAGGTGTTTACATTAAACATCCATATGCCAATACTGTGTCTCTGGCAGCCCTCACTGGACGAAATTGCACTAACCATAAGGCAGAAGCTCTCAGCCCTACTGATGACAGCACAGTATCTGAACAAGCTGCAAAACCCTGCAGGCAAGATGGTTTTTCTCACAGATTCGCTGTCAGCCATACAGGTCCAAAACTATTGACAGCACACTACAGAGTCTAACAAAGGAACTTGCTATGTTGTCCAAAAAGGCAGAAACTCACCTGCAGTGGATTCCATCTCACTGTGGCATCAAAGGCAATGAAAGGGCTGATGCTTTAGCCAAGGAAGGCAGCAGCAAACCAGAAATCTACCAACCACTATCTTTTCCAGAAGTCAAAACCCTCATTAAGACAAAATCAGGAACAGATTGGAAAACCAACACAAGTTATAACCATGAAAAAGATTTCCCCAAAACACCTGAAGAGAAAGACCAAGTCGGTTTTTCGCTTATGCATGCACCGAACACTGCAGACTCAACATGCACTCATATAAATTAGGTATGAGCCAAACTGCCCTCTGCCAGTGTCTTCGTGGTGAACAGACTTAAGAACATGTCTTGCAAGTCAGTCCTCTCATTGCAGAGCTGCTAAAGAACATGTGACCTCACCCAGTAGATCTGACAACTAAGCTTTAGGGAAACCTAAAAGACTTCAAGATGACATCCTAGTTTATGGCCCTCAGTGGGTGATGTGCATGACCAGAGATGGCTGAAGAAGAAAACTGCAATATTCGTCTTCTGACCTTTGGCTTGTCGTCTAAGGGATGTAGTCTAATGGATGATCTTACTCACATTCTAAGATGACATAGACTTTATGAGTCGACACCGTCTCCATGATACATGACTGTTTATTGACATCTAAACACTTACATAGTCTGCCCCGTCCATGTCCTATTCAACAGCTTTCAAGCAACACATTGTTCAGACGCCAACACGCTGACTCCTCACACCTTCACCCTCTAGAGTTCTGCCTCTTCAGTTCCACATCTCTGCATAGATGGATCTGGTCACTGCATTGAGTTTCACACAGCTGAGTTGACTGGACTTTACCTCGATGGATGTTATCGTCTGGTCGTCATCTTGCAGCAATCAGTTTCACGTCCTCATTCACACTGGATCACTGTCACGTCCTCTCTCTCTCTCACGGTCAACACATACTGTCTGATCAGACTGGAGTCTGAACTTGTACCCTGTGTTCGTTCCAGGTGGCAACACGTGGTTGTTCTTGGGTTCCACGTGGTGACCTGTGGTCGTTCTCCTTGGGTTCCACGTGGTAACACGTGGTCGTTTCCTCCCCTGAAAACCTCGATTAATAAGAGTATCTGGCTTCTCTCGGTTTTATAATGAACCTGGGGCTTTCCTCCCAACCTTCTCAATCAGGGTGAAAATATCCCCCATTACAATCTCCCCCCCCCGTATAAAAAAAAGGTTACTTTTTTCCTCACTACAGTTAATGGGTTAGAGTATATTTTATCCCGGACGAGCTCCCACTTGCAACATTCGTCTTCTGACCTTTGGCTTGTCGTCTAAGGGATGTAGTCTAATGGATGATATTACTCACATTCTAAGATGACACAGACGTTACGAGTCGACACCGTAAACTATCCACAAGATACAAGTAACTCAATCACTGTAGGTAGCGACATACAATTGTGTTCTTCCACAAACCTGGAACAGTTTGAAGATAACCCTTCCATTTGCTGCCACCATCTCCAGGAGGGTATCAAACTGTGTGCCATCGGTGGTTTCACTGTATGGGGCACAAAGGGCAAAGGTCAAGAAATCCAGCATGGCTGAGATCACTAGTGCCCCTGAGTTATGAATCTGGAAAGGAAACAAAACATTCTAAACTTAAAGGGGACGGACAGACATAATCAAAATTTACATGCTATCCAATGTCGTGTAAGATGGTAGTACTATCATTAAGGATGTTACAACCATATAAAAATACCTACATACCACCCAATGTCATGTCAACTGGTAGTCCTATCACTAAGGATGTTTCATACACAGTATCTACATGCCAACCAATTGGTAGTACTATCGCTATGTGCTATGACCAAATAAAATAAAAAATAAAGAGAGTATATTAAGCTAAGCAGAGGATTCAGCAGACTGTGTGTTTCCATTAAAAGACTGGGAATTAATAACAAATAGCATTCTCCCCACACTAATAAGGTATCCCACATTATTTTAATGCAGGACAAGTGATGACTGCTTTCTGACTGCACTTTTCATGTCAGAATTATACTAAAATGCAAAGGTCTGAGCAAAATGTGCAAGTAATGTTTACAACACTAAACATCAATACATACCACATTTTCATTAAACATCTCAAGCAAAGTCTCCAGAAACTTCCGCGAGGACATCAGGGATGTTTTATTGAGCTGTTCTTGTCTCAAGTCATAGTTGTCATGCATAGGCTTGGGATAAGCAGGAGAAAAATCATGTCATTATGTGTATATCAGTGGTTCCAATCAGGGGGCGGGTCAGGGAAGCAGGAGTGTGAAGAAGTTCGGGGGGGGGGGGGGGGGGTGTAAAGAAGTTTCAAGGGGGGGGGGGGGGCGATGTGAAGAAGTTTCAAAGGGGGGGGGGGGGCATGAAGAAATTTCGGTGGGTGGGGGTGGGGGGTGGGAAGAAGTTTTAAGGGGAGGGGTGAACAGTTCGTGGGGGGGGGGGGGTTTGAAGTTTCAAGAGGGGCGTCCAGCAATTTTTGAAAATGAATTAAATTTATACTTGTAGTAATCTGTTATATTAACAGGTTTTAGAATTTAATTATATATATTTTTTTTTTAAATAACAATTTTTTTTTTAAACAGCTATTTATAAAACCCCGAAAAATAACATCCAAAGTTGTTTTTGTTTTCATTAGTAGTTTGTACATACAATGTTAAAAATCAAATTTGATATAATAACATATGCATTTAATTAATTTTGACCCCATTTTGTTATGTTGAGGGGAGGAGTGTAGAGGTCCTGTCATAAACGCAGTGACGGAGGGGTGGTCTTGCCGGATATTTAGAGGGTGGGGAGGGGCATGGGAGTCTTGCCATAGACTCCAAGGGTGCGTGGGAGTCTTGCCATAGACTCCAAAGGGTGCGTGGAAGTCTTGCCATAGACTCCAAGGGTGCGTGGAAGTCTTGCCACAGACTCCAAGGGTGCGTGGGAGTCTTGCCATAGACTCCAAGGGTGCGTGGGAGTCTTGCCACAGACTCCAAGGGTGCCTGGGAGTCTTGCCACAGACTACAAAGGTACCTGGGAGTCTTGCCATAGACTCCAAGGGTGCGTAAGAGTCTTGCCATAGACTCCAAGGGTGCGTGGAAGTCTTGCCATAGACTCCAAGGGTGCGTGGGAGTCTAGCCACAGACTCCAAGGATGCGTGGGAGTCTTGCCATAGACTCCAAGGGTGCGTGGAAGTCTTGCCATAGACTCCAAGGGTGCGTGGAAGTCTTGCCACAGACTCCAAGGGTGCGTGGGAGTCTTGCCATAGACTTCCAAGGGTGCGTGGGAGTCTTGACATAGACTCCAAGGGTGTCTGGGAGTCTTGCCATAGACTCCAAGGGTGCGTGGGAGTCTTGCCACAGACTCCAAGGGTGCCTGGGAGTCTTGCCATAGACTCCAAGGGTGCGTGGGAGTCTTGCCACAGACTCCAAGGGTGCCTGGGAGTCTTGCCACAGACTCTAAGGGTGCATGGGAGTCTTGCCACAGACTCCAAGGGTTCCTGGGAGTCTTGCCATAGACTCCAAGGGTGTGTGGGAGTCTTGCCATAGACTCCAAGGGTGCGTGGGAGTCTTGCCACAGACTCCAAGGGTTTGTGGGAGTCTTGCCATATAATCTATTATACCATACTGAGAAATGTACAAACAGTTTATCAAGATGGTCTCTCTCTCTCTCTTTTTTCTTTCTCTCTACTGCCGTCTTAGATTCATTTATTGCTTTTCAGCTACTGCCTCCCTGGAGAATCCTAGCCTCCCCCCCACCCCCTCTCCACTTTGGGAAATACTGCTCTATCGCATTTCAGTTCAAAAGTCCCTATTTTTATTTTTGTAAGGACTGTGCGACAGTCCACGACTCACATTAATATGTTGCTACAAGAAAGATGCACACTCTCAAAATTTTGACACTGATTTCCTTACTAATTGGAGAATAAAAGAAGGAGGGGGGTAAAAGTAAAGTGGGAAGGATGTGGGATGAGCTGCAAGCAAAAGCAGAGTCTTGGTGCAAGTTGGTTAAGGATCTATAATCCAATGAACCAACCAACATTTGGTAGGCAAATGTTCTCTACATGTGCAAAAACATCATAAATACAAAGTAATTTGATTCTGTCTCCATAGAAAAAAAAATCATGCAATCTTTACCTGCATCAAAGCACAGAGCATATCCAGGGCCGCATGAGTAATGGCATCATCCTTCCTCTTCAGCGCTTTCACAACTTTGATACCAACTTTTTCTCTCATCCTATTGAGACATAATGTATAAGGTCAACAATAAGGGAGTCATCATCATCATCAAGTACCTTGCCGACTGGCGTTAGGCGATCATGCCTCTCCACAATCTGTGATCCACAACTGTATGTATCAGTTCGTGTGTTGACAACCCTTCAAACTGTGAAAAAAGGCCATAACAAATCTTCTTGTGCTGTCTTTCCTCTGTCCCTCTTTCCATTAATCTTTCCAGTGGTCACAACATGTTCCATTTTCCCTATTTACTTAGATAACATGACCAAAAAAATGAAGACTTGTCTCTGATCTTTGTGATAACTTGGCTTGAGTACCTGTCTCTTTCTGGGTTATTCTTCTTAGCTGTCCAAGAAATTCTAAGGATTCTTCTGAAAAAACCCCATCTCCAGGTTATTCTTCTTAGCTGTCCAAGAAATTCTAAGGATTCTTCTGAAAAAACCCCATCTCCAGGTTATTCTTCTTAGCTGTCCAAGAAATTCTAAGGATTCTTCTGAAAAAACCACATCTCCAGGTTATTCTTCTTAGCTGTCCAAGAAATTCTAAGGATTCTTCTGAAAAAACCCCATCTCCAGTATTCTTCTTAGCGTCCAAGAAATTCTAAGGATTCTTCTGAAAAAACCACATCTCCAGGTTATTCTTCTTAGCTGTCCAAGAAATTCTAAGGATTCTTCTGAAAAAACCACATCTCCAGGTTATTCTTCTTAGCTGTCCAAGAAATTCTAAGGATTCTTCTGAAAAAACCACATCTCCACGGCCTCGACGAATATTGTATCTCCACGAATATTGTTCGGCTTGTTGATTAATTGTCCAGAATTTACTGCTGTATGTTAAAACTGGCTCTTTATAGCATGCGAGGATTCTTTTCTTAATCTCCAATGACATGGATTTATTGAACGAAAATGTTCTTCATTTTAAAAAAATTCAGTTTTGGCCTGTCATATTCTGATATGGGAATAACATGGCAAGTGAACAGTGTCATTGTTGGGTGATGCCATTCATCTTCTGCCTTGGTTTGTCTCAACCCTTTCACACCGGTAATCTAACAAAACAAGAAGTGAATGGTCATGACCCCCATGGGAGAACTGACTAACCGCATCGGAAGCAGACAATAATCTACATTTTTTGGGTCATAGCATGGAGAAAACTGGAGTACACTGTGATTTGGGAAGTTCGGAAGGGGAAAGGAGACAGAAGGAGACTGAGAGAAAAGATGCTGGATAGTCTGATATCATGGCATGGAAGATCACTGAAAGTGCACGAGACATGACTACCAATACCATATGGCATGGACTGCCTGCATATAAAAAGAAGAAAAATATGATGGTCTACCTTAAAGACAGCTGCATATCTTTTAGAGAATGCTGAAATTACAATCCGCAGCATTTTTTTTTTAATGTTTTTTTTTTACTCAGCAATTTCTAGGTTCAATAGTTTGCCATTGCTTTATGAGTTAGCTCTTAATACCACTGTCAAAACTCACACAAAGCAGTCTGCTAACAAATAATCTTACTGCTAGAATTGAACCAGTTATCTCAGATTTAGAAGTTATGTTCACAACCCTTAAGCCACAGACTACCTTCAGGGTAGTACATTAACAAGCCTGTAAGACTTCTTCTTCCTCAGCATTCCGAGCCCTTGAAGCTCCTGCTGCAGACATCACTCACCTCCACTCATCTCTCTGGCTGGCCTTCTTTTTCCAGTTGGTGACACCAAGTGTTTGCAGGTCTCTCTGGATATTACCATGTGTATAGTTATTACTTCTTGGTCATCTAAAATTCTTTCAATATACCCCAGTCTGTCAGACTGGTGGTAATTAATAAGTTTAGGTGACAAGTGAACCACTTTTATAATTGATCTGGGTACTTGGTTAGCTCCACCCCCCCCCCTTTCCCCCCCCCCCCCCCCCCTAATTTCCAATGGGACCTCAGATTCCACACAGAGAAAAATGTAAACTAAGCTTGGACAAATAAGACCCTTACTTGGGTATCTCTGTAAAGCCCTGGTATCCAGCCTTGGAGGCAACCAGTCGCCGGAGTGCATGAAACTGAGATTCCAGACACTCATTGGGCACCTTCTCTTGGTCACCCTCCCTGTCTATGAGAGACTGTAGGGCCAGGTTGATCAACTTCTCCTTGTTCTGGGCAAAAAGGCCCTGAGATCAAAACAAAACATTCTGAGAATTTTTCAAATTAATACTCACCATTTACAATAGGAGGTCTTTAAAAGTATGAAAAGTCAATCATAAAGATATCAATGGGGATAGAAACACATGATCACTGACTGGGCTGGCAAGTGTCAGGTACAGTGCACAAGGAGAATAATTACTCATTCGGGCCCAGACAGGTATTACTTTAACTCATTTTATTCTAACCAGTAGTTACTTAAACTAATACATATGCAAGTTTTTAAGTGAAGTCAAGTTCCCTTTTCCCACCCTTAGGCGTACTGGGTACACAGTGCTAAGTACTATAAAGTAGTCAACATTCGGTGAGTGATGTGGTCAACATCACGCCTGCTACCTTTACAGGCCTTTGATGTGCAAGTGAGACATGGATTATGCAATGGACTACAGCTTACTATCAAACCGTTTTTTGGTGCCCCAATATAACTGTGCTGTAGAGCTAAATGGATGAACAAATCAGGGATTTGTAGCTGTCTGATTCTCATCCATGAGATGTTAATCCTACAGAATGCAAATCTGGAGGAAGGAAAACTTTAAAAAAGAAAAAAACAAATTTGTTTTAAAATTAAAGATCTGTTGTTTAAAAAAAAAAAATGATTCTTTTAACTAAACTGAATTAGGTGGGTGAACAGCAGCAACATGAAAGCTGGATATAACAATCAGTGGTTCTCACAATCCTCCAATGACACCCCTCACCTCAGCAGTGACAGCATGCAGGAGACCACTGTAGGACACGTTTGCATTGAATCTGAAGACAGCCTCATCAAATGTCATTCCAGCTAGAGATCAGAAGAAAAAAAAAAAGAAAAGCATTTTTGTTGTTGCTGTAAACTTGAGCTGCGTTAGCACAGTCGATACAAGGCTCGCTTTCAAATCCAACTGCGACTCGCCGCAGCCATGGTCGGTGTTCGAAACCGGGCGGCTCCCGGGGTTCATCTAGCCTCTAGGAAATGGGTACCAGAGTTGACACTCTGGGGTAAATGGAGGAAAGTCACTGTAGCTACAGAGTTACGTGCGGACGGCGACACAGGCGGGCAGTTTCTTATCAGCTGTCCGTACTGGTGGCAGAGCACTTATGGTTTATAACCATGTGCAATGACAAAGGTTCACATCTCCCGACTTTACCATTTTTTTTTTTTTTTAACTTGATTCTTAATCAACAAAATAAACAAACTGGTTGACAATGAATGCATCTGACATTAGTCAGTTTAATGTGTTACAGTAGTCAGGCTACAGACAGAATAGTTTACACACTGCAACAGCAGGAGAATATCTCTGGCACATATCACACTGGCCATCTGGTGACAGATCCCCTATTTGTACAGACCAGCTGGTACTTGATGGGTGATGTGGTCTTTACTTCCCAGGATGTTTCTTAGTACCCGTTTTAGGCTGGGTATAACGAATACACACACACACACACACTCTTCTGAATGACATGCTCAACTGCCATATTACATTATGTATGTTCTAAATTATGAACAAAGCACTCCTAGCATTTGTTTAATATATTCAGTAGCAACTGATCAACTGACTGACTAACTTGAATAATTCTGAAGATCTTTCAAGTACCACACACTTAGGTGTGAATTCGTGTTGCAATCTTCACAATCTATCAGCATGTAACTCCTGTCCGTCTCCACATCTGAGAGGTCTTGACATGTTATGCACTATCCAGGGAGTCTGACATTGCAAGGTCTTCCTGGAAAATTATCTTGAGCTTTGTATGAACTTGATAATTTGTTTGTGTTTTTAAAAAAAAGGGGGAAACCACAGCACTAAGCACCTCCAACTATAAATCTAGTTTGATGAAAGCTAATCAGGACTTCTAGAGTGTGGTAAGCAGGAATGATGGGAAAAGAACATGCAGTCAGACTGGCTGTTGCTGCATCAACTGGTGGTGAATGTATGCATTACCAACTAAATGTGTTTATAATCCTTTGGAAGCAAGTGAACAATGCAGAGACATGAATAGATCATTATGGTTTGGAGAGAATGGCACAGCTACAAAGCTAGGAGTGACCAGATGATCTGGTTGGCATTCTACACTCAGATAAAACGCAAAACAGATATGTAATCAAACTGCTACTAGCACCAATGGAATTGGAACTCATCACTGGCTGTTGAAGATGAGGAAGGAGCACTAATGAAGTGTCCTGAATACTATGTTCGTTCTTAGCTCAACACTCAACAGAATGTAGCCAGGAGAAAACACGTTGTGAAAACCTAGCAGAAAAAGCTTACATTAATTTAACAATCTAGCAAACAGCTGACACCCACTTAACAATCTAGCAAACAGATAACACTCACCAGGTACTGACTGCAGAGATTTCAGATGTGCTGACTCTACTTCCTCATCTACGGGTACCGTGAACGGACCTTCAGATAAAATTATGTTGACATGAATACCAAGACATTCCCTGGCAAACTGGTAGTTGCACACAAGTCATCATAAGTCATAACCCACAATAGGTACATTTAAAAAACAAAACAATAGCGTTATAACATGTGATGGCATATCAGGACTACATGGATCTCTTTGGAACCTAATTCTTTCTCTCACTCTGTCTCTCACACATGCACACATACACGCATCTGGTAATCTGGTAATCTGGTAATCCTAGTTTCAGCATCATAGCAAACGAGTCACCCCATTGTTGCTCCGCTCCTGTGCCAACGAAAAACACTCGTAGCTCACAGTGTCACACCATGCACTCAACTCAGAAGCTGGGCGACGAAACTATATACATACACATACACGCATATTTGCACGTAGCATGCACACAGAGAGAGAGAGAGAGAGAGAGAGAGAGAGAGAGAGAGGGGGGGGGAGGGAGAATTAGACATTTTAGATAAGTGGTGCTTGACAGTAAGTGGGTCTGTCTCCTTTGATCACATCAACACTGCAAGACTTCTTTGCAGAGCTAATAGGTGGTGAGTGATGTTAAGCCATTTTATATGGTGCACATAACCTAGCCACAATTATAACCTAAAGCTCTGCCAACAGGGATGCTGGTTGAATACGACAATTTGTGTGTGTGTGTGCAAAGTAAGCTAAGCCAAGGATTGAAGAAGAGAAAATAAAATAATAACTTAAATGACCAGTCCAACTGAGGCCATAAAAACGGATATGCAGAAGAGTAGACCATATGTTATGGAAACAAATACAGTCAGATACAGAGGTTCTGGAGCAAGGGGTAGTCAGTAAAACAAGTGGGAAGATTACATCATGAGATGGACAAACAGCAGTCTGAGAAAGTCTACATACACAGTAAGAGACATCAAGTGTTGGAGATCTATTGTTGTCAACCTTCACTTAAAGATAACACCTGACTGCTTGATTTTTATTTTCTACTTATACCAAATGGAACTTACCTAAACGGTAACCCCGTGGAGTATTATGCATCTTAACACAAACATCTCTGTTCCCTGAGGCTCGAACACCATCCAGGACTGAAGCGATCAAGGAGTCCCTAGAGAAATACAGAATCCCATTTTCTTCATTAATAACCCTTGACTTGTCACTATCACCACCTACAATGTTGTTAAATAAACAACTTGCTGTTACTGCTTCTTCTTTTGAATGTTTAGAATGTCTAAGTTTGAACTGCTGTTTCTTGGATAAAGTGGATGTTTCTGAAGTATGTTTTGTTTCTTTTTAGCTGTCTGATTTTTTTCACAAGTTTCATCAGGTCAATAAATTATATTTAATTTCTCTTAGCTGCTGCAATCTATGAGAATGTACTTCAGTCTGGTGTGCTTCCCCATGTGTATATACAAGTCTTCACATCTGAATGTTGATCCTCAACCCTTTCTTCCCAAGAAGTCACAAAACCAACACTTCCAGTTGGGTCCAAATCCTCATAAACGTCATTTTGCCAACATTGTCTACCGTAACATGAGTAAAGTAAAGAACGTTTTTACACCAGTGATGCATCAGACAAATGATGCTTAACTCAAATTTGTCTAGCCCTGTCAAATTTATTTAGTGGAAATATTTTATACTAAGCAGGAAACTCTGAAGTTTAATTACTTTACAGTTAACACAAATTTAAGTGTAGAACAGTGCCCACGGTATGACAAGCAAGTAAAGTAGAAGACCCTTTTCTATGCCTTCAGGCATATTGGTCGTATAGTTCTTGACCTATATTCTTTGATCAACATTTGGTGGGTGATGTGGTCAACATCAGAACAGCCGCCTTTACTTCCCAGGACTTTTACCCGGTGTCTATTTAAGAGGGAGTCGCCGTGGCCGAGCGGCTAGACGCTCGCCGCTGATCGGAAGGTCGTGGGTTCGCTCCCTGGTGGAGCCGGACTTTTTCCAAATGACCTTGGCTCCCAGGTTGACCCAGCCTTGAGTGGGTACTGGGTGCAGACCCAGGAAGTACAAGGCGGCCGGCGTGATGCTGACCATATCACCCATTTTGTGCTGATTGGTCTATAAAAATATAGTTCTAGCCCTATTTGCCCTATACGCCTAAAGGCGGGGAAAAGGGTCCTTTACTTTTTTACTATTTAAGATTGGGTCAACGTGGCAGCAATTGTCATTTTTAAAGAAAATAATCCAGCTATATTTGGATATTGACTCCTGACCTGTGGACACCATAGACAAGCATCTTGGAGCTACGCTATGGCTCCCCTGTGTAACAAGTATATGACATACATGTATTCATTATAAAAGCCCACCTGTCTGTAGAGAGGTAAGTCCTGATGGCTCCTTTGACATACTCCATGCTAAACTTCTGAGGATTTTCAGCATCTCTGTTGATTGCGAACACCTAGAACAGGAAACATAAGTTTGCATGTGAAAAGTTGCAAAATAAAAACAAATTTAAAAAAAATAAACAAACATGAAAAAAAATTAAACAAAGACAAGAAGGAGAATTAGATGACTTCACAATACCATAATAATGTGACAAAACAATATGTGTGTACGGAAAACCTTCACAATACCATAATTAATGTGACAACACAATTTGTATTGACAGAGAACCTTCACAATACCATAATAATGTGACAACACAATATGTATTGACAGAGAACCTTCACAATACCATAATAATGTGACAACACAATATGTATTGACAGAGAACCTTCACAATACCATAATAATGTGACAACACAATATGTATTGACAGAAAACCTTCACAATACCATAATAATGTGACAACACAATATGTATTGACAGAAAACCTTCACAATACCATAATAATGTGACAACACAATTTGTATTGACAGAGAACCTTCACAAAACCATAATAATGTGACAACACAATATGTATTGACAGAAAACATTCACAATACCATAATAATGTGACAACACAATATGTATTGACAGAAAACCTTCACCACAATACCATAATAATGTGACAACACAATATGTGTGGACAGAAAACCTTCACAATACCATAATAATGTGACAACACAATATGTATTGACAGAAAACCTTCATAATACCATAATAATGTGACAACACAATATGTATTGACAGAAAACATTCACAATACCATAATAATGTGACAAAACAATATGTGTGTACGGAAAACCTTCACAATACCATAATAATTTGACAACACAATTTGTATTGACAGAGAACCTTCACCACAATACCATATTAATGTGACAACACAATATGTGTGGACAGAAAACCTTCACAATACCATAATAATGTGACAACACAATATGTATTGACAGAAAACATTCACAATACCATAATAATGTGACAAAACAATATGTGTGTACGGAAAACCTTCACAATACCATAATAATGTGACAACACAATATGTATTGACAGAAAACCTTCACAATACCATAATAATGTGACAACACAATATGTGTGGACAGAAAACCACCACAATACCACAATAATGTGACAACACAATATGTGTGTACAGAAAAACTTCACCAGCATACGACATAAACTGACAAAGACACAATTACAAGGTGAAGTAATAGGTATTATTATGTAATGTCATCACAATCAACTTCACTGCACATCTGACATTCCCAGGCATGCAAAGTCCTCTGATGCAGCAGCTACACCAAGGTACATCTACTGAGTGTTCCCATGAGAAGTTGGTTATAGTGTCTCCTGTCTTGGCATCAAAAACAGCACAGAGGAGCTTAACCAAGCTTTACTCCCATGTCATCCAATCATGTCAGCATCAGAGACTCATCATTGTCCACGAGCCTAGTCTGTACAGCATTGACGACATAAGCTCTGTCCATGTTTCTTCCTGTATGTACTAGTGCATTACTTGCCAGCTGGTCGGCTCATTAATTACCTTTTACTCATGCGGATGTAGGTGTGTAGATCTATATGAAGGAGGTTAATTGTGACTTCTGATACTTTCTACTGATTCAGAGCATAAACTACCTGTTGTGAATTTGTGAAGATCGTTCATGGATTTTGAAATTTTTATTGTCTGAGATAGTATGACATCCGATACACCACTCCAATTAATGTGTGAGTGAATCATTCTCTTTTTTACGTCACATCATACCAATAACAAATCTTTAAGACAATGGTAGAACTTCAAGATTCAATACAAAATGCCATAATCAAGTTAAGACATCATTGCGTTTAATACCATCCATGTCAGTCTCTTCCCTTTGATTATAGCATCACAACAACCATGAACTCTGCAGCTCCAGTGACATTTCTCAAGGAAATAATGCACTCCACAAATGATCCCCAGCCTTCAGAGAGCATAACAAACAACCTGACTGCTCTGTCATGGAGACCTCCCTGTCATGCCTTGACAGTTTCAGTGAATTATAACAAACTTGGGACACCTTACATCATCATCATCATCATTCTTTTACTGTGCCATTATATATAACATATGGTTCCCAGTCTAAGCTTAGATTTCATTGTGTCTTATGCAATCCTTTTGATATCACAGATAGAAACCAGTCCAGTGCCTTTGGCCTTTCTCATCAACATTCATTTTAGGGTTTCTCATGACCAACCTCATTTCCTGAATCCAACAATTTTCCAATTTCAGTGCCTGCTTGGTGACCTCTGCTTGTTTCTTTTTTCAGAATGTGGCCCAATGTGGCGCCATCTTCACCAGGGCCATTCAACTATGTTTATTCAGGGGCGAAAACATTAAAAATATGGTTGGTCACAGGCCAGAGGCACCAAACCCAGCATAGAAAGATCATTAATACAATCAAATTGACAGCGATCCATGTGGCACCTACTAGGCCTCCTCGGGTCAGATTTGGACCCCAAGGGCTGCCAGTTTGATAACCCTGCTAGACCTATATTTTTAATCAGCACGTGGTGGGTGATGTGGTCAACACCACGCTGGCCGCTTTACTTCCCAGGACTTTACCTGGTACCTACTTAAGGTTGGGCTGACGTGGACGCTAATGTCATTTTTGAAAGAAAAAAAAAGAGAAAGAAAAAAGTCAGGCTTCATTTGGATTTGAACGCCTGACCTCGAGATCTGCAGACGAGCATCTCAGAGCTACACTATGGCCCCCCTCTATAACAAGTACATGTCAAATATGTGCATCCCTGTAAATTCCTGGAATTTAATATTTGTGTGTCTGTTTAACTACTGAAGAACTTATTATAAATAAATTTATAATTAGCTTTTAAACAAATGACTATTGCATGCATTAATACGCATGTACAACTTACATCACATAGTGGTTTGCAGGTGCATATGTACAACTTACATCACATAGTGGTTTGCAGGTGCATATGTACAACTTACATCACATAGTGGTTTGCAGGTGCATATGTACAACTTACATCACATAGTGGTTTGCAGGTGCATATGTACAACTTACATCACATAGTGGTTTGCAGGTGCATATGTACAACTTACATCACATAGTGGTTTGCAGGTGCATATGTACAACTTACATCACATAGTGGTTTGCAGGTGCATATGTTGTAAGTGGCAGGGTCACGCTCCACAAGACAGGTCTCGGTCAGGCACAAGGTGCGGCGTACACTGTCTGTGTGTCGTACAGAAACTTTCTGTACAGTAAACTCACAGTAAGATGTCACTGCCTCGTCTGTGCTGTTGAAGAATGCACAAACACCAGAAAATAACATCAATATAAGTAAGCAAAAGGGAGTGGGAGTGGCCGTGGCGTAGCGGCTAGAAGGTCAACTGCAAATCGGAAGGTTGTGGGTTCGCTCTCTGGACTTTTTTTCAAAAATGACCTTGTCTCCCAGGTCGACCCAGCCTTGAGTGGGTACCAGGGGCAGTCCTGGGAAGTAAAGGCGGCCGGCATGATGCTGACCACATCATCCATCTTGTGCTTTTGGTCTATAAAATATTGGTCTAGCCCTATATACCCAATATGCCTGAAAGGCGTGGAAAAGGGTTATTTACTTTTATAAGTAGGCTAAGAACTCTGTTCACCCCCTGGCTGCTATATTTGTATAGAATCAGCATTTGGCAGGTGATGTGGTCAGCATCATGATTGATATCTAAATTTCCCGGGACATTAGATGGTATCCATTATAGGCTGGGGGAGTCAAGAACAAATCTGAAAGAAAAAATGTAAGATGTGGATTCACATCAAAAACTTTGGACTGACAGGGCGGCATCTAGCCATTACACTACCACAGTTCTCAACAGCAACATGGAAAAGTGATATCAATGTTTGATTTCAACACTCTGTCCTTTGCTACCTTTCTTCTATTCCAACTAAATATAACTTCTATTACAAGTATCTCCAGAACCGTCCTGTTTAAAATATATAATAACTAGATTTAATTGCCCAGCACTGCTTAGGATAATGAAAGAAAGTTTTATTCTCTCGTCCTCTCCCTCATCGTGGTCTCCACCACTGCCGTATATGTGGTAGAAACTTCGTGGAGGAGTGAGTGCAAGTCTTCCGTCTTTAATTTTCACTTGAATGTCTGTGTTTCTTCAACCTGCCAATGTCCTAGCTCAGTGCTTGTATGGTGATTCTCATTTTGTCTCTTCTCAGAGTTTTCTGTAGCAAATAATATTTTTACAGGATGTGGGTGCTGGCCCCGAGGTGGAGTGGTAGGAGCCTCAAAGGCCAACACGCTACCACCAACTTAGCCCAGTGACTCAGGCCGTGACCCCTGGTTACATTTTGGCAGTCCCCCATATTTGACCGATAAAGCAACCCGATAAAGCAACGACCTCCTCTAACCCCCCTATCTTACAGTCTGAGTTTCAAGGAAGATTGCAGCTAAACATAAATTTAAAAACAAAACAAAAAATTATTCAAGGGATATAATTAGGTAAACAATTCAAACCGATGTAACTCCAGTGAAAGTTTACTTTTACTGATTGTTGCAACAAACAAAGGAAATGCACATAAACCTGGCCACAAGTATGCCTGTTAAACATTATAGCTATAATGGCAACTGAATGTTTAACCCAAGTGGTGGTCACAGTTTGGGAGAAGTCAACAGCTGAATTTAAATGAACACACAAAATACAGAAAGGTTTGGGGATTTATAGTATTTCTCTCTCTTTAACACACACACACGCGCATGTGCATGAGCACGCGTAGGCACACACACACACAAAACATCCCCCAAAAAACCTAGGAATTTAATATTTGTATGTATGTTTAACCACTAAAGGATTTAATAGAGTAACAGAACAAGTCTTTCTGCTCAGCTTTCTCCAGCAATTTTAAAATTTACCTGAGACTGTAAATCCTGATTTGCAGAAGTGAATCTCAGACAGTGAGTCAAATAGTGAGAAATTACGTGGAAGCAGCAAAGATGTGATCTTTTTAGATGAATGAGGAGAACACCATGAACAGATAAACAGAGTAATGAAGATGTGTTGAAAGAAATTAGCATGAAAAGAAATGATAAACACATCAGAAGGAGACAATCAAGATTTCTTGCTCACATCATGAGGGGAGTTCATTGTGACAGTGGGAAAGTTACAGGAGAAGAGAGGCAGAGGGAGACAAAGAGAGAAGATGCTGGACAGTCTGACATCACATCATGGAAGATCATCTGTGTGAGAATTGAATGAAACCATACAAAACTGAAGGCTGTGGATAGACATGACTTCCAACATAGCACAGAGTAAATGAAGAAGAAAAGACTACACAGGTTAAAACTTTTGGGTGAAAGCAAGTTAGTTTCTTTATTTACACTTCTGTTCTGCTCAACTAATTAATTTTAGAAGAAAAAAGATAAACTCTAACAGCTACTGAACACAAACCTATATTTGCCCAGCCGCTGCATCTGGAATTGCTCAAAAGTGCAAGGATCCTTTCTGGTCCTAATGGTGACTCCGACATAGGCTGCACCCGCTTCTGCTACAGCTTTACATAGTTCATCTCTTTGCTCAAGCACAAACAGGTGCTATATTTAAAAAAAAAACGTGCATCATTTATATACATTTTTCACTTTTATTATTCTAATCACAATATAAAAAAATAGCTAGAAACACTCTGCCTCTATGCGTTCAGGGGATCCGTGGGTGTGGGGCGGGGGGGGAGGGGGGGGCCCTGCGCCCCCTCCCCCATTTCAAGTATGTTATAAAAGGTTGCGAATTAAGAGTGTTTCCTTCAAAATCTGAATGCATCTACCTGAAAGAGAAGGAGCCAACAGTCAGCAAAGAAATGAGCCAGATCTGTAAAACTGTTGTGCAGGCAAAACTCAATTTCAGGAACAAGACCAAAGAACAGAAGTGGATGAACAACCAAACCTTCTACCAGACTTTACAGTCAGTGAATGCAAAGAAGTAGAAGAAGTAGCTAGAAATGTGTTATAATGCAACATTTATAGCCTGTAAACTAAAGGGTTATTTAAATGCTACTGGCAGGCAATGCCCATGCTCTGCTCCTACCTTCCATGAGGGTCGACCAAGCTGCATGTGGCTGCATGTGGCAGGTCCCCTAGGGACAACACCAGTAGATCAGGGGATAATGAAGTCACCACACATGTTAGGCTATAAATGTCCCACAAAACTAACTGGGAAGGTCAACCCAGATAAAAAATGCCTGAAGAAGACAGATGTGTGTAATGAAAGGTACAAATATCTCAGCTGGGCTAAGGCACAATGTGTTTATGTTACTCGGATGAACGATGAAGAAATGTTTCATAGGTCTATCTCGATCACAACGGTTTTAATTCTCCCTAACATCTGTGACCGAAATCACCATGCCATAACCCTTAACACTCAATCAAATACATAGGAAATCATGATTTATGAATCAGACAATTCAAACACAACAGACAAAGTAAGAAATAAGGTCCTACCATTCTGCTGAAGCCCCCATATATGACAGCTACTCCTCCGGGATAATCCGATAACTGTCACAAAAACAAATGAATTTACTCAATCATCTTTATTACACACAGAAGAATAATCACTTCCTTAACACAATTATCTATTTAACACCTAGAGATGTAATACATGAATCAATTCAATCATCTACATTAAACCAATAAATATCATGAATCAATTCAATCATCTACATTACACCAATAAATATCATTAATCAACTCAAGCACATAAGCTGTGGTTAGTTAATCAACTGATCAAACAAGTTGATAAGCGCTCAGATCCCATCTTCGGCATCACTCTCAGAATGTGGCGAATGATAAAACCAGTTCTAAGTTGGTTTATTACTCTTCCTAGGTGCTTATATAGTTTTCCTATCTGGAGACACCTCTTTTGACAAGAAGTACTCTTGTCAAAGTTATTGATTCACCATCATTTCCTGAATCATCTACTCGTAAATATAAATAAGGTGGAGGTATCTTACTGTAAGTTTGGTTTAATTTCAATAAATATTATGATCATTTATATTTTGAATTACATATACATACATAGGGGCACCAGTGCCATCTTAACATATAGGTCAGCTGTGTCCATTGGCATAAGGTCCCCATGCTAATCTGTGTACATCAAGTGACTAGTTTTATTTCATTCCTTTGAGTGGTTGTTGTAGGAGCCCCAGCACACTGGTTTGTCCAGTGGTCTATAATAAGGGGGAGAGGCATCAAAATCTTGTACATGCTTAGTGCATCACAAGATGGACTCCACTCACATCAAAGGTGTCCACAGAACAGAATTGTATTTGTCAATGTCATCTCCATCCTAGTGTGCTCTTTATATACCACATAAGGCTGGCAATTTATTCTTCCATTCAATTCTATCCTGAGCAGCCTTTCCAATATCAGGCATGGAATCTTTTTCAGCAACTCTGGCTTTCTCGTCAATGTTAATCAGGGTTTCACTCAGACATGCTCATTTCCCCAGCAATGTTCATCTGGGTTTCTCTCAGACATGCTCATTTCCCCAGCAATGTTCATCTGGGTTTCTCTCAGACATGCTTATTTCCCCAGCAATGTTCATCTGGGTTTCTCTCAGACATGCTTATTTCCCCAGCAATGTTCATCTGGGTTTCTCTCAGACATGCTCATTTCCCCAGCAATGTTTATCAGGGTTTCACTCAGACATGCTCATTTCCCCAGCAATGTTCATCTGGGTTTCTCTCAGACATGCTTATTTCCCCAGCAATGTTCATCTGGGTTTCTCTCAGACATGCTTATTTCCCCAGCAATGTTCATCTGGGTTTCTCTCAGACATGCTTATTTCCCCAGCAATGTTCATCTGGGTTTCTCTCAGACATGCACATTTCCCCAGCAATGTTTATCAGGGTTTCACTCAGACATGCTCATTTCCCCAGCAATGTTCATCTGGGTTTCTCTCAGACATGCTTATTTCCCCAGCAATGTTCATCTGGGTTTCTCTCAGACATGCTTATTTCCCCAGCAATGTTCATCTTGGTTTCTCTCAGACATGCTTATTTCCCCAGCAATGTTCATCTGGGTTTCTCTCAGATATGCTCATTTCCACAGCAATGTTCATCTGGGTTTCTCTCAGACATGCTCATTTCCTCAGTCTTTTGCTTTCCACTTCAATGCCTGTTTGTGACTCCCTGTCAACTGTTAATTTACTAAATTAAATACTTTCTTGTGTTGTCAAAGATATTTTTTATGAAATTATGATATTTTCTTCTTCTTCCCATTCACCAGCTGCAAACTCCTGTAGAAAATCATGGCTGTTTACCCACTTCTGGACTTCAGTCTTATTCCAGTACTTGAGTTTGGCATTTATATCTGTTTAACAGATCTGGCTTTTTTTTGTAAACAAACTGCTGGCTTCATAAAATTGCAAGTGGCGAACTGCTACACAACCGGCTGCATGCATTGATGTCATAGCCCTGTGGGAAGGGTATGGGACAGAGCATAGACGAGAAGACTTGAAACTTCATATGTTTGTGTTTGACGGACCAATCAGCGGTCTGCCAGCTGAATTCACGATATCTGGAAAACCCATTATGGCTTGAACACTGGTACCACATACACGTTTTACCCGAAGCTGAACGGGGAGAGAAGAAGAGCATTGGACATGGACATATGAGGCTGAAGACATAGAGACATAGATCGTACTGTGTTAGGAGTTAGAAGATAGGGACTGTTAGCGCTGTCGTAATATGTGTTGGCTAGCTGTTAGTATTTCTCGTGTGCTATATGGTATTCTACAGACAGGTGTATTAGGGTTGTGTCATGCGTAAGTAGTTGTTCAGGTCTATAGGTTATTAGAGTTTAGCTGTGCTTGGTTGTGGCGATTTTGCTTATCCTCGCACATCCAGCCATCCACGTTGCGGACGCCTCACGAATCTTCGTGCAGGGGCCGATGTCAGAGTAGAAAGAGCATATCCGAGGTTGCGTAAGTTTCGAACCCTTGTTGTTTATCCATGGGAACGTGAATAGGTGTGAGTGGTGAATTGTAAAGCTCCCCTAGCCTAGTTTCAGATAAAGGGTGCTTACACACTCAGAAGTCAAATACTATTTTGTAAAATTGTATTTTTGTAATAAAGATTTGGTGTGTGCACTCTGTACGTGTTAGGCTTGGTGTGTTGTTGGATAGTGTGTCTGTCAGAGGGTCGTATAATGAGCCGTTGTTCAGTAGGATAGATACAAGGTCCTTGAAAATTATGCAATAATGCATGTGCAACTACTGAGTTTTTGTGACTGTTGCTTCCACTGATGATAAACTGCAATTCTAGTGGTAGAGTGTTAACACCTCTGGTGGCTGCCTTATGCATTTAATATGAGTGCAAGTTGTTGCTTTTGCCAGGACCGCTGTCTGTTTAACTTTCACAGATGATATAGCCCCAAAAAATTGAGAAATTATGAGGTGACCCATCTGCAGTGCAGCTGAAACTGTCACTAACCATATAACATTATACTTCTGGAAAGGAGACAGATAACGGGCAGACCAAAAGTAACAAAGTTGCGGCATGGATAATGTCTTACCAGAGCTTCTGTGAGTAAATCAGCCCGATGATCTGTTGAGAATTTCATGGATTCTGTTTTCTTTGAACCTTTCTTGATATTAATCAGGAATTCTTGGTTGTTTACGACTTTGGTGTTCGGGACAATGCTGATAAATTCACTGTATGGCCACTGAACAAAAAGAAAGATACCCTTTTCAAATAATGAAAACATAAGGATGTATAGAAAGAACGGACAAATTATGCAATCAATTATCACAACTTTGAAACTAGGCAAAGCTCAACAGTGTATATTGTTGTACACTGTTTCTTCTTCGGCTCTTTATCTTCGGATGAAACAAAGACCAACAAACACCAAGCCTTTAATACGCCTGTTTAACCACTAAGATCCAAAACCAAAACTTCCTGTTGGGTCCAAGTCCCCATAAATGTCACTTTTATCCAGAGTGACCTAATATGAGATGCACAGTTAATGCTATTGGCTAAGTTTGCACTTGTGCAGCATTTAGAAGATCAGAATATAAAAACAGTTATTAAAAATTGCATTTAGAATAGCTGTTTTCTTTAAAGCCAAGGTGGTGTCAAATTTGTCCATAAGCCTCAGTGATAAAAGTCATGGGGTCACGGCATGAGTTCACCCGATTCCTGTTATTGTTTTATCTCCCAGGAAATGTTTTCTGCTTAATGCTTCACTCTGTTTCTATTTACTGATAACTTCCTTGATATTTTCTTCTTCTTCTTCCTTTCTCTACTCCTATAATACCTCGCTGAGTCAGGGCAGGAACAGATCTCTGGAATGGGTCCTTCTGTTCGCTTCGTATAAAACACTTTTCAGTATCTATGATATTTCTGCTGTCCATATGCTGTGTCGTCGACCTCTGGCCCCGTTACCACTGTATCTATAGAGCACTGCTCTCTGTAGTGCATTTTTTGACACTAATCTTGTTACATGGCCAAACCATTTGATTTTTTTGTCTACCTATCAAGTTCAGGTGTGTGGTCTGTGTATGCATGTTTGTGTATGTTTAGTGTTTGTATCTTCCAAATATGTGACAAGGGTTGACAAACCTGGTTTGTGATTTCAAAAGTAGCAGGATTATAGGTTGTGATCCCATGTGTCCCCACAGAAAATATCCTCTTGTATCTGAGAAGTCAATCAAATCAGCAACATTTGAGAATGTCATTTGCACAAATATTGATCAGACATATTAACTAGAAAGTAAAAAGCAAGGATAAACACCTAATAGTTACTGCCAATCTTCTTTTTCTTCTTCATCTCCTTCTTCTTGTCTTCACTGTGTCACCTCCCCCACCTTCTTCATTACTGCAGGTAACTCCCCCCTCCCCTCCCCCACATTCTGTCATTGGCCTTCATTGTTAGGGTTAACAGTCCAATGAAATCAATCTAAATTCAAGACTTAGATGTTACATTTCCTGAATGGATGAAGTTTTACAAAGGTGGGAGCCTCAACCCTCAAACTAGAGGACCAGTGTCACTCTTAGTCTGTTCTCTACCTTTTGACCTGTCCAGCTCTGAAGGCTCTGCTGGTAGCTTTGCTACCGCTGGCATAGCTCTCAGCATCACACAGAAACAAAAGCTCCTTCACCATTGCTGCTGGGATGTGAAATGCTAGGCTTTCATATATTTCAGGCTGTCCAGGATATTTGGGTGAGCAGGGGTAAAAGACAGGCAAATAATTTGCCTGTTGCCGCTCCTCTGGGTTGTGAGCTTCTTTATGATAAAGCAGACGTGGTAAAGGTTCTCTGGGATCCAACAGAGAGTGCAAAAGAAAACACAGATAATATGTACACTGAAAGACTGATTCAACAGGTGGGTGAGTAGAAGTTTATGGAAGATATTCAACAATGAGGGGTAAAACATTTGTGGACTTTTAATCAAGTTGCAACTGGTACAATTAACATGTTGATTCTTCCTTAGCTACTTAGGAAAATGATGGAGCACGTGTGGAAATTTCCCAAGTACAGTGACGTCAATTCTTGATTCATTCATTCAAATTCCAGGCCCCAAGACATGAGGTGGGGGGGGGGGGGGGGGGGGCTAGTTTTTGTTCTCATCAGCTTTTCCTCATTAGTCAGAAAGTTCTGAAAATTTTCTGATATTCATATTTTTGAGGATGGAAAGATCCCAAAGCTGTAGAATATAATTCTGCTTCAGCTGGGGTCTGAACCCAGACAACTGTCTTGGAAGGCACCTGATTTAACCAACGGCCAACTGGCAAGAAAATGCATGATTCTTCCCAAATAAACTTTTGATGCTAAAATACTTATTATAGTTCATATCTGTTACTAAAAGATATCAAACCAAACAAACAGTAGAACCAGTCAACTTCACAATATCACAAAAAACAAGTGAACATTGCAGCTAAAGAGCCTTCATCAGCACATTACACATATTACATACATCTACAATACCACAAGTATGATGAACATGAATGAATGAAATCACTTAATTTGTTAATCTGTTGGTTGTCGGTGTTATCATTTATTTAATTATCCCCATGTCGGTTCCTGGGGTTCCAGTGTGGGGAAAACATGAATAGACTCACTGCCTCCCGAACAAAGCATGTCCTAAGAGTCAACTAACTGGGAGCTTCCCTCAAAGTTGGAGTGACATTTGCCTGAGTGGCAAGGAACCAACAGTTTGAATGCGTCAGATATCCTTTATATTTTACTGAGGTCCTTTATATTTTACTAAGATAATTTGTACTTTACTTAGGTCCTTTATATTTTACTGAGATAATTTGTACTTTACCAAGGTCATTTATATTTTACTGAGATAATTTGTACTTTACCGAGGTCCTTTATATTTTACTGAGATAATTTGTACTTTACCGAGGTCCTTTATATTTTACTGAGATAATTTGTACTTTACCGAGGTCCTTTATATTTTACGGAGGTCCTTTATTTTTTACTGACGTCAACAGCCTGAGACTTTATTATCATACAACACACTTTCTAATAAAATCACTCAGTCTAATGCAACATACTTTCCTTTCCAGGAATGTTTTGTGATGAAATAGCAGGCCACATCTTTGTTGTCTTTTAATGTACCCATTTTACTCTGAAACAAGAACAAATATATATAATTAAGTACCTTGCAACTGGTATCATGTTTGAACAAATGCTATAAAACATTGTATGAAAGGATCCATTTTTTAGAGGGTTGCAGTGGCTAGGTGAGTTGAGTTTAGAATTGACATCACAGCACTCAGGGCATTCCCATGCATACTCTGTCCTCATCTTAAGCAGCCAGTGCAGAGTTTCAATACTGATGGTACCATCGCAGTCTGGTTATATGTCCATCTTGCCTTTCCTTTGAGTGTATTGAGCCAGCCAGAACCTCTAGTTACAACTAGGTGCCTCATTCTCTCCAGGCCAAAATATCTTCTATCTCTACTGATTCCGTTGCTTGTTCCCAAAGAGCCTTGACCACATCTTCCTTGTCATTCACCACCCAGTGGTGCAGATCCAGCCAATCTGTCTCTCTGTTCATTTCCCACCCCGCCGGCATAGCCTTAAGAAAAGACCCAAAGTATGTTCACTACCAGTGACCTTTCCAGTGAAGCTTGCCACTCTGCTCAAAGCATCCCTGTCTTCACCTTTTTCAGCATTCTTTCAGAGTCTGTTATAATAAGAAATGTGTATGCATCTTTTTTTCTAGCCACCAGAGAGCTGCAGTTACCGCCTCCACCTCCATTCTCATGCTAGATGTTGTGGTGTCGTTTGCCAGGCTGTCTTGCACTAAAGATTTTCCATTGGCTTTCGCTATGAACCCCCAGCAGTGGCTATTGTCATCCCATGTCAGTGTAGAATGCTTTTAATGTTATCCATCCACATCCTTCTTGGGTGCCCTCTTGCTTTCATGCCAAATCTTCACAGACGTAGCTCCTGTGTTGGCAGATGCTGTAGCTTCATTCTAACAAATGGCAAACCATTTGATTTTTCGCTTCTTGATTAATTTGCTGCACATTGTTGTTTTCCCCTGATCCCCGATGTTTTTCCCTTGATCCCCGATGGATAGATGGCAGCTTTCCTCGGGCAAATCCTGTAATATGTGTTAATCTTTTTGTAGGTTAACATTTGATAATGTCCAAGTTGGCACTAGTAGCACATTGCTGGTAGGAATATGCTGTTTAAAATATTTTTCTTGGCAATCATATGAATGTTTGAATAATGGCCTCAGTTGGTATACAAGTTTACTGGCTCTTCGATATCTTAGCTCCATTTCCCAGTCTATTTGGCACCGTCCAAGAATATACTTCCTAGATATTTAAATTCTTTGCCCTGGTTCAGACAAGAACCATTCAACCCTATGTGTAGCAGACAAGGAATTCCACCGATCTACATTACTTCAGCTTTAGTCATATATATTTTCATGTTACGATAAGTATTAATTAAGAAACTGATACTAGCCTTTTAATAACACCCTAAAAACAAAAACAAAAATAGTAGAATATCTGTACTTTCCTTATACAGTTTCATAACTGCTTCTGTCTTCCCTAAAAAAGTACAGCCCAGAAGTGCAGATGATCTCTTAAAATATAAAGATTACATAAAATGCATCACATACTTTGCTAGAATACCATCCGACTGCGGAGTTTTCGGAAATGGAAGAGCTGATAAACTAGCTAAGGAAGGTGCAAATGAAGAACAACCTCACATACCAGTCTCCTATCAGCAAAAGAAGAGAATAATCAAATCAACCAGAAAACCACCAATACCGACGATTACCATTTTATGGACAGACTATAGCAAGTTATTTTTTTACGCCTTAGAAAAGGACACAATTGACTTTGCAGCCACATGTACACACAATTTTAAATCGGCGAATCAGCCATGTACACATGTGGATTGGCACCTGAAACAACGGATCATGTCCTCCAAGACTGTCCCAAATACAACATATCAAGGCAAAACTTTTGGCCAAGAGAAACATCAGGACAAGTCAAACTTCATGGGTTGCTGAATGAATTACAAAAGACAGTGAAGTTCATACTGGAGAAAACATTGCAGATATAGATAATTTATTTCAAGCGAACGAAAGAAAAAGAAGAAGAAGAACTTTGCTAGTAACAGTTAACATAGCAACTGTATTCTTTCTTCTTCTTATGCCCTTTATACCCCGGTGTAGCACAGGTCCTCAATCAACCTACACCAAGTGGTGCTATTCTTTCCCACTACATTGTCCTCTTATCTTTTTAACTGCATACTCTAGTTCCCTACTCTGTGTTTTTGTTTTTAGTAAATCTGCCCTGATTCCTTTGACTGTGGGTTCCAGTGCAAAGACATATTAGTCATATTCCTATTAGATTTTTCTTTCAGTGTGTGTCATATCCAATAATAGCGTCTTTTTCTCATCTCATACTTCTGTGGAATTTGCTTAGTTCTCTCACAAAATTCTATCACACCATTAACACTCTTGAGTCCCAAGGAACGCATCATGCGATAATCGGTCACTACCCAGTGGCCCAATTGACACGTGGTTTTCAGTTTACTATTGACCAGGGTAAAAACACTAAACGTGAAATTGAAACTTTCTCTCTGGTTCTTTGTGTTCAATACCACTTGAGCTGAACATCAGGATCATTTGGAAACGTGGTTAAAACCTAAATTATAGTGTGAGGTTTACGGAGTTACTAAGTGATTGTTTGAAATCAATTTGGCCACCTAGTAGGATTCTACATGCATGCCAGTAGGATTTTCAGCTTTAGACACCTCAAATTTAAATAAAACATGTGTTTATCAGATTTATCTGAAGCTAGACAAATGAAGTTATGAAGCAGACTTGTTTCTGCAATCGAGAGAGTCAAACTTTGATGGTGGATAGCTCTGATATATACCTCACGCGAAGCCTACAATGATAACAAAGTCAGCTGATACAAAGAAAATAAATAGTGAAAAAGGCAATATTATTCAGTGTCAGGTCTTGTGTCATCCCTTATTATTTGGGAAAATAGAATATAAAAATACAGGCTAATTGAGTGTTATATAAAGTTTGTTGTGTTCTGTGAAAATACTAATTTTTTTCAGAAGTCATTTTTTTAAACCAAAAAATGGTGCTCCATTATGATTGTCTAAAAGTTTATCTGGAAGAAGATGTAATAGACAGATTGTGTTATATTTTATTTATATATTAGTAAGTGGTTTGTGTTTTTGTGTGATTCATTTAGGATATATTTCAGTTTTTTACTTGAGTGCCATGGTGGTAAGTGGACAAATATTGTTTTTGTTTATTAGTTTCGCTAAATATACCATCTGTTTATTTACTAATAAAATTTACTACTAACATATTTTTTTAAATATCAGTATTCTAATATTATTTCTCAACCATCCCTGGTCACTTTGATGTATAATATGTGTATGTTGCGAGACACTGAATTAGTAGGGTCTGCTTTAATGTACAGAGCTTGTGAAATTTCAAATTTGCATTACCACCTCTTGGGCCTCTGATGCTAAACTCCCTGGCACTCAAAGAGTTAATGGCAGGTGTATTAAATTAATTCTTCCATATTCTGAATGCCGATGAATTCTCATCTTCTTCTTAGCGGTCGCCGGCTGTAAACTCTGGCATAAATTTCTGGTGGTTCCTCCACTTTTAGACTTGGGTCTTATTCCAGAAATTAAGTTTTGCATGCACAATCATTTCACAGAACTAGATTATTTGTATGCAGACAGTTTGTTGTTTGCCTCTTAGGCAGATGAACCCTGACTTCATAAGAAACATCCCTAATCAGTGGCCTTGTATGACATGCTTGTTAGAGGGCAGTGAGTCTAATTGTTTCTGCCCCAAATTGAGGCCCTAGAACATTTATGCAGGAACTTACGAGGGCAGACTGAAGAAATATGATTTCTTTTATAGTGATGCTATCTGGTTACTTATAGACGGAAGTTGTCTAATTACTTATTAACTTTAAGTCGTTTATTAGTAATATTAGTTTTATTACAAATATGTGGCTAAATTACACACTGAAATAAATGATACAATCAGAGAATATTACTACTATGTAGTAGTACATTATGATTTGGCTGACATCGTCACAGGTGCCTACCTAACCACGGTCAGTTAACTAATACTATCTCTTTTAGCTTAATATATCATAGAAGATATTCACAAGGTGTTAATCTGGAGATTCGTTTCCAAGTATTCTGCACAGATGTTCACAAAAGTAATCAACATCGGCCGGGGGGCGTGTCATGTGATTTTAGTTACAGCATCTCTTGCTAGTCGACTGCAGAAAAGAGGACGACGTAAAAGCGTTTATAACAAAACAAATACCTACCCAGCAAACACACTGCTGACAAAAGACGTAAATAACTTTCTAGGCAGGATAATATAGAAACATAAGTGGATCGATGAACAATCCGAGAAGTATGTACATCAAAATTAGTGTGAAATTGGAGTTAGACGAGCTGCAGGATTCAGGAGGCCGCCATGTTTGTTGATTACTTCCGATCTTGATATCGTTTGGGGACGAGAACTGTAATCCAGCAGTTGATGGTGATAATGGAGATAGGAGAGATATCACTTGATGAGGGAATCTTGTAATTTGCGTATCAAACCTCTACATGTTTCTCGGTCAATCAGGGGGTACTCCTATGTTCTTACTTTTATCTGTCATAGAAATATGTTATATTCAGAGCTTTCTTTCCAAAAGAAAAGGTGCCGGTACACATCATAAGGTGTCCAAAAGGGGTTATCTGTACTTATAATAAAGTGTCCATACTAATTACAGTAGCGCTTAAAACAGGTCCTGGGAACGACAGGCAGAGGCCAGGCAGCACAAAGATTTGCACAGGATGTAAACGACACATTGAGTGTTGTCCATACATCACGAGTGATGAAGACAACCTTCATCCAAAGTAGTAATGATCAATGATTGAGTTGAGTCAAGAACTGACATCACAGCACTCAGGGCATTCCCATGCATGCTCCGTCCTCATCTTCAGCAGCCAGCGCAGAGTTCCAATACTGATGGTACCGTTCCCAATCTGGTTAAATGTCTGTCTTGCCTTTCCTCTGAGTGTAGTGAGCCGGCCAGACCCTCTGGCCACACCCAGGTGTCTCATTCTCTCCAGGCCATAATAATCCCCTTTCTTAACTGATTCCGTTGCTTGTTCCCAAAGGGCCTTGACCACATCTGCCCTGTCATGTATCAATTCATCACCCAGTGATGCGGATCCAGCCAATCTGTCTGCCTGTTCATTACCCCTCACGCCGGCATAACCTTGAGAAAACATCCAAAGTATGCTCACCACCCGTGACCTTTCCAGTGAAGCTAGCCACTCTGCTAGAAGCTTCCCTGTCTTTACCCTTTTTTCAGCATGCTTTCAGAGTCTGTTACAATTACGACATGTGTATGCATCTTGTTCTCTAGCCACCGGAGAACTACAGTTACGGCCTCCACCTCCATTCTCATGCTAGATGTTGTGGTGTCATATGCTAGGTTGTCTTGCACTAAAGATTTTTCCATTGGCTTTCGCTACGAAGCCCCAGGCACTTCTCTTTCCTCTCAACACTGAACAATTTGTAAAGGTAATCAGATCACCTGTACGTGAATTGTCGTGAATTAACTGATCAATGATTATGAGTACAAAGGTGGCTGATTAGTTAAATATGAGCCTGGAAAGTTCTTGAGCAGTGCGGACAACAGATGAAAGCTGCAGTAAGTGTGGGATTAGCAGTACGATTCTTGCTAGTCTGCCTCCGTTTCTCTCTCTGCCATGTCTGAGAGACGTACGCCATCCAAAACGGTCTTGTGCAGCAGCCGCCTACGTCGCTGTGTTGATGCCAAAAGAATTGAGAGCAGTCTTTAGAGTGTCCTTATAGCCCTTTTTCTGTCCTCCCTGGGACCTCTTTCCTTGCTGGAGCCCGCCATAAAATACTCTCTTTGGGAGGCGATAGTCTGGCATGCGGGTTAGGTGACCAGCCTAACGCAGCTGATAATTCTTCCACAGTAATTGACATCTTATTTTGCCATTTGATTTTCAGCAGATTTTTGAGACAGGTTATATTAAACTTATTCAACTCTTTAGCATGAGGCTGATACACAGTCCAAGTTTCACAAGCGTAGAGCAGTACTGGGAGAATTACAGCTTTGTAAACCTCTAGCTTGGTCAGCAGGGAGGTACCACTTCTGTTCCAGGCACTGGTATAAAGTCTGCCGAAATTGCTGCTGGCCTTTGAGATTCTAACATTGATCTCATTGTCGATATTGACTCTCTGAGATAGAGTACTGCCATGATAAGTGAATCTGTCAACTACATTTAGGTTTTGATATATTACGAGTCTTTAGTTTTTGTCGACCGCAGAAGAGGGGTTTCCTGCAGCCGCGGTATGCTGGTCGGGACATGGTGGAGCAGGCATTTTAAGTGCACCTTTTCTAGCCCCTTTCTCATGCCATGGAGGGGAGCAGTTCTTTCCTAAAGAGTGCTGCTCAGTCGCTCAGGAGGCTGCCGAAGTCCACTGCTGCTCTTATCAGTGGTCAGCGACCATATGGCCTGAGCCGCTTGCGTGCTACGGCTGCCAACGTAACCCACGTCTGCCACTTCGTTGCTCGCCTATCGCCACAGGACTTGAAAGTGATTGATGATAATAGCTGGATAAAAGTGACTTGCGCAAGGACTTGGATTTAAGGGAGGAAGAGTTGTGCAATTCGTCGACCTCAGGACAATAGCAGGACAATGTCAAGACAATTGGAAATGGACCTAGGTGCAGTGGATGACCAAGGGGTGGCAATTCAACTAACTTTACCCGGGAGCCAGAATGTTAACAATGGAAATCGTCATGGACTGGAGGCCCTCTCCCCATCCTAGAAATGATCATGAAACAATATAATTGGCAATGATCCACGGGCCACTTGCTGGACCTCTGCGGCCGCATTCTGCACACGGGCCGCCAGTTGAATAACCTTGAATTACACATCAAACAAGCTGTACCAACAGGTTCATATTCCTCCAATTACAGAGCAGAGGCAGAAGAAGTTCTGGTGGCATATTCTTTCGTGAATGGATAACAGCACAGCAAATATAGCAAAGTGGTCTTTCTGGCTGCTCTAGAGAGGGACAGTTTATTATATTCAGACTAAGGACTAGGCACAACAGACTTTGTCAACACATGTTCAAACATTTTGGTGTAGAAAATACGGAGACGTGTCCCTGCAGCGTGGCACCCAAAAATGCTGAGCATGTTCTTCAACACTGTCAACTGTATGCTGACAACAGAGACACAATCTGGACTGTTCCAACCACACTGAAGACAAAGCTGTATGGTACACAAGAGGGATATGGATTGCACGATAGCTTTCATAAAGGCTACTGGCCTCCTGATATTTCTGACAGGATCGAAGAAGAAGACACAGTCTTTACACATTTTTAAAACTCTTTAAAACCCTCCTACTAAATAGTAGGGCTGTACCGAATATTCGCTTCGTATTCGCTTCGGGGCCGAATAGTGGACATATTGACTATTCGGTATTCGGCCGAATAGTTGTGGTCCGACCTAATACGAATAGTAGTTACCTTACACCTAGTGGTTCCCTGCTACACCCTAGTGGCTCCCCGCTACAACCTAGTGGCTCTCCGCTACAACCTAGTGGTTCCCTGCTACACCCTAGTGGCTCCCCGCTACAACCTAGTGGCTCCCTGATACACCCTAGTGGCTCCCCGCTACATCCTAGTGGCTCCCCGCTACACTTTGTCAACATGGTTACAACAAACTGTTCTCATTGACTGGCAATATGCACAAGATAATATAAACAAGTCTGAGGCCACTGATGAAACTACAGTTGGTACATATACTCAACAAGTTATCTGAAAAGAACAACAAATCTATAAGAACTTTTGTGTGTGTGTGCCATTCCTAGTCCAGGAAAAGAGCATTCGACAGAGTCGATAGACAAGTTATATGGGAAGTAATAGCTCGATATGGAGTAAGCAAACACTGAACTGGAATGTGTGCGGCGTCCGTGGCTGAGGCGTTGTGATTCCGACTCGTAATCCAACGTACCGCGATCGAAACCCACTGCGGGCTGCGTGGATTTTTATCGTAGTATGGGACGTCGCAGGTCGACCCAGCCTCAAATGGTATCAGGATGGCTGTCCTGGGAACGTAGAGACGGCAGGCGTAATGCTGACCACACCACCGAGTGCCGATTGGTCTGTAAAAATATGGGTGCTCTTTCCATGCCCGATGCGCCTAAAGGCGTGAAAAGGGATCTTTACTTACTTTACAACAACTGGAGTGTGTAACGTGTATATAGAGATCTTAAAAGAGTAGTTAGAATAAATAGGGGAACGTTGAAATCAGTGTTTCCCAAAATGAGCGCAGCTGGGAAGCATTGAATGAATGAATGAAAACAAAACAAACAGCAGCAGCAGCAGCAGAAGAAAGAGAGAGAGAGAGAGAGAGAGAGAGCGAGAGAGAGAGCGAGAGAGAGAGAGAGCGAGAGAGAGAGAGAGCGAGAGAGAGAGCGAGAGAGAGAGCGAGAGAGAGAGCGAGAGAGCGCGAGAGAGAGAGCGAGAGAGAGAGAGAGAGAGAGCGAGCGAGAGCGAGAGCGAGAGAGAGAGCGAGAGCGAGAGAGAGAGATTTTTTCAATCTGTCGTGGCGCGTTTGATATGATCAAAATATTTCAGCTTCCGAGACGTGATGCTGTTTATTAGCCAATCATCCTTGATGTTCAGATCTTTTAAGATGTCAATATTTCTCATTTCTTTGTCCATGATGTCAATATTTCTCATTTCTTTGTCCAAGATATTCTGAGATATCTTTCTATAGCATTTCAGCTCAAAAGCCCCTACTCTCTTTCTTAAGGACTGAGAGAGAATAAACGACTCACATCCGTATGTAGCCACAGGGAAGATGTATGCTCTCAAAATTCTAATTGTTATCTCTTTGCTGGTGCTTAAATATAGACTTTCAAGGCTGTTCAATCTATACAAGGACAACATGTATGTAGCAACGATTTTCTTCTTCTTCTTCTTTTTCTTTTTCTTCTTCTTTTCTTCTTCTTCTTCTTCTTCTTTTTCTTCTTTTTCTTCTTCTTCTTCTTCTTCTTCTTCTTCTTCTTCTTCTTCTTCTTCTTCTTCTTCTTCTTCTTCTTCTTCTTCTTCTTCTTCTTCTTCTTATCTTCGACCTCAGCTAGTTGTTGGCGTAGGGTGGACAGGGGGGGGGAGATGTAAGGATCGTTTATGCGCCTTTTTTCCGAATGCATTGTACAAACTGGTGTTTATTTCCGTTAGGTTGCCTTTTTGTAGTGAGCCCTGCTCGCTCCAGTTCGATGTTCCTTCACTAGTCTTCTTGTAATGAGCACGGCTCGCCCCAGTTCAATGTTCGTTCACTAGCCTTTTTGCAGTGAGCACTGCTCGCCTAAGTTCGATGTAGTTCACCAGTATTCTTTTAGTAAACACTGCCTGCTCCAGTTCGATGTTGGTTCACCAGTCCTCTTGTAGTGAGCACTGCTCGCACCAGTTCCTTGCTGGTTCACCAATTTTATTGTAGTGAGCATTGCTCGTAACAGTTCGATGTTGGTTCGCTAGTGAGCATTGCTTGCCCCAGTTCATCGCCGTTTGGCCAGTCTTCTTGTAATAAGCACTGCTCGCTCCAGTTCGATGTGCGTTCATCAGCCTTCTTGTAGTGAGCACTGATTGCCCCAGTGGGATGTTCGTTCACCAGTCTTCTTGTAGTGAGTACTGCTCGCTCTAGTTCGATGTTCGTTTACTATTCCTCATGTATCGAGCACTTCTTGCCCTTGTTTATTGCTGGTTTACCAGTCTTTCTGTAGGGAGCACTGCTCGCCCACGTTCGATGTTCGTTCAACGGTCTTTCTTATAGTCAGCAGTACTCGCCCTAGTTTAATGTTCATTCACATGTCTTCTTATACTGAGCACTACTCGCTCAAGTTCCATGTTCGTTCACCAACATTCCTGTAGTGAGCACTGCTTGCCCAGTTCGATGTTCGTTCACAAGCCTTTTTGTAGTGAGCAACTGCTCGCCCAAGTTCGATGTCGTTCACCAGTATTCTTGTAGTGAGCACGACTTGCCCCAGTTCGATGTTTGTTCACCAGCCTTCTTTAGTGAGCACTGTCGCCCTAGTTCATTGCCGGTGAACCAGTCTTCGTGTAGTGAGCACGTTCAGTGGGGCTGAAGCCGCAAAGACACAGAAGGAGATTACAGATCCAAACCTGCACAATGAAAGGACACGACTTAGCCGTCCAGATAGACAAACATATTATGGCGGCCAAAAACACACCCTAACAGGGCCTCAGCCACATGTAAATTGCGGACTTCTGCTGCCACCGCCGAAATTATCTCCCACGCCGCTACGCAGAAAAGTCCCAGCCATATAGTTTAGTCCCGCTACGGGCGGCGTGGGAATATCATACCACCGTAAAACCAAGACCCCACTAACTTACGAGAGCTGCCTGCACGTCGACAGCGAGCCGGCACTACAGAAGCTGGTAAAACAGTTCGTATGCAGAAGAGACAGCACCCTGAAACGAGCAAGCGCCACGGCAGACGGTCTACCAACACAAGACCGACCAACATGAGGACCAAAGTCAACCCAGTGTCTAGTCCCAAAGTCCGCCCGATTCACAACGACAAGATAACTGGTTACTTCTCCTCCTTCTTTTTTTTTTTCTGTCATTGGATGCTCTTTATTGTTTAAGTTTCTGGTGAAGTATAGTTGGCAGTTGAATTCAGAAAAAAAAAAAGAAAACACGTTGATGGACACGCTTGGTTGCGTGTATTAGAATAAAACTATGTACACATACTGCAATATTCACTTTTTAAAAAAAAATCCTGTGCCACCAGTGACATCATTTGCTTTCTACTTGACCCATTCATGATATTAATTTCTCCTCCTTCTACATCGCTTTAAGTCCTCTGATGCTATCCAAAACTCTAAAAACACTTACTTTGTCCACTATTTTATAACGGCGGTCCACTAAGACAAAATGATACAAAAACCTAACAAATTTACTATTTAGTATATTTTCAGATAATAATAAGACAACGGCAACCGACCAAGGCCACCCCGACGTTCCAAGACAACCCAGCTGAGGACATAACACTAAAGGGGACCAGCACTCAAGGACGCCAGTCTTAAGAATCACCACAACTATGTTTGCGCCGCTACAACAACACCCAGAAAAGAATAAGACAACGGCAACAGCCCACGGCCACCCCGACGTTCCAAGACATAATAACCGAGGACATATCACCAAAAGGGACCAGCACCTTGGACGCCAGTCTTACATTGATTTATTAAATTGTCTCCCCTGCTCCACTACCCCAAATGCACTAAATATTATTTCTTTTTAAATGAGGCTTTTTTCAGAACACTCAGGAGTTCCGCCAAGACCAGGGACCCTGCCTCAGGCTAGCAACCAGAGACGACGGCGAGGACCAGCAGGGAAACTCTCCTCTCAACCTTACAAGCTATCCGTCTCTCTCATTCTACCGATCTTACTATACCAATCTCCTGGAACGTTCAAGCTAGTTAGTTAGCTAGTTAGTTAGTTAGTTAGTTAGTTAGTTAGTTGGGTTATCCTCACTGCACTCCGGACATGTCCATAGGTGCTCAGATCCTCCCCTCAGTATGAACCCCAACGTCCGATGGCTAATAGTACCAGTTCTATGTTGATTAACAAGTCTTCTGGCGTAACTGGTGTGCGTCTCGTTTTTTGCTGTGCCGATCTTAATTCCCAAGTCTGCCATTCTGGCGAGTGATGTGGATTCACTGCCACCAAAGTCGTCTATCCTTCCCATTTCTCTGAGGGCATTGATAGTATCAGCATGATCCATAGGCTGACCGTCGGTAGTGATAGCGGATCCAGCCAACCTGTCAGCTCTTTCATTTCCATCGACGCCTGCGTGTCCCGGAACAAAAATAAAGGTGACTCCACGGACAGTGGACTTCTGTAATGATTCAAGCCATTGTCTTCGCACTGAACCTGCCTGAACCCTCCGGATCATACTCATTGAATCACTGAGTATACACACGCGGGTGTATTTTTGTGTTTCAAGCCAGGCAAGTGCTTGTGTCACTGCCACCACCTCCATCGTCATGCTGCTGGTTGTCATGGAGAAGGCGCCGTTGGCTTCTTTGACTGTTCTGCCCGCTGAGCGTGCTGTAAATGCCCATGCGCTTCTTCTTTGGCGTATAACGGATCCGTCTGTATAGATTATTGCATCTGCTTCCTCTGAATTTTCACCGATGAGAGCGTTGACCTCTGCATTAACAGCAACAGGATTCTCTTCTCTACATCGCCTGTTGAGTGTGACAATACAGGAAAATGTACAAATAAACGCCTGAGGCACAGGTATCCATTCTGCACCAGGTATGATGTCGGTTAGGCTGCATATTTGCCTAATAACATCTTCTGCCAGACCTAGCCACGATTTCCCCCTCTTCAGTCTGTCGCCCTTTTCACTAAAAAGCGCTTGATGCAGTGGGTGTTTCTTATCAGCACATATTTTGAGATATGCCCGAGCCCTCCACATCCTGATCCTTTGGTTCATTGTTGGAAAGTCCAGTAGATACCTCATTGCTCCACAGGATGTGTCTCTAGTACATCCCAAAATAATGCGCATGGCTTCATTTTGCACCTTTTCGAGTCGTTCAATCTGGGTAGCACTGACAGTGAGGATGGCCAGAGCGTATTCAATGGGGGAAAGGACCAGACCGTAGAATAGAAGTATTAGTAGTCTTTGCTCAATGTTGGAAGCAGCCATAATCCTCATTGCAGATAGACCTTTGCGTGCTTTTGTTATCACATGGTCAACGTGTTCCCTGAATGACAAGCTGCGATCGAACCTCACCCCGAGAAACGTCATAACGTTGGTTCTGATCAATACATTATCACGCATTTTCACTTCTGGTAAGTCCGACTTTACAATGTGATTGTTCAAAGAGAACCATGACACTGATGCCTTCGAAGGATTGACATAGGCATTGGAACCATCACACCAGGCGGCAATTCGATCGAGTTCTTTGTGCATAGTGCTGGCGATCTCCTGTCTATCACGCCCTCGTCGATAAATCAAAATGTCATCAGCAAATGACAAAGTCCTCCCCTTTCCTTTCAACTGCTGCTCAGTGATCATCACCGTATAAACGTTGAATTAAGACTGGTGATAGCGGTGATCCCTGTGGCAAGCCTGGACATATCGTTTGCGGTTCTGAGGACCAGCTACCACATCTTAGTACAATCTTTCTCTGGAACAGGACCGCAGCAATCCAGCGGATCAGAATAGGATTAACTTCTAGTCTAAGCAGTAATTGCATTAAATAATCGTATGGTACTTTATTGTAGGCATCTTCTAAGTCCAACACTGCCGCACATGTCTCTTCTTTAATCTGAAATCCCTCGTACACATCGTAGGCGAAAACTGCAGCATTCCCTCAAACGTTCAAGCATTCCCTCCTTTATGCAAATCTGTGTTACCTCCGCTACTTCTTTTAAAAGAAAAAAAAAATGTTTTTTTTTTTGGGTCGCTCACAACAACAGATTGTGACGACCTGTTTGTCCTGAAAGGGAACATTGTACATAGAGACAAGGCTGACTGGCTTGTTTAGCTTTTTCCCGGGGCTTACCTAAGCGGTAAGGGCACTAGTGCAGCGACCAGCACGGCAAGAACAAGCACCAGCAACAATCAAGCAAAAACCCACAGGGACAAGAAACACAGCGAACCAGAACAGATCCTGCCAAAACCACACCAAACAAGACAAATCCGCAAAGACCCGAAAAACACACAACAAAGAAGCAAAGGAAGCAACTAACAAGGACAGCAACTGATGGAAAGCAAAAACTTAAAACAGGTGTGGACACACACACCACAAAGGACTAAACCAAGGATAAACCACAAAGACACCCGGCCGACCAAATAACCGAAGCTCAGATAGGAGCTGGTTAAACGTCGCCGAAGTTTTGAATTTTTGTTTATGGAATCAGGAATCAGGGCGGCGTGGGAGATACTCTCGGCAGTGACGGTAGTCGCTGGAAGTCCGCAATTTAGGTCGCCGGAAGTGCGCAATTTAATGTGACTAAGGCCCTGTTGGGGTGTGTTTCTGGCCGCCATATTATGTGCCCGTTATTTGGTTGATAGCCATTCATTTTGATATATTTTATACACTACACACTATTCGTATTCGTATTCGGCCGAATAGTTGGTCTTGCTATTCGTATTCGGCCGAATAGTGAAAATCATTATTCGGTACATCCCTACTTTATAGCCCTTTGGCCTCTTTTTTTTTTTAAACTGTTAACTTACGTTACAATAAAGGACGCGACTTTTTGTTGTTTTTAAAGCCCACTGTCTGTTACGAGAGTCCTAATATAACCCTACCTATAAGTTCAGCAGGGTTTCTGGGACCTGTCCCCGGGTGATCCTCACCCAAATCGTGGCACTTTGTGTCACCGGATGTTTATCGCTCGGTATGATGTCTTGGTAAGGTTGAATGTCATTTTCATGAGCCTCTCTTTTCTTTCTTTTTTTCAACAAGTCCATCCGTTGTTTTTTTTTAGTCTAATCGTGCTGTTTCACTCAGTCAATAGTCAGCGAGAAATCGGTGGCAATGTGGGCTTAGGACGAAACGAACGAACAAATTTCATTTTCATAGGGTTAAGAATTGGGCACGCAGAACCGTCTATCATTCTGCCCTTCTGGTCTCCCTCCTTTCACACATCATTTTATACATGCATCAAGTAATAGTAACCATTATCAATAGCATTAAAATATTCAATACAAGCACTGCAGTGTTCACATTTTTAACTGCAGTAAACCGTTGTAGTTATAATAAATCTAGGGAAAATGTGCGCTACTTCTAAACCCCTAGTTCTTATCTTCAATGGGGGCATATAATCTGTGCTCGTATTCGAACATTTTCCGATTGTATGTATAGGGACTGTTTTTTTTTTTTTAATTTGTTGTGGAAGATAGTTCCACAATTGAGCTGCGGAGTACACCAAACTTATTTCGTGTAAGTCTATGCTAGGTGTAGGGACGTGTAACATGTTTAGACTTTTGACATGCCTTACATTATATTTAACAACGGCCATAAGTAACATATAACGTTTTAGGATAAAATTTAAGACAAAATTTCGCCTTATTAAAAAACAGACGTTCACGAGGCGGTAGTAGCATAAGACCCTTATATGTTTCGGAACTGGCTGTCCCATGATTATTTCTTATTAAAAGAATGGTGCGCTTTTGCAGTGATGTGAGCCGCTTGATAACAGAACTCGAACAGCTATCCCGTATTGTAGAGCAATAGTCTATATATGAATGGATGTGAGAACGATAGAATATCTTTTTTTGTGTTGTCACCAAGAAAGTTTTTAATGTTTGCAAGTTGGTTAACCTTTTTAGCTTGTTGTTTCATAAGAGCTTGTACATGAGAGTTGAAGATTAGATTTTCATCAGTGATCAACCCCAATGCTTTGTGCTCATTTAGATTTTCGAAAGTCTTCCCAATGTAGAGTCGAAACGCTCTCTGTGAATTTAAACGATATATTTTGTCTAGTCGTTATTAGCATAGTTTTTGTTTTATTAATGTTTTTTTTTTCCATACGTTTTGCTCTGCTCCATTTGACTACATTATTTAATTCTTGTTGTAATGACAACTCTAGAATAATAACATGTTGGAGCATGTGTGTAGATAGTACAGTCTTCTGCGAATAAATCACAGGACGATGACACACATAAGGAAAGATCATTTAAGTAAATAACAGAGGTTTGATTATAGCCCATTCATTTAGCAACATGTTTGTACAACCTTCATTCATTATCCATAGATCCATTTCACGAACCACACTGAAAGTTTGCTTATATCCTTAAATGATTATACTGTATATCAATTATCCAAGCATACCAGCGGGAAATAGTGTCGTAGTAAGTGATTTAGCTGTTACGGATGCTTTAATTATAACTTTCTACAGAGGTTGAATGGGGTGTCAGGAATTTTCCCTGTTGGATTACAATCCAGGATGTAACGCCTTTAGTCGCAAGGGCCTACAACCTTCCGGTAACGGCACCGAGAGAGGAACAGTCTGTCAATCATTAAAATACTTATTAATAATTACAACAAGAGGCAGATCTGTTGAAAACATAAAGACCATCTAAAAACTATGGTAGTCGTTTTGATGATGGACATCACACCAAGCTAGAAACACCTGGTGACACAAAGTGGCACCATTCGGATTAGGATCACCTGGGGACAAAGTCCCAGACATCCTGTTCAACCCATCGTCATCATCATTATCATCAATTCTCTTTATGACTAGTGGCACATGAGGCTTATGAGGACTTTCAATGCCTTTATGTCCTGTACAATGTTCAGTGCAGTTTTCTATGTCAAAGATGCCGCACTCAGGTCACTTTCCATCGTTCATCTCCATGTTGTTTTTGGGCGCCCCTTTTTTTCTTTCCCTCTGGTATCCATGTGAGAGCTGTTTTTGGCAGGTATATCAGGATTCATTCTCATAATGTGGCTAAGCCATTTCCATCTTCTTTTGGTTATCATACTGTCTAAAGTTTCTTGGTTTGTGACTTGAAGTTCAAACCCATACGCTCGGTTATATTAGGGCCTCTGGCAACAACCCGAGTGGGGCTTTAAAACATTAACACATCAAACTGCGTCCGACACTGGGATACAGACATTAAAAAAAAAAAAAAACTATTATAGTCTCTTTGGCGAGTGTTCAAGCCTTTTGTTTTGCAAGCTGAAAGCCGTGGGTTTTGATTTAGGATTCAGTCCTTTAACTACAGTCCTTTAACTGTGCAGATATTTCAAGACTGTCGTCAGTGGAACTACGAACTTCATGCTGTGTTCGCTATCTCGACAGACGACTAAATTGTATGTGTTTAGTGGGTGATACAGCGACGTTGATCTTAAAGAGAGACCGTCTAATCAAGCTGGGATTGTGAGACCCGAAGGCTTGAGAGAGATATAAGAAGACTCATGAACCTACAAAGAATAGACAGGATTCGTTGACATTTAATGTGATCATAAATGAATTTCACTAGTGGCTTTTGTGGCTTGGGTGTTGCAAACTTACTTGATAATACTGGGGAACTTGTTTTGATTCTATCTGCAAGCGGTTTAACAACAAGTAGCTTTACGTTGATTTCGACAGTGGTATCGACTGCCGCTGTCGACTGTTCAGGGGCAACGACAAACTACTGAAATTTAAAGTGCCGAGTAAAACCAGACAGACGAACATTGGTAGGGGGTGGTTCTACAACGCTAAAAAAAAAATTTGTAAATAAGATATGTTAAAAAATAAAACTAAACTGTTAGACCCACTGCCTCATAACAAGCATGTCGTAGAGTTGACTACTTGGAGATTTCCTTCGACATCGGAGTGCATCTGCCTGATAGGCAAGGAACTAACAGTCTGTCCACAAATAAGCCAGACTTGTAGAACGAATATGCACGCATCTCTCAAGTTCTGACACAAGACTAAAGTGCCTACGTGGACGAACAGATTGAACTTTACGGTCGATGAATGCGAAGAAGGAGAAGATAATTTGAGAAATAAATATGGGGAGCGGAAGGAGCTGCTCTTGTTTGGTATTGGTGTACCTTTATTTTCACACGTGCAACACATATAGGTTCACCAGCAGAGAGCCAAACACAAAACATAAACTTCTTAGCTCCAACCGCAACCACCCGAAATCTCCAAAACAATTGCACCCAAGAACGAAAAGACACGACCTGCTGTAGACTATACTTTAAGAAGGTCATGAAAAAGAGGGTCCGAAACTGACCCCACGAACTCGAGGAAAACGTCCTGACTATCTCGCCATGGAAAAGTTTCAACACGACCAGTACGCTCGAGGCAACGGCTGAACTGTCACTCAGACGCCTTGAAACTATGACCGGGTTTAACCTCATCCCTGGATGTCATGTCTTTTTAGTACAATGATGGCGGGGCATAAATCTCTGCTTGTCTTATTAAGTCTAGCCCTTTGTCCGAACTGAGAGACAGGAGAAGAAGATTTACAAGGCGATGTTTTTCCTATTGGGAAAGACGTTTTCGTATTTTGGTTCCTATTGTTACCATTGTGGCTCACATATGTGACCAAGTCAGTCAGTATAGACTATAGCATTTTTCATTGCCTTACCGCTATAAGTACACTATACAATAAAACAATACAGACAGTGTGATTCACTATCTTCTTCATTAAACTTCATCAAATTGTTAGCATCTGTCCGTCTTTCCAGACAATAGGGTTATATTGTGCTATGAGGAGGAAAATGACTCAAGTCCATGGCGGTGGCGAGTGTGACTAGCAAGAAGCAAAAAAAAAAAAAGCAACACGGTCCATGGCATTTTGTTCCCACACATTTTTTTCAATCTCAATATCATTCGTGCCCCGCTTGCACACATCTTTACATCGTGGTAGACATCGGCCTCGACATTTTCAACCCTTCAGTAATTCACCATAGGACATGTACTCCGGGACTATTCCATCCTCCATTCACCGGTGTAACCCAGGCAAATAAGCCTTCGTAGACTAAGCATTAGGAAAACTGTCGCAAAATCTCCTCTTTCCAATACCTCAGTGTTTGCGATCTCGTCCTGCCATTTAATGCCAAGTATTCTTCTTAGACATCGCATGTTAAAGCTATTCATGCGTCTCTTCTGGTGCGAATAAGTCCCCTGAATTTGTCCCCTGCAAAAAAAAGTGTACTTAAACGTATGGCCGACTGAACACTCCCTAGAACACATCATAATTACATACGCAAGAGCCTGAATACCTTAAAACATTTGGAGGCCCCACATAGAAATTTAAGTGGACTGAATCTTTCCAATGCTTTCATTGTGTTGGCGCCTCTTTAATAACCGAGTTTTAAAAATTAGGATTACTCTTGTCGTTGTTACAGAGAGTGTTTCTAAAACTACGCCTACTTCACGTGGTCGGACAGTCTTCTTCTTCTTCTTTCTTCTTTGTTCACCGGCTGTAAGCTTTCCCTCGAAGTCCTGGTGTTTCGTCCATATAAACTGTAGTTTTGTGCCAGGGCCTCACTTTTGAGCGAATATCAGTTGTACTGTTTATTTGTTTGCAGTTGGTTGCTCTTTGCCCTTCGGGCGAATGCATTCTGACTTAAAAGGAAGCCTCCAGTAATTCGACTCCTACGACATGCTTATTGTAGAGGAAGTGGGTGTATTCTTGACCCCCCACCACAATGGGGCCCCGGAAACTACATGGGGAGGACGGACAGTAATTCCGAGTATTTTAGAGAATAATCATTGTTCAGTGGTGTAGCGGTTAGACGCTCGCCTGCGTATCCAAAGGTCGTGGGTTCAGATCCTGAAGGAGTCGGACTTTTATTCTGTTTTTTTTTTTTAAATGACCGTGGCTCCCAGATCGACCCAGCCCTAAATGGGTACCAAGTAAAGTCCTGGGAAGTAAAAGCTGTCGGCGTGATTCTCAGCACATCACCCATGGAGTACCGATTGGTCTTTAAAATATTGGTCTATATGCTCAATACGCAAGCAAGCGTGGAAAATGGTCCTTTCCTTTTTTTTTTTCAACTTGACATTATTATTTTAAACAGCAGTCAAGTGACTTCAGACTACTTCAAACAGTGATGCTGATGCCTGCGAGCTCTGGCACCGTGTGCCCCCATAGATTATTAAGAGGGGCTGAGGCCTCTTCTCCACCAGCTCCGCCCATGAAAATTTGCGAGGAGAGTAAGTGGCCTTGAGCTTGGAAGTTATTTTTGCTTCTGACCGCGCTTTGCTAATGCAATTTCCACTCATGGGGAAAAGTCTATAGTTTCGCTGCCAAGGCTACTGAGTTAAGTGCTTGATGCAGCACTGTGAGCTGTGTTTTTTTTCTCCCCGTGGAATGCTTTTCATTTGTGCTGCGGTCGGTTCATGGTATTCAATATGACCAACAGTAGCCGGTTTAAGCGAGGACTGGCGAAATACCTTATGTATTAATTGTACACGGATATATTCAACTACTTCAGGCAAAGACAAACTGCAATTCTGGTGACGACTGTGGGCTTTTACTTATGCATTCACTACGTGCGCATATTTCTGCATTGGCCAGGACTAATCGATCCAATGCAGCCAACCTTCATTGTGGAGACGGCACCTGATTGATTGATTGAATCGTTTAGTTCACCAATATTTCAAATGAGACAGTGAGGGGCATTTCATTTGATTTCCACTGGCACAGAAAGGGAGTAAATATGGGGTGACTTGACTGCAGTGAAGTTGAAATCTCGACCAAGAGATTAAGACCTAACCATGTGTAGTTTATTGGTGTTATTTTTTAAGCATTAGTTTGAAAACTAATTATATATATATATATATATATATATATATATATATATATATATATATATATATATATATATATATTAAAGTAGTTGCCGTGTGGCGTTGGTAGTCATGTCGATCCACAACGCTCTGTCTCGTGTGCTTCCAATCAACTCTGACACAGATGATCCTTCATACCATGATGTCAGACTTTCCAGCATCTTTTCTCTCCGTCTCCCTCTGCCTCTCTTCCCCTCCAACTTTGCTACTGTCACGATGTACTCCAGCTTCCTCCTTTCACATCTCAGCTGACAAAGAAAGATTGCATAAAATATTCTTCATTTTGTAAAATGCTGCCTCTGCTTGAACTATTCAACATGTAACTTCTTTAATATGATGCCAGACTCATGTTTAGAGACTAACCGGGACTTGATAAGTGATTTGGTCAACGTCATGATCACAACGTGTATTTCTCATGACATTACCTGACACCAATTTTAAGCCGGCGTCATGGGAGCAACGGTAAACTTCGACGCCAAAATTTTTTCGCAGATTCGAACCCAAACCTTAGGGCCAGAAAACAAGCGTCTTGTCATTACACTACCCCACACATCACAGAATCAAATGTAATTTTTAACAAAAGGATAAAAGAAGGGAGATTTACACACTAAATTCAATGCTTTTCAACATAAACCTGACTTAGCAGTCTGTGCCTCAGGCGTTTCAAACACTCTTCATAATTCCGGCGTGCCGGGTTCGATCCCAGCTGCAGACTATTCGGCAACTGACCACCTTGCGTTGGTTTCCACAGTAGTATTGAGAGCCGACCGTTAAGTAAGCAATGGCAAACTACTGCCCAGAAACTTGCCCAGAAAACCCATAACAGCCAACACACGCTAGGGTTGGTATTAAAACGTCCTGTAAAGGTCACGCAACGAACGAAGCAGAAACAGATCATACATGTGAGCCGAAAATACACTTCTCTTTTTTGTAAACCAGAAATGTAAGGAGCAGGGCATTTTGTGGACGCGGTGTTTCATTGGTTACAATTTGTATGCATACTAACTAAGAAAGGGAGGATTCGTTTCATGTCTATATAAACCGACCTTAAAAAATGTGATGTTCTTTGGTGGTGATTTCATTCGTATTTGATAAGTAGGGTAAGGTTTTTGTTAATTCATTGTTTCTTGTAACGTGATGCAGTAATCACTTAGTAGTAATCAATAAATAATAAGTGTAGTAATCCACTTTTGTGGAAGACTTTTTAACGCGTGAGGGTCTTGCTCGTCATACTGGCTGTGAGTCTCATGTCTCTTCATAGCACACAATAACAATATCGTCTGGAAAGACCGTAACTCATTATATCTTTTTATTTTCATGTGGGTTCTAGAGCTCAATTTTTAGAGAACAAAAAAAAAAAAAAAAAACCCATTAGGAACTAACGAACTTTATTTTGAAAGGTTCACAAACTGGGCACGCATTCGGCCCTTTCAAACATCCATCTTTCAGACAGCACTATTCCTTAACAAGCATTTCGTAGCAGTCGATGCATCATGTGTGTTTCCTTTAAAGTTGGAGTTCACTGTGGTAGGAAAGAAATCGGCAGTTTGCTTAGAAATAAGTTAGATCTGGAAGACGGATGTGCATACAGAACTCAAGTTCCGGATCAAAACCAAAGTCCAGGAGTGGACGAATAACCATGACTTTGCACCGGAGTTCACAGCCGGTGAACCTGAAGAAGAAGAAGAAGACGAAGAAGAAGAAGAAGAAGAAGAAGAAGAAGAAGAAGAAGAAGAAGAAGAAGAAGAAGAAGAAGAAGAAGAAGAAGAAGAAGAAGAAGAAGAAGAAGAAGAAGAAGAAGAAGAAGAAGAAGAAGCAGAAGAAGAAGAAGAAGAAGAAGAAGAAGAAGAAGAAGAAGAAGAAGAAGAAGAAGAAGAAGAAGAAGAAGAAGAAGAAGAAGAAGAAGAAGAATGCTCGTCATATGTTAAACATATGTGGCTGAAAGTAAGATACCTATGTATCGATACCGGCTGAAAGTAAGATACCTCTGTATCGATACATGCTGAAATAAGAGAAGTGGACACAATAAGCTAGGTGAAAATTGACACAGAATGGGGTTAATTTGGGGGTCTCCGTGGCGAAGTGGCCAATCCGTTTGCCTCCCGCTCTGAAGGTCGTGAATTCATACCACGACTGCGCCATTCGGTTCGCGAATGCAATTTTTACACAGATCTTCTTGGACCGTCGCCGAAGCTACGGTGTTCGTGTGTTGTGCGACAATCTCGACAGGCGTTTAGCTGTTATCTTCGGAGAAAAACCGAACCATGAAGATTCAAACCCGGAGCAATCAAGTCGACGCTCTCGATTTTAACTATTGACCGTATAATGTACCAGTCTAGAGATGAAAAGAGGGCTAAGACAAAAAAATCGCCTGTGTATAATGGCTGACTGTGAGCTTAGACCACAGACGCTGATTAAAAATGGTGTAGTACCGGCACCCCCTTTTTAGGCACTATAGTTTTCAGCGCAACTATAATAGACACTCTGTGTGAGTACCGGCACCATGTAAAGACACGCTATGGTGAGTAAAAACAGTCTCTAAGCCACTTTGTGGTGAATACCGACACCTTTTAAAGACCATCTTTTGTTTGTACCGGCACCTTTTTTTTGGCTATCTGTGGTGAGAACTGGCACCTCTTATTGTAACTTTCACGGTAATACGGGCATCCTTCTTCTTATTTAAAAAAAAAAAAAACTTTGACTGTTGTATTTATTTTCTGAAATGCGTTACATTTTATTTCAGAAACCAGCGGAGTCACGCAAGAAACAATGTATTACTTCGCGGTTGTTATGGTAGCATTTGTTGCATGTACAACAAATGGACAATCTGTCAATTCAACTACAAAATATCAACCCGTGACTACAGGAAATGGAACAAACAACAGTACGACGCAAATGCCACAGGAACTGGTTCAACTAATCCTGGAAAACCATAACGCACCGCGGCTAAGGGAGAAGCAGGCGGCTTTGGCCAACTTGGTGAGTAGCAGCATAACCTGTACTTGTAGAGGTTCTCTTAATGTTGTACATATTTTGTTGAGATACTTTTAAATCTTTCGTTCTCCGAACATAATCTTCCAGTTTCATTGAAACTTTTTTTTTATTGTCATCATCATCACTATCATCGTCTTTATTATCATCACCATTATTATTACTATTATTTTAGCACTGTAATATTGAAACTGATAAATTATATGTTCTTATTATGTTGTTAAAAAGGTTATCTATGTTGATAAAGACTTCGGTTGAAACTTTCCATTACATCCTTTTTTTTTTAACCCGATCGTCGAAATTCTCACTCCTAGTTTTGCGTTCAGTGAAATCGTTTCTTGTTAAATGTTGTTCGTTTGAAACGTCCGTGTGTATTTGTACAGGTCTTTTCTTTCGTATAACTTCCTGTTCATATTTTCTTTTCATGTGGTTATGTGTTGTAGTTTGACAGTAGTTCCGTACTCATATATATATATATATATATATATATATATATATATATATATATATATATATATATGTATTAATATATATATATATATATATATATATATATATATATATATATATATATATATATATATATATGTTAATCACGACATTGTACGTTAAATGTTACTGATAATATGAGTTAGTTAGTTGGGTTATCCTCATTGCACTCCAGACATGTCCATAGGTGCTCAGATCCTTCCCTCAGTATGAACCCCAACGTCCGATGGCTAATAGTACCAGTTCTATGTTGATTAACAAGTCTTCTGGCGTAACTGGTGTGCGTCTCGTTTTTTGCTGTGCCGATCTTAATTCCCAAGTCTGCCATTCTGGCGAGTGATGTGGATTCACTGCCACCAAAGTCCTCTATCCTTCCCATTTCTCTGAGGGCATTGATAATATCAGCATGATCCATAGGCTGACCGTCGGTAGTGATAGCGGATCCAGCCAACCTGTCAGCTCTTTCATTTCCATCGACGCCTGCGTGACCCGGAACAAAAATAAAGGTGACTCCACTCACAGTGGACTTCTGTAATGATTCAAGCCATTGTCTTCGCACTGAACCTGCCTGAACTCTCCGGATCATACTCATTGAGTCACTGAGTATTACTGATAATATTATAGATGCTAAACCAAGCACAGCCAGTGACACATCAATGTTCTTCTATGCTTGTCTATTGTTTAGAACTGGTTCTGCAACGTCCTGTAAAGAATACGCCGATTAAGGGTGCTGCTCTGGTGTAGAGGCTACAAGCTGGCTTGCGAATCGGAAAGTCGTGGGTTCATGTCCTGATGGAGAAAAACTTTAAAAAAATAAAAAATGACCTTGGCTCTCAGGTCGACCCGGCCTTACATGGGCACCAGGTGTACTCCTGTGAAGGATAGGCGGGCGGCGTGATGTTGGCGATTCCTCTTCTTCTTCACTTCCTCTTTTACTAACCACTGTGGGTGTCGAGGGAGATTTAAGGTTCTGTTTCTAGCTCTTCTGGCTGCCTCGACCATAGGCACATCGTGCTGTTGTAGAGTTTCTCTGATGTTATCCTTCCATCTTGTTCTTGGTCTACCCCGTGCTCTACGTCCTTCTTTTTTTTTTCCATGTATGCTTTGTATGGTATGGTGTCACAGTGGCGATTGGTCAATAATTTATAGGTCTAGCCCTTAATGCATGAAGGCTTAGAAAAGGGCCCCCTACTTATTTACTTACTTGTCTATTATTATTATTGTCAGAATACATAATACACTCAAGTTTCATAGAAGAAAAAATATAGGACTAACGCCATTACTATCACAACTTGAGCTTTGATTATATGAGCCCTTCAGCCGTGGATGACACGCATCAAAACTTGTCAAAACAATTGTAGCCATAGAAAGCATCTTATATAAATAAAATGGGGTCGCGTTAGTGTAATCGATAGGAGACTCGCTTTCAAATCCAACTGCGACTTGCTGCAGTCCACGGCCGGTGTTCGAAACCGGGGGGTTTCCGGGATTTATCCAGTCCATCCGTAATGGGTACCAGAGTTAACAATAAGCAGTAAATGGAGGGACGTCGCTGTAACTACGGGGTTGCGTGCGAACAGCGACACAGGCCGACAGTTTCTTATCAGCTGTCCGTACTGGTGGCAGAGCACTTATGATTTATAACCGTGTGCAATGACGCTGGTTCACATCTCCAGTTTTTACCTTTACTTTTATATATATATATTGAAAAAAAAAAAAGGTTTTGATTGATTCACCGTGTAATTTCTGGAGTCTCACGAACAAAATTTTAAAAAAGGAGGGGGGTAGGGTGGGGGGGGGGGGGGAGGGGGTGGATCCGAAATAAGCAGGGATTTGCTAAAATCGGAAGTGTTAGGACAAAAGACGCAGATACCGCAGCCTAGCTGCAATCATAACACAACGTGCCGAACTCTCTTGGAAAGACAAAGGTAGACGACTTCGTCGCCGGTGGGATCAGTATTTGGGTCTGTCTCCTTGATCGCATCAACACAGTAGGAGTCCTTTTCAGGGCTACTTGGCGGTGAGCAATGCTAGGCCATTTTTATCTGTAGCAAATAAACCTAGTCACAATTATAACCTAAAGGTTCTCCTTCGGGGATGCTGGTTGAACGTGATAATTTCTTTCTACAGCAAAGCAAACCATGGGGTAGCGTCTCCATAACGAAGTTTGGCTGATAGCACTTTCTGCCTCGTGTTCTAGTTGTCCACTCTCTGAGACCTTGTTGTGTCTATCTATTAGTTATCTTTCCACTCGCGTTTCATTCTAACGCACGATCGGATACATTAAACTGCACTCAACATTTGCACTATAGAATGGATTTATAGGCGTGAGGAGCGGCTGGCTGAAGACCCAGGTTCGAATCCTCGGTAAGGCTGGGGCAAAATAAAAAATTCTCACCTGCACAGTCGTGTCGACAGCACTAGCTTTGCGACCGTAAACCCTCAGGTCAAAGACCCCCCTGCCTACACCGCAAAGTGGTAAAATAAAGGCAGTAGTTAGCACTCTTGTTTTTGTTTTTTGGTAATGTCTTGTACCGTGGCGTAATCAATCGTTTGCCGTTTTCTACCCATTTGTTTTTCAACGACTCTTGTATGTTCAGGGTATCTTCAAAACAGTTGACTTGATTTTTTGTGTTTCGTGACATACAGCGTATTGTTTTGTATGTCTACATTGCCGAAGTTTAAGTTCGAGTTTGTTCTTAATATTTACTCAAGTTACTAGATAAACCAATGTGTCCGATTCTCAAAGTAATAATGAGAGAGAGAGAGAGAGAGAGAGAGAGAGAGAGAGAGAGAGAGAGAGAGAGAGAGACAGACAGAGAGAGAGAGACAGAGAGAGAGACAGAGAGAGACAAAGAGAGACAGAGAGACGGAGAGAGAGACAGAGAGAGAGAAGAGAGAGAGTGAGAGAGAGAGAGAGAAAGAGAGAGAGAAAGAGAGAGAGAAAGAGAGACAGAGAGAGACAGAGAGAGAGAGAGAGAGAGAGAGAGAGAGAGAGAGAGAGAGAGAGAGACAGAGAGACAGAGAGAGAGAGAGAGAAAGAGAGAGAGAGAGAGAAAGAGAGATAGAGAGACAGAGAAAGAGAGAGAAAGAGAGAGAGACAGAGAGACAGAGACAGAGAGTGAGAAAGGGAGAGTACTGGTTAATCTAGGATAACGATGCTGGCAATAATAAATACTCTGTAACAAGCAAATTTCGATCAAATTCTCAGGACTAAATGATGTGTTCTAACTGTTTAGAGAGTGGTAAGACTTTGTTTCCAAGCTTTCTGGTGCTTTTAAACGACCCCAAAACATCTAAAACTGGCCCTAACCCCAACCCGCCTACGTCACACGAGAGAGTGCAGCATAGGTCCCACGACTGCATGCAGCCTAGGTCCCACGACTGCATGCAGCCTAGGTCCCACGACTGCATGCAGCATAGGTCCCACGACTGCATGCAGCCTAGGTCCCACGACTGCATGCAGCCTAGGTCCCACGACTGTATGCTGCCTATCTATCACCCCCTGAAATATTAGAATGTCCCGTGACCTGTAGATTTTTCCTGTTTGGAGTGGGATATTAATAAAGCACCAAATGATGTTGACTGTATGTACTGTGTACTGAATGTACTGTGTACTGTATGTACTGTGTACTGTATGTACCGTGTACTGTATGTACTGTGTACTGTATGTACTGTGTACTGTATGTACTGTGTACTGTATGTACTGTGTACTGTATGTACTGTGTACTGTATGTACTGTGTACTGTATGTACTGTGTACTGTATGTACCGTGTACTGTATGTACCGTGTACTGTATGTATCACCCCTGTATGTACTGTGTACTGTATGTACTGTGTACTGTATGTACCGTGTACTGTATGTACCGTGTACTGTATGTACCGTGTACTGTATGTACTGTGTACTGTATGTACTGTGTACTGTATGTACAGTGTACTGTATGTACTGTGTACTGTATGTACTGTGCACATTTTCAGACCTGGAACTCAGTGTTGGCTGCCAAGGCGCAGGCCTGGACGGAATCTTGCAACTTTAGTCACCAGCCGTCAGTTGTCAGAGTCTGGGGTAAGTACAGTCTGTGATCTGTGTCGTTTATTCATAGGCGCCGCAATCAACGGGACCTCGGTCCCTTGAGTCCCTCTCTATATGGGACTGCAGGGGTGGGTATGGCGGGGCGGGGTGGGGGTAGAGGTTCCCTAATAAGGGCCCTGGAAGCGTTTCGCCACGTATAGAATTATCTTTAATAGTATTTGTTGTTACAATAAATTTTATTTAATATGTGTCTGTGTACATATATATATATATATGGGACATATATATACACATATATACCCCCTATATATATATATACACACATATATACCCCCTATATATTCTCTGAGGGCATTGATAATATATATATATATGTGTGTGTATATATATTTATATTTATATATATATATATGTGTATATATATTTATATTTATACATATATATGTGTATGTGTGTATATATATTTATATTTATATATATATATATATATATATATATATATGTATATATATTTATATTTATATATATATATGTGTGTATGTGTGTATATATATTTATATTTATATATATATATGTATATATATTTATATTTATATATATATGTGTGTATGTGTGTATATATATTTATATTTATATATATTATATATATATATATGTTGTATATATATTTATATTTATATATATATGTGTGTATGTGTGTATATATATATTTATATTTATAATATATATGTGTGTAAATATATGTATATATTATATATATATCTATATATATATATATATATATATATATATAATATATATATATCTATCTATATATATATATGTGTGTGTATGTGTGTATATATATTTATATTTAAATATATATATGTGTGTATATAGATTTATATTTATATATATATGTGTGTATATATATTTATATTTATATATATATAGTGTGTGTATATATATTTATATTTATATACTATATATGTGTGTATATATATTATATTTTATATATATATGTGTGTATATATATTTATATATATATATATGTGTGTATATATATTTATATTTATATATATATATGTGTGTGTATATATATTTATATTTATATATATATATGTGTATAGATATATTTATATTTATATATATATGTGTGTATATATATTTATATTTATATATATATATAATGTGTGTATATATATTTATATTTATATATATATATGTGTGTATATATATTTTATTTTATATATATATATGTGTGTATATATATTTATATTTATATATATATATGTGTGTATATATATTTATATTTATATATATATATGTGTGTATATATATTTATATTTATATATATATGTGTGTGTATGTGTGTATATATATATATGCCATTATATTGTTATGCTCATTATTAGTATATTATTTTTTAAGTTGATGTCTGTGGCTTATGTGTTTCACCGCGCCGTGTAATTCCATGGTGCTGGGTTCGATTCCAGCAGCGCGCGATTTGACAGCAGACAGCCTTGCGTTGAGTTCGAGAGTGGTATCGAGAACCGATCATGTTGAGAACAATGGCAAACTACTGACCTTATAACTATCTAGTTACGCAGGGCTGTTCAGCTTAGTTTACTCGCGGACCAAAATGTTGAAAATGGGGATCGTCGCGGGCCAGTGACCCGAGCAAAGTCTGGGAAGATTATTAACATACTACAACTGAGGAAACTGTCAATGTGTAAATTTAATACACAACAAGACCGTTACGCCTAGGCGCCCTAGGTCCTAGCCTACTGTAATATAAACGAAACAGTGTTGTAAGCCATTATAATGTACTACAATCTTTTTGTAATTATTAAATATTACTCACTTTTAATTAAAATACACGTATTTCCAACTTGTTGTTTGAATTACAAATGAACGTTAGTATTGTCACTTCAACTGCATTGTCATAATGATAATAATAATAATAATAATAATAATAATAATAATAATAATAATAATAATAATAATAATAATAATAATAATAATAATAATAATAATAATAATAATAATAATAATAATTTTATAGAATTTAGTTGGTGAGAAGCCAGAGCAATTCTCGTGCAATCCTGAAGCCTATCATTGCTCAGTGAGCTCCGACTGTTTGTCTTGATGACGTTCATATGTGAAAAACCTTAACCAAATATGCTGAGTATGAACACGGCAAATTTGCTAGCATTAGGGAACTGCTCCTGTTGAATTCTTTCGGGCCACAACTTGACGGTATCACTTTCTTGAAAATCTTCATTCAGTGCCCTGGAACTTTGCATATCCACGGTCTAACTGCAGAGAATCTTCATCAACAGAGAATAACAGTTTTTTAGCATTGGAAGAAAAATCACCCTCAGTAGGGATTTAAACTGGACCTCGAACGAATACATTACATTGTTTGGGACATTGAAGTCTTCAAATTAGTAGTTGAAATTATGCGAAAGCTCTTTTAATAAATCTATCATTTGATTGGTTATGGTTGATGAGACCAGTGTTGAAGAAATAAAATCCTTCAGGTTTGGAAAATAAAGAAGTTTGGCTGTTTGGAGATCTGTTAGAAACAATGACAGCTTTTCTCGAAAAGCTTTTAATTTTTCATCCAGATCGATGACTGTCTTGTGTCTTCCTTGCAGTTGCAAGTTCACTGTGTTCAAACAAATCGTTCAAAAAACAAACATTTGCCAAATATGCACTGCAACTTAATACTTTCCCATACGTGTCTGCCTTGTTATGAGAACAGTTTCCGAGAAAACGTATTATTTCTTCTATGATACTCTAAAACGATCAAGTGCTTTCCTTTTACTCAGCCAACGAACGTCATTGTGCAGAAGTAAGTCTTTGTAATCTGCTTCCGTTTCTTCAGGTAACTGCCCAAATAACCGGTGCTGAAGACTTGATGAGGATTAAATGAAACTGATTATTTTTATCATCATATTCGTTGTTTCCTTCATCTCAACGCTCAGTTTTCTGCATAGAACACTTTGATGGATAAGACAATATAGCGACCGCCTGTGATGTGCAAATGCAGAAAGTTTGGCCGTCAAACATTGGTGCTTACCTGCTAGTGCTGTCCCCTTACCCTGCCGCCTGACCCGGCCACCTCTCTGAATCATAGCACGTCACGACCTTGTACACACAGACACATACACACATAGGGAGGGACAGAGAGAGGAGAAACAGAGAAATAGAGAGAGAGAGAGAGAGAGAGAGAGAGAGAGAGAGAGAGAGAGAGAGAGAGAGAGAGAGAGAGAGAGAGAGAGAGGATTTGGGTGGGTTAAATAGCAGCCATCTAGACTAGCTTTCTAGACAGTGTGGGATTAATTAACAACAATATCTCCTAAATTCGTCGCACACGAAATACATTAACTCTGTTCCTTTGATTGGAAGTATTGCGTTGGGATACACACACCAACATGGGAAGACTTGACCAGAACGGCCACCGACATGCTGGAAAGGTACAAGTACAAAACCACAACAATATTTGGTAGGGCAACCGTAGTGAACACCTACATTATGTCAAAAATTATTTTCCCCGCCACGGTGATGGACCCCCTCCCAGTTTCATTAAAGAGATAAGCAGAAATGTCAGGCGATTTATTTTCAGGTCCACCATCTATTCTATCGCCAATAACACCCTCTATCAGGAGAAGAAGAACGGAGGTATTTACCTCCGCGATTTAGGAACGCATATTAAAGCCATGCGTATTAAAAGGTTAGGCGAAATTGTGAGAGACCCCCAGAAAAATGGACTGGGGTTATATTATATTGCTTTCAGAGTCCATCACCTTAGAAGAATAGATAATAGCACACCCCATCATTTCGGTGCCCTCCCATCTTACTACAGACACGCCCTGGCAGCACTGCCAGGAAACGAACACCTAATACACGAAACAACACAGACAATTTACAAATCTCTCATCTCTCGACTAGCCCCACCTATTCATCTCCGAATAGCGTGGGGTCGCCCACTAGGCCTCACAGATTATACAAGCTCTTTCTCAAACCTTCACAACAAAAACATCACCGCAAAAGCGAGAGAAGTGACTTTCCGTCTTTTGTTTTCCATGACGCCGACCTCCGAAGGAGAGGCACGCAGGTCTGGAAGGCTAGTCAGATGCCCCCTGTGTAGACAGCGGAAGCAAGAGACGGAGAAGCATTTGTTTTACGATTGCCGGGTGGTCACACCGACACATCAACTCCTCAGAGAAACAATAAACAAACACGCAGGCAAACAAATAAACCTCTTCAATGCAATCTTTCTTAACACTGTCCCAGTACGCGATAAACAGTCACACACAAAAAACCTACAAGCTTTAGCACAGTACAGACTACTCGTTTGGACATGCAGAAATTTTGCTAAATACCACTTCAGAACTTACAATCCACATTTATTCTTTCTTATGTTCAAATACAAACTACAACAAATTTTTCCTGAGGCAGCAGATGACACCTAAACTGCCCGCCTACACACATTTATTTATTTATTTATTTCAATTTGTTTATAATCTGGTTTCCCCTTTAAACTCATGCTCATCATCATCATCATCATAGAACACTTCTGCCGTAAAGCGGCGTGGGGAGAGACGATCGGCGATCCAGTGCACGATGGCCGCCACTGGCTATTGTGAGAGCAAGCCGGTGACCTTCCCATCCGCAGCGAGCGTTCAGCCGCTTCGCCAAAGCGACTTCAAATGTAAATAGTGTAAATATCCTTTCTCTCCCCTAGTTTTCATTCCCCTCACTTTTTTTTTTTTTTTTTCCAAAACGACTCTTGCCTTGGGATTCAAAAGGTATAAGAAACTGCTATTAAGCAACGACAGAAGTGGCTAGTACTTAGATGGGTGACCACTTTGGAACACCACTATTTCAAACAGCTTATACATTTCCCGACCACCACCAGGGAAGCAAACAAGTCGCCCCCCCCCCCCCCCTTTTTTTTTTTTTTTTTTTTTTTTTTTTTTTTTTTTTTTTTTTTTTTTTTTTTTTTTTTTTTTTTTTTTTTATGTCACTTGTCCTTATGAACTATGTTTTGTCTCCAGTTTTCCTTCTTAGTATAATGCAAATATGCTCCCTCCGTCCCTCCCTTCCCTTTTCTCCTATGTTTTTGTTTTTGTTTGTTTGTTTGTTTTTGTTTTTTATTTTGTTGTAGTCTGTTATTAATTTAGTTTTCTAAACTTGTACATAATTACAATGATGCTACTCTGATGTTTTTAACGCGAAATGTTTATAATCTTGTTTCCCCTTTGAGTTTTATGCTCATCATCATAAACCACTTCCGCCGTTAAGCGGCGTGGGGAGAAACGATCTGCGATCCAGTGTATGTTGGCTGCCACGGGCCGTTGTCACGCCGTGAAGGCAAAGAGTGTCTTAAGTGTTGTCATTCCACGTTGTAATGGCTTGACCTGGAACCAAGGTCATGTGTGAAGGGGCCCGGCTCCCCCACAGGGCGAGCCGGCGACCTTCCGACCCGCGGCGAGCGTCAAACCGCTCCGCTACGGCGATTTCCAGTCTACAAATGTAAAAAGGTTAAATATCTTTCAGTATTCATCTTCACCCCCCCCCCCCACCACTTTCCTTTTATTTCTTTTTCACTTCAAAACTGTTGCCTGGCGATATACCAGGATAAGTAGCCGGTTAACAGCAATCACTCGAATTAAGCAACGTTTAAATGGGTTACCACTTTGAAATGGCGCGGTTTCGAACAGCTAACACATTTCCACACCACCACTAGGAAAGCAAACAAGTTGCACACCCCTGGACTATCTACCCTGTAAAGCTGAACTGTGATCGGTCTCCAGTTTTTCTTCTTTGTTAAATGCAAAAATGAGTCCCTGCACCCCCACCCCCCATTTCCCCGTTTTTCCCGTATGTTTTGTCAGTCTATTATAAATTTAGTTTTCTAAACTTTGTATATAACTGCAATGTGATTACCTTGATGCTTTAATCTGCAATGTTCATAATCTTGTTTCCTCTTTGATTTTATGCTCATCATCATCATAAACCACCTCTGCTGTTTAAGCGGCATGGGGAGAAACTTTTTGCGATCCAGTGTATGTTGGCTGCTACTAGCTATTGCCACGCCGTGAAGGCGTGGAGTGTCCTAGTGTTGTCAACTTGCAGTCTACAAATGTAAATAGTTTTAAATGTGTCCCTTCTACTTGTCTCATTCCTCCCACTTTCCTCCTCTCCTCTGTTCTCCTTAACGACTCTTGCCTGGCAATCTACAAGGTATAAGTAACCGGTTAACAACCATTGAAATTAAGCAATGTCGGGAGTGGTTAGTACTTAGATGGGTTACCACTTTGGAACACCACAATTTCGAACAGCAAACACATCTCCCGACCACCACCAGGAAAACAAAGTAGTCACCCCTCCCCGTTTTTCTCCCTGGACTATCGCCTTTGTCCCCCTGAACTGTGTTTGTCTCTGTTTCCTTATTTGTTAAATGTAAATATGCTCCCTCCCCCTCTCCCACCCCTCTAATCCTATGTTTTGTTAGTCTATTGTAATTTAGTTTTCTAAACTTGTACATATTTGAAATGTGCCTACTTCATTTAGCAGTGTTCATAATCTTGTTTCCCCTTTAAGTTTATGTTCATCATCATCATTATAAACCACTTCCGCCATTAGGAGGCGTGGGGACATATTATCCGCGATTCAGTGTACGTTGGTTGCCACTGGCTATTGCCATGCCGTGAAGGCGTAAAAAATGCCTTTAGTGTTGTCGATCCACGTTTCAAAGTGTTTGACCTTGAAGCCAAGGTCATTGTGAAGAGTCAGGCTCCGCTGGAAAACGATCCGATCCGCGGCGAGCGTCTGGCCGCTTCGCCACGGCGACTTCAAATCTACAAATGTGAATGGGTTTTTTAACGTCTTTCTCTTCCCTCGTTTCATTCCTCCCACTTTCCTTTTCTTTCTTTTTCTTTTTGAAAAACTCTAGCCTGACGATATACCAGGTATTAGCAACTGGTTAACAGCAATCACGGAAATCAGGCAATGTCACGGTTGGCTAGTACTTAGTTGGGTGACCACTTTGAAACGCCACAGTTTCGAACAGCTAACATATTCTCCGACCGCCACCAGGAAAGCAAATAGTTTGCGCCGCCATCCCCCCCCCCCCCCCCCCCACACACTTTTCTCCCTGGACTATCTCCCTTGCCCTCCTGAACTGCGTTTTGTCTCCAGTTTTCTTCCTGGTCAAGTCTGATAGTTTCACCATTCCTTGGACCTCGGAGGAGTCCTTTACTCAGGCACTTTCATCTCGCAGCCGGTGATTTTACGTATATGGGCTGTAAAAACTGTCCACGTCAAGCATTGGTTGCTTAATAAATGAAATGAATATCCCGTTAATAATCTGTCTCCTTGCACTCATAGTTAAGCCTAGATGGCTTAACTATGGTGAATACTACTATATAAATGCACTTGCTTTCTGACATGTTATGCTAGTTACCCCTACCCTTGTTTTCCTATTGACTATTTCCTTGCCCACCTAAAATGTTTTTTTTTTTTTTTTTTTTTTTTTTTTTTTTTTTTTTTTTTTTTTTTTTTTTTTTTTTTTACGTTTGTCAAATGTAAATGTAAATAGGGTTTCCCCGAACTCAACTTCCCCACATATTTTTATAAATATAACACAAGTATCGGGTCTGTATATATTTGAAATGTTTTTACTTGAAACGAAATACTTTAATTTCGCAATATCTAATGTCCTTAATTATGAAATGTAAATACAACGAGTGGTCCTTTTCTTTCTCTGCTCTGCCTCCTCCCCCCCCCCCCCCACCCTCGTCCGCCTGCTTATTTTTTCGTCCCATTCTATCTTCCTTTTTTTTTTTTTTTTTTTTTTTTTTTTGTCCGCAATGTCACACACACGCTTGCAACACTGAATACTAACAAACGGCAACACATGTAAAGAACACTGAACAAAATACACACACCACAGATGCCTTTTCTACGCTTCCTTCCCATAACCCTCAGGCGCTGTGAATGTTTCAAATTCTAAAATGTCCGTGATTACATGTTTGTCCCAATGTGGGACGACATTTTTCTTTAACCTGAAGCCCTACACTGGCTTTTGCCGATGGCCGCAAGAAAGCCCGACTGTTACACGCGGTTTCTGGGACCTCAACGAGCGATCCTCATCCGCAGCGTGACACTTGGTGTCACCGGGTGTCTATTGCCCGGTGTGATGCTCTGGTGAGTTTAAACTTACTTTCAATACCACCTTACAGACAGAACAAGCTGGAAGCGCGGACGCTTTGTTTACATTTGCCCTTTTTCTGGCGACCACCAGAAGGGCAACGACGTAACGCCACTACGCCCTACCACCCCCCCCCCCCCCCCTCTACATTACTCTCTCATGGACTATTTCCCCTGTCCGTCTGAACAGTGTTTTTTGTTCCTTTTCGTTGGTGTAATGTATATATGTGACTCCCTCTCACACATGTTTCTATAAATTTAACACAAGTTAATAATAGCCGAAAGGCACATGTAAATATATCCCGCTGCTTCTCCCTCAAAATAAATCTCTCTATTTACATTTCATCCTTTGTTTCCCTTGTCCGCTTACGCTTTCGTGTCTCCTTTTCTCTTCTCCTTCTTCCCTTCTTTCTTTCATTCTCTCTTTCCACTCACTCTGTTGTTGTAAATATATATATATATCTTAAAACCTGTAAAACATTACCATCGAAAGTACCGTTTCCGCCAACAAACCCAATAGCCCCAGCTTTCCTCAAACTCCGATCCTCTCTGCCTCCCACTGTCTCTATTTCCTGTTAAAGGTTGGTGAGAAACGGTACGAATCAGTATCATTTTTTGCACATCACCTTATTGATTTTGCTTTTGTTTATGTAAAGATTTCCTTGCAGGATTGTCGTCTGTGGGATTAACATCTCAGAAATGATAATCAAACACTTTCCGTGTGGGTTCGGGTGTCCTTTTGTGGGGACAACGAGAATAGGCCTATTGCTTCCCCGGCAAGCATGTCGTAGGAGTCGACTAATGTGGAGCTTCCTTTGAAGTCAGAGTGCATCTTCCAGAACATCAAGGAATTGCACACCAAAAAGCTAGTAAAACAGATGAACACGCAAAACTCAGGCCCTTGCGCAAATCCAGAGTCGAACAACCAGGAATTTATGCTCTGAGCTTCCTGCTGATTAACAAAGACGAAGCATAAGACGAAGCAGTCAGCCACAAATCCCGGAAAACACTTACATACAACAGTATAACCATTAGCATGGCTATATTGCGGTACCATAAAACGGTTACGGGGTAGCTTGTAATCCAATGTGGCTGGGTAGATTTAGCCAGATAAGAATAATTCAAAAGTAGCGCCGTTATGGCTTCGGGCAAACTTCGTGATTTTGTTGTGCCATATTAGATCCCAGCTGCGGGTGATTTGTCAGCAGACCACATTGCATTGATTTCAACAGTGGTGTTGAGAGCATTACGGAGAGCAGTGGCAAGCTTATGAAAGTGAAAAATATTACCTAGTTAAATTCAAAAAAGCCAATATAATTCTAGTAATGTCCTCTGATTTCTGGGTAGTAAACCCAGACGCCTGTGTGTATTGTTGCGCACTTAAAAAATCCCCTAGCAGTTGGAAATCGAAAAGACTAGCGTCCGGTCAAAATTTGGAGTTAAAAATTTACCCAAAATTATTTAAGGATCCTCGCCGGTGCAATGGAGTTCATGCTTGATTTAGAAGAAGAACGGAGCACTTATGGAATACACCCTTGTACCATGATATTTATCCGTTGAATAAACCTAAACATTCTATGTGATTAACCTTACCAAGCCAAGTAGGCAACATTTCGCAGAGTTCCCGTACCGTGTGTTAGGTTAGCACAGACGTTGTAGCCATACCCCACGGTGGTTGTCTTAGACCAGACGGGACTCTATTCTTCATTAGTGTTATCTGTAGCCGGATGCTAATGTAAACATTTGTATGAGCAGGTGAGAACATGGCCGCATTGGGAGCAAGAGAGCCTAAATCACAGCAGCTGGAGCAAATGATACAACAGTGGGCAGAGGAAAGAAGTACAACCACGGAGGAACATTCGAGGAATGTTGCAGCTTCCAGTCCAGCATGTGCTGTCATTACACGCAGGTACCAGAACGGTTGACCTGTATGTATATGTATGTTTGTTTTAGTATCCAGAAGTCATGAGTTGTTAACCCTTAGGCTCGGTATTATGGATATCGCAACCTTTCGGCCTTGATTCCATTGTAAATATCGTAAGTCTGGGAGAAATGTGGCTTTTCTGCCTACCCCTGGGAGTGAACCCATACCACAAGGAGTTCGTCACCCGGTCACCGCTCAATCCGGTTTAGCCAACTACACTAGAGAGCCGGGCTACCTTTATGTATATATGTTCAGTTTGTTAGTTTGTGTTTAAACAGTTGTATTCTTCATCTCTTCATTATTGTAACTCCTTGTTACGTAGGAAAATATAGTCCATCCACATCGAACAGCAGACTGTTTTGTAACCGCTAGGGCACCAAATACAGTGCAGGCCACTCAAGGAAGCATCTGTCAACCCGTGGGGTCGCCTAAGACTATTGCAAAATACATATTCACTGAAGTTATAAAGTTGCAATAAAAATAATTTTATGATTGAGGGTCACCACAACATAAGGAAACAGACTTAAATGGTCGCGGCGTTTCCGCTTATCATGAGTTTTCGGTCATTAAACAACTGTATTGTTTGATCTGCTCACGGCCTTCTCTATTTATATTAGAGAAGGCAGTGCTCTGTTCTATAAACGTTCTACCCTCAGCCTGCAGCTCGGAAAAAAATGCGTTCGCGGCATTATTAAAGAAGGCAGTGGATCTGCTCAAGGTGAATTTTTGTCCTGTACCTGTACATTAGTACAACTGTTAGGCTATTTTCCGGAATTTGCACGCTTTTGGGTGTAAGAATTTGAGTTATTTTCCCTTCTAAAAATGGCTGAACTTTAATAAAAATCTAGGTATGTGAAAAGAAAGATTGTGCAATAAATGGAACGAAACATTTGTTGAAAGGGGACACCTACTAATGATCGGTAGACTCCTCTGGTTCATGCTCCCGGCATGGAGTTTCCCTTCTTTATTCATTTATTATCCTGTTGTGCCATTATTGTCAAATAGAGCTAGCAGTCTTTTTCTCCATTCCTTTCTATCATGTGCAATCCCTTTTATATCATGGATAGAATCCAGACCAGAACCTTTGGCTTCTCTTGTCAGCATTGGCCTTTTGGTTTCTCTTGGACGACATTTCTTGCAAGTTTCCCTAGCAATTTTTTTCTTTTAAAGAATGGGGAAAGCGAATCACCACCCAACCCTCTTTCTTTCTTATCAGGGTTTGGGACGAGCAATGGCGAAGATAAGGTATTATATTATTTTTATTATTATTATCATTATTAAGTTTCCATTTAGCATGAATTTTTCTAAACAAATGTGATTTTCTGTTCCTTGTTATTCGCGGCAATAATAATGAGGTTTTAAATCACTATCAGAAGTTAAAACAATATTATAATTACAATCGACAGATCGTCTGGTCTAAGACAACCACTGTGGGGTGTGGCTACAACGTCTGTGCTAACCTAACACACGGCACGGGAACTCTGCGAAATGTTGCCTACTTGGCCTGCTACTACTATCCTCCGTAAGTATCTGGAGATGTCTTTATGCGCAATGTGACTGTGTTTGAAGGTAAATCAAACTGGGTATGTCGGAATAATGAATTGGGTGAGCTCAGACCCACCACACACCATCACAACCCCGACCGGCAACTCTGTCTCTGCTTTACCACCCACCACCACACCCTTCTCATCACCTAGGTAAAACAAAAATGAGGTAATGGCTCAGACTCCAATAAATTAAAAAAAAACTGGAACTCAGATTCCACTTTCCCATTTTAACGACCCCCTCCTCACAAAATAAATTTAAAAAAAAAAAAACCTGGAAACAATTTCAACCTCCCCTTTTAAGCACGCCCTCCCCACTAAATTGATAAAATTGATAACTCAGGTTCCACACCCGCGCCCCCTTTTTTTAAAACCACGCCCCTCACTAAATTAGGAAAACTGAACTGGGGACTCAGGTTCTACCCTCCCCTTTTAACCACGCCCTCCTAACTAAATTAGGAAAACTGGGGACTCAGGTTCCAACCCGCCCTGTTTAACCACGCCCTCGTCACCACCTGACACATTTTGTAGACAAATAATTACATGGGGCGTACCCCACTTAAAACAAAATTAAGGCGGAGTGAGCAACCCCCCCCCCCCCTCCTTCAAGCAACACGCAATAATTTTGTAAAGGGGCTAGGACATGCCCCCTACCCCATCCCTACGTAGTAATTTTGTAAGGACTGGGGTGCGCCCTGAAACCGTGTATACAAATGACCTTTTACAGAATGTGTTTGTATTTCTCATATTATTTCAATTAAATTATTATATTTATTTGTCTTTCAGTACATTACTTTCAAAATGTGTCTTAAACAGCTCAACTAAGGAGAAGATACGCACATATACAATAGCACGTGAATTAGTGAGTGTCGTTCAACCCAACGGGCACAACTAGCAATAAACACCCGGGGACACAAAGTTCCCCCACTGGGATGAGAATCACCAGGGTACAAGTCCCTGAAACCCCGTTCAACTGTTAGGTTATATTAGGGCCCCAAACTATACTTGGAGTTGGGCTTTAAAATTTGAAAAAAATTTGAATTTAAAGTCTTGAGCAAAGTCTTATTAACGTAGAACTATATGTGACTTAGTAATGTCAGTCAGTCAGTAGCGTGTCCTTTGCAGAAGCTTGCTCCCATAACAACCCTCCTGAAAACTTCTCGATCACAAGCAAGATTTCCCGCGTCCTACACCCCTATCTGGAGATCATCCGTCACATCCTGCATCCATCTTCTCTTTGGCCTTCATCTTCCTCTCTTCCGAGGCATATACCTATATGTTATTGTTCTCTCTAAACTTTCGTGACGTTTCAAGTGACCAAAATATTTCATTTTTCTGTGTTTTATTGTCTCTAATAGCCAGCCTTCTTCAGTATTCAGTTCTTGAAGTATCGATGCATTTGTTTTGTTCTTTAGGCTTGTTTGGTAAGTGTTCAGGTCTCACATGCGTATGTTGCAATAGAAAAGACGCATGTTCTTTCAAATCTAATTTTTGTAGTTCTGTCTGCCCCTCTCTGTAATTTATTCAGTTGTTTTAGTCTTTGAAGAGCAATTGATAGTCGTTGTTAAATTTCCTTGATTGTGGCACCATTGTTGGTAATCAATGACTGACTCAAGATATTCAAAATTTATCACAGCCTCCATTCTTTCCTCATTAACATGGTAGTTTTATCTGTATGCATTATCTTTGTTTTTGCTATGTAACGATATAAGTTGTGATTCCTACTATTTGTTTGGGGGGAGATTATTAAGTTTTCTATTCCAGTCTGTTATGTGGATAGTTATACTGTTTCGGATCTCTAGTATTTCATGACCACCGATATTTAGGGTATTGTAGTAATGAGTTTGCGATTATTACTGTGGTTAACATGATTTTTTTTTTTTAAATAATCATTTTATGGCAACCTTCTTTGTCATTTTGATACAAGACAAACTATATCATTATGTACGATCTTTTCTCTCGCTTCAGAGGGAACACGCCACAGGTGAAATACGATTGGCGGCCATTTCAAACTTTGGCAAACACAACCTCCAAATATGAAACAGCAACAACCAAGATTACCAAAGGATAGACGCTGTCCAGTTGGGCCCTGGTGTCTGTTGTACAAGGAATACCCAGAGACATCTGCTACACCTGGCCAGGGGACAAAGTGGAAAACTGCTGTCAGAACCCAGAGCTGTTAATAGGATACTTCATTGTTAAGAAACGTTAGGGTTACTCAAATAAAATTGTAAAAATATGGATTTGGTTTTGACTGTCTCCCTTTGTCGCTATTTCGCTTTGCTTCTGTCTCGTCTTATCAATTTCTCAATCACTGTTTCCTCCCCCTACCCAGTCTCTCTCTCTCTCTCTCTCTCTCTCTCTCTCTCTCTCTTTCTCTCTTTCTCTCTCTCTCTCTTCTCTCTCTCTCTCTCTCTCTCTCTCTCTCTCTCTCTTTCTCCAAAGTTTGGATGTAATTTTCAGGGTTCCGCGATCGAAACCCACTGTTGGCTGCGTAGATTTTATCATGGTATGGGGCGTCACATGTCGACCTCGTCTAAAATATGTACCAGGATGTCCTGGGGAAGTAAAGACGGCCGGCGTAATGCTGACAACATTACCCACCTAGTGACGATAGATCTGTAAAAATATGGGTGCTCTTCCCAAATGCCAGATGCGCCTAAAGGCGGGAAAAAGGATCTCTACTTTACTTGAACTTCCAGGAGTTTTGCCTTGATATGTTGTATCTGGGATAGTCTTGCAGGACGTGATCCGTTGTCTCAGGTACCAATACACATGTGCACATGGCTGATTCGTCATGTTGTGTACAAGTGGCTGCGATATCGATTGTGCCCTGATCTAGGGCGTAGAATAATGACTTGATTTCGTCTGTCCATTTCATGGTAATCGTCTTATGTCCGTTTTGGTAGTTTTCTAAGCTATTTTACTGTTCTCTTCTTCTGTTGATAAGAGACTGGTACGTCAGGTTGTTCTTCATTTGCACCTTTCCTAGCTAGTTTTGTAGTTTTCTCCTTTTAGTGAACTCCACAGTCGAATGGTTTTCATCGTATAGTTTACCTTACACTGGTTTGCCTGGTTTGTATAGAAGTGTCTGTATGTATACCTGGTAATTTTCCAGATTGGAGTGCTTGAAGTACAGCTCTTGCAGTAAGAATTGACTAACTGGGAGCTTCCTTCAAAGTCGGAGTGCATCTGCCGGAAAGCCAAGGAACTCACAGTCTGCTTACTAGCGCTGTACCGAATATTCGCTTCGTATTCGCTTCGGGTTTGAATAGTGGACCCAATGACTATTCGGTGTTTCGCCGAATAGTTGTGGTCGGGCCGAATACGAAAAGTAGTTACCGTACACCCGCTTCTGCATACACAGCTTAATGCTGACAACATGAAACGATTGGTTTTGTTGAAACTTAATGCAGCTTTCCTGCATTAAGTAAGCTGTCAGTGACAATTTCCAAGTTTAGTTACTTGTTATAACACTAAGAATTCATTCAATCCTAGTTATTATTCACCACAGACTGACTGAAGGATGCAGAACATAACATGTTTTTAAATGTTTACTATTTTGTACGAATACTAACTAGACATGGCAAGAATATAAACTCCGGCCACATACAAGTCGATAATATAAAAATCAAACGAACGGAAACAAATAAGTACTTGGGTGCAAACTTCAACTGTTCCAACATGCTGAGAGAAGAAATACTGGCATCATGAGAGCTAACACTCTAAAATGGTTGAGGCATATTGAAAAAATGTCAGATGACAGAGAAGTAAAAACTGTATACACCTGAGAGAGGAACGGGCTTAGACCACGAGGCAGACAAACAATAAATTCGAGAGATAATGTCCAGCCAGACCTGCAAACAGCTGGTGTCACAAATTGTAAAGATAAGGCCAGCCAGGGAGATAAATGAGGACGAGTGATATCTGCAGCAGTAAACATTAAAGGCTCAGAATGCTAAAGAAGAAGATAAATATTCTGTGCTACTTTATGTGAAGTAAAAGCTCAGCGTACATTTGACATTATAAACTATTCGTATTCGGTCGAATAGTTGGTCCCGCTATTCGTAATCGGCCGAGTAGTGAAAATCACTATTCGGTACAGCTCTAGTTTCACGGACTATACCTGTTCAGCTACCTTGTGTGTAGATGTTTGAGTAGCCAATCTAAATAGCTCAAGGTTGGGTCGAAATGGGAGCCAGGGTCAATTTTTGGAGGATAGAAAAAGCTTACTCCATCAGGACCCGAACCCACGACCTTCCGATTCGCAGGCCAGCGTCTGGCCGCTAGACCCTAGTGGCTCCCTACTACAACCTAGTGGCACCCCGCTACACCCTAGTGGCTCCCTGCTACACCCTAGTGGCTCCCCGCTACAACCTAGTGGCTCCCCGCTACAACCTAGTGGCTCCCCGCTACAACCTAGTGGCTCCCTACTACAACATAGTGGCTCCCCGCTACAACCTAGTGGCTCCCCGCTACACCCTAGTGGCTCCCTGCTACATCCTAGTAGCTCCCCGCTACAGCCTAGTGGTTCCTCGCTACAATCAAGTGGCTCCCCGCTACACCCTAGTGGATCCCCGCTACACCCTAGTGGCACTCTGCTACACCCTAGTGGCACTCCGCTACACCCTAGTGGCAGTCCGCTACACCCTAGTGGTTACCCGCTACACCCTAGTGGCACTCCGCTACACCCTAGTGGCACTCCGCTACACCCTAGTGGCTCCCAGCTACACCCTAGTGGCTCCCCGCTACACCCTAGTGGCTCCACGCTACACCCTAGTGGCTCCTCGCTACACCATGTCAGCATGGTTACAACAACCTGTTCTCATTGACTGGCAATATGCACAAGATAATATAAACAAGTCTGAGGCCACTGATGAAACTACAGTTGGTACATATACTCAAAAAGTTATTTGAAAAGAACAACAAATTCATAAGAACTTGTGTGTGTGTGGCATTCCTAGTCCAGGAAAAAAGCATTCGACAGAGTCGATAGGCAAGTTTTATGGGAAGTAATAGCTCGATACGGGGTAAGCAAACACTCAACTGGAGTGTGTAACGTGTACATAAGGATAGTAGAAGAGTGGTAAGAATAAATAAGGGAACATTAAAACCAGTGTTTCCCAAAATGAGCGCAGGTGGAAAGCATTATATGAAAACATAACAAACAGCATCAGTAGTGAGAGAGAGGCAGAGAGAGAGAGAGAGAGAGAGAGAAAGAGAGAGAAAGAGAGAGAGAGAGAGAGAGAGAGAGAGAGAGAGAGAGAGAGAGAGAGAGAGAGAGAGAGAGAGCAGTCTGATCAGCCGTTCGTACATTTCTCAGTGTAACGTTACAGATGAAAATCAAGTAACAATTGCTAAATTTTTAAAACACACAAAGAAATTATATATAATTTATATAATAATTATATTATGGGAAGTAATAGCTTCATATGGAGTAAGCAAACACTCAACTGGAGTGTGTAACGTGTATATAATTAAATATTTCAACACAAAATGCGTTAAAATTTAGTTATGTAATAATATTCTCATACTTCGACAATGCGCTAAAATATAGACTGAACTGAAACTTCTACAAGGACAACAACATCATCATCATGTGGCATGTCCTTTGCGGAACGTCGCTCTCATCACAGTCTGCCTGAAAAAAACTCGGTCTCTCGCCAGTTCTCCCGCCTCGTTCACTTCCACACTCAAGGAGTCACTTATATCCTGTGCCCATCTTCGTGTCGGTCGGCCCCTGCTCTTCCTTTCTGGTACCATGCCCTCTGCTATAATTTTTTTCCAATCCGTGGTGGCGCTTGATCTGACCAAAATATTTCAGCTTCCGAGACAGGATGCTGTTTATTAGCTAATCTTTCTTGATCTTCAAATCTTTAAAGATCTCAATATTTCTCATCCTCTTTGTCCAATATATTCTGAGAATCTTTTTATAGCATTTAAGCTCAAAGGCCCCAATTCTTTTTCTTAAGGACTGAGAGATAGTCCACGAGTTACATCCGTATATAGCCATAGGAAAGATGCATGCTCTCAAAATTCTAATTTTTATCTCCTTGCTTTTTCTTCTTCTCCTCCTTATCTTCGACCATTTACCTCTGCTAGGTATTGGGGGAGGGGGGAAGATGTACGGATCATGTATGCGCTTTTTTCCCCAATGCACTGTACAAGCTGGTGTTTATTTCTGTTAGGTTGCTTTCTTGTAGTGAACCTTGCTCGCTCCAGTTCATTGTCGTTTCGCCAGTGTTCTTGTAGTTAAGCACTGCTCGCTCCAGTTCGATATTCGTTCACCGGTCTTCTTGTAGTGAGCATTGCTTGGCCAAGTCGGATGTTCGTTCACCGGTCTTCTTGTAGTGAGCACTGCTCGCTCCAGTTCGATATTCGTTCACCGGTCTTCTTGTAGTGAGCATTGCTTGGCCAAGTCGGATGTTCGTTCACCGGTCTTCTTGTAGTAAGCACTGCTCGCTCCAGTTCGATATTCGTTCACCGGTCTTCTTATAGTGAGCACTACTTGCCCAAGTTTGATATTCGTTCACCAACCTTCCTGTAGTGAGCACTGCTGGCCCCAGTTCGATGTTCGTTCACCAATCTTAGTGTAGTGAACACTGCTCGCCCCAGTTCATTGCTGGTTTACCAGTCTTCTTGTTTTAAGCATTGCTCGCCCCAGTTCATCGCTGGTTCACCAGTCTTCATGAAGTGAGTACTGCTCGCTCCAGTTCGATGTTTGTTCACCAGCCTGCTTTAGTGAGCACTGCTCGCCCTAGTTTATTGCCGGTTCACCTGTCTTCATGTAGTAAGCACGACTCGCCCCAGTTCGATTTTTCCAGTTTAACTGGAGTATGTAACGTGTATATAGGGATCGTAGAAGAGTAGTTAAAATAAATAGGGGAACATTGAAACCCGTGTTTCCCAAAATGAGCTGGGAAGCATTGAATGAAAACAAAACAAACAGCAGCAGTAGTGAGAGAGACAGAGAGACAGAGAGAGGAGAGAGAGAAAGAAAGAGAGAGAGAAAAAGGAGAGAGAAAGAGCAAGAGAGAAAGGAGAGAGAAAGAAAGAGATAGAGAAAGGAGAGAGATAAAGAGAGAGAAAGAGAGAGAGAAAGGAGAGAGAGAAAGGAGCGAGAGAGAGAAAGAGAAGGAGAGAGACAGAGAACGGAGAGAGAGAAAGAGAGAGAGAAAAAGGAGAGAGAGATACAGAGAGAGAGATAGATAGATAGATAGATAGAGAGAGAGAGAGAGAGAGAGAGAGAGAGCAGTCTGATCAACTGTTAGTGCATTTCTCAGTGTAACGTAACAGATAAAAATCAATCAACAATGCCTAATTTTCAAAACACACAAATAGATTATATTACAACCAATCAGATTCAGCCTTATAATTAAAAGAATGCGTTAAAATTTAGTTGTGTAATAATATTTCCATCCTTCTACAATGCGCTGAAAGATAGCCTGAGCTTAAACTTCTACAAGAACAACATCATCATCATCATGTAGCTGGTCCTTGGCAGAACGTCGCTCTCTTCACAGTCTGCCTGAAAATAACTCGGTATCTCCTTCCTCCTCCTCCTCTTCTTCTTCTTCTTCTTCTTCTTCTTCTTCTTCTTCTTCTTCTTCTTCTTCTTCTTCTTCTTCTTCTTCTTCTTCTTCTTTTTCTTCTTCTTTTTCTTCTTCTTCTTCTTCCTCTTCTTCTTCTTCTTCTTCTTCTTCTTCTTCTTCTTCTTCTTCTTCTTCTTCTTCTTCTTCTTCTTCTTCTTCTTCTTCTTCTTCTTCTTCTTCTTCTTCTTCTTCTTCTTCTTCTTCTTCTTCTTCTTCTTCTTCTTCTTCTTCTTCTTCTTCTTCTTCTTTTTCTTCTTCTCTGACCATTTACCTCAGCTAGGTGTTGGGGTAGGGTGGGGAGGTTGGAAGATGTAAGAATCGTTTATGCGCTTTTTCCTCAATGCATTGTACAAGCTGGTGTTTATTTCTGTTAGGTTGCCTTCTTGTAGTGAGCATTGCTTGCCCCAGTGGGATGTTCGTTCACAAGTCTTTTAATGAGTACTGCTCGCTCTAGTTCGATGTTCGTTTACTAGTCCTTGTATATTGAGCATAGTTGACTATTCTGTGCTACTTTATGTGAAGTAAAAGTTCAGCGTACATTTGACATTATACATGTGTGTTTTTTAGATATATTTTATACACTATACACTATTCGTATTCGTATTCGGATGAATAGTTGGTCCCGCTATTCGTATTCAGCCGAATAGTGAAAATCACTATTCGCTACAGCCCTAGTTTCCAGGAATATGGCTATTCAGCTACTTTGTGTGTAGGCGTTTAGGGAGGAAATCCAAATAGCTCAAGGTTGGGTCGAAATGGGAGCCAGGGTTAATTTTTTGAAGAAAAAAAAAAGCTGACTTCATCAGGACCCGAACCCACGACCTTCCGATTCGCAGGTTAGCGTCTAGCCGCTACACCCTTGTGGTTCCCCGCTAAACCCTAGTGGCACCCTGCTACACCCTAGTGGCACCCCGCTACACCCTTGTGGCTCCCCGCTACACCATAGTGGTTCTTCGCTAAACCCAAGTGGTTCCCTGCTACAACCAAGTGGCACCCCGCTACACCCTAGTAGTTCCCCACTACACCATAGTGGCTCCCCGCTAAACCCTAGTAGCTCCCCGCTAAACCCTAGTGGTTCCCCGCTACAACCTAGTGGTTCCCAGTTACAACCTAGTGGCTCCCAAGCTACACCCTAGTGGCTCCCTGCTACACCCTAGTGGCACCCCGCTACATCCTAGTGGCTCCCTGCTACACCCTAGTAGCACCCCGCTACACCCTAGTGGCTCCCCGCTACACCCTAGTGGCTCCCCGCTACACTTTGTCAACATGGTTGCAACAAACTGTTCTCACTGACTGGCAATATGCACAAGATAATATAAACAAGTCTGAGGTCACTGATGAAACTACAGTTGGTTGTACATATACTCAAAAAGTTATTCGAAAAGAACAACAAACCCATAAGAACTTGTGTGTGTGTGTGTGGCATTCCTAATCCAGGAAAAAAGCATTCGACAAAGTCGATAGGCAAGTTTTATAGGAAGTAATAGCTTGATATGGAGTAAGCAAACACTCAACTGGAGTGTGTAACGTGTATATAGGAATCGTAGAAGAGTGGTTAGAATAAATAGGGGAACATTGAAACCAGTTTCCCAAAAATGATCGAGCTGGTAAGCATTGAATGAAAACAAAACAAACAGCAGCAGTGGTGAGAGAGACAGAGAGAGAGAGAGAGGGAGAGAGAGAGAGAGAGAGAGAAAGGAAAGAGAGAGAAGGGAGAGAGAGTGAGAAAGAAAGAGAGAAGGAGAGAGAGACAGAAAGAGAAAAAGAGAGAGAGAGAGAAAGGAGAGATAGAGAGAGAAAGAAGAGAGAGAGAGAGTGAGAGAGAGAGAGAGAGAGAGAGAGAGAGAGAGAGAGAGCGGTCTGAACAACTGTTCGTACATTTCTCAGTGTAATGTAACAGATGAAAATTAAGCAACAATTGCTAAATTTTCAAAATACACAAAGAAATTGTATTACAACCAATCAGATTTAGCCTTATAGTTAAAATAATGCGTTAAAATTTAGTTGTGTAATAATATTCCCGTACTTGGACAATGCGCTGAAAGATAGCCTAAGCTGAAACTTCTACAAGGTCAACATCATCATTATCATGAAGCAGGTCCTTTGCAGAACGTCGCTCTCATCACAGTCTGCCTGAAAGAAACTCGGTCTCTCGCCAATTCTCCCACTTCATGCACTTTCACACTCAAGGAGTCACTTATATCACATACCCCTCTTTGTGTCGGTTGGCCCCTGCCCCTCCTTCCTGGTACCATGCCCTCTGCTATAATTTTTTTCCCAATCCGTGGTGGCGCTTGATATAACCAAAATATTTCAGCTTCCGAGACAGGATGCTGTTTATTAGCCAATCTTTCTTGATCTTCAGATCTTTTAAGATCTCAATATTTCTCATCGTCTTTGTCCAATATATTCTGAGAATCTTTTTATAGCATTTCAGCTCAAAGGCCCCAGTTCTTTTTCTTAAGGACTGAGAGATAGTCCACGAGTTACATCCGTATGTAGCCATAGGGTAGATGCACGCTCTCAAAATTCTAATTTTTATCTCCTTGCTGGTGCTTAACCATAGACTTTAAAGGCTGTTCAATCTTTACAAGGACAACATGTATATTAAAAAAGATACTTTCCGTAGCTACGCTTTTCTTCTACTACTACTACTACTACTACTACTACTACTTCTTCTTACTCTTCTTCTTCTTATTATTCTTCTTCTTATTCTTATTCTTCTTCTTATTCTTCTTCTTCTTCTTCTTCTTCTTCTTCTTCTTCTTCTTCTTCTTCTTCTTCTTCTTCTTCTTCTTCTTCTTCTTCTTCTTCTTCTTCTTCTTCTTCTTCTTCTTCTTCTCTTCGACCATTTACCTCAGATAGTTGTTGGGGTAGGGTGGGGAGTGGGGAAGATTTAAGGATCGTTTATGCGCTTTTTTCCCAATGCATTGTACAAGCTGGTGTTTATTTCAGTGAGCCCTGCTGGCTCCAGTTTGATGTTGGTTCACCAGTCTTCTTGTAGTGAGCACTGCTGGCACCAGTTCATTGCTGGTTCACCAATTATATTGTAGTGAGCATTGCTCGTAACAGTTCGATGTTGGTTCACCAGTCTTCTTGTAGTGAGCATTGCTCGCCTCAGTTCATTTCCGTTTTGCCAGTCTTCTGGTACTAAGCACTGCTTGCTCCAGTTCGATGTGCGTTCACCGGTCTTCTTGTAGTAAGCATTGCTTGCGCCAGTGGGATGTTTGTTCGCCAGTCTTCTTGTAGTGAGTACTGCTCGCTCTAGTTCGATGTTCGTTTACTAGTCCTCGTCTATGAAGCACTGCTCGCCCTAGTTCATTGCTGGTTTACCAGTCTTCCTGTAGTAAGCATTGCTTGCCCAAGTTCGATATTCGTTCACCGGTCTTCTGAAAGTGAGCACTAATCGCCTAAGTTTGATGTTCGCTCACATGTCTTCTTATACTGAGCACTACTCGCCCAAGTTCGATGTTCGTTCACCAACCTTCCTGTAGTGAGCACTGCTGGCCCCAGTTCGATGTTCGTTCACCAGCCCTTTTTGCAGTAAGCAACTGCTCGCCACAGTTCGATGTTCGCTCACTAGTCTTTGTGTAGTGAACACTGCTCGCCCTAGTTCGATGTTCGTTCACCAGTCTTCTTGTGGTGAGCAGGGCTCGCCCCAATTCATTGCCGGTTCACCAGTCTTCTTGTAGTGAGCACGGCTCGCTCCAGTTCATTGCTGGTTTACCAGCCTTCTTGTAGTAAACAATGCGGGCGCTAGTTAAATTGAGGTTTACCAGTCTTTTTGTAGGGAGTCCTGCTCGCTTCAGTTCGATGTTTGTTTACTAACCTTCTTTAGTAAGCACGACTCGCCCCAGTTCGATGTTTGTTTACCAGTCTTCCTATAGTGAGGACTTCTCGCCCCAGGTCAGTGAGGCTGAAGACAAAGACACAGAAGGAGATGATAGATCTAAACCTGCACAATGAGTGTCCCAGCCATCTAGTTTAGCCCCTCTCGGCTGTGACGGTAGTCGCTGGAGGTCCGCAATATAAGTAACCGGAAGTGTGCAATTTACATGTGACTGAGGCCCTGTTAGGGTGTGTTTTTGGCCGCCATAATATGTGCCCGTTATTCTGAGGATAGCCATCCACGCAGCCAGCTAGTAGGGCTGTATCTAAATGCAGGAAGCACGACCAAAGTACACCAATTTTGTGCTTGTCTGCACTTAAAGTTGAATGTATGTATGTATATAGGTTTTACCCCACCAGCACATCACACAAAGCGAGAAAGATCCCCGGTGACACAAGGTGCTACCTTGCGGATGAGGATCGCCTGTTGAGAGGTCCCAGAAACCCCGTTCAACCGTTAGGCCATATCTATGGTCCGGCTATATTTTAGGGCCCCCATCAATAGCCAGGGTGTGGCTATAAATAACGAAAAGTTGCATCCCACTTAGGGGTTAATCCGTTTTCGTCCTTTTTAGGACGAAATTTTGTGTCATTTGAAGCCCCACCCAGGCTTTTGCCAGGGGCCGCTATATAGGCAGGACAAGACATATACTGCCAATTGTCTGAATACGGTTTCTGGGACCTCTCCACGGCGATCCTCATCCACGTGGTGGCACTTTGTGTCATCGGGTGTTTATCGCTTGTGTGATGTCCTGGTGGGGTAGAAAGTCTGTCATTCAGTCATCCCACAAAGGGCCGGCATGGTTGACAAATTATGGTTGAATGATAAACCTAATAAAAACATTATTTTATCCATATGATTATCTCAAACCAGGCGTAAAACGTGATTTTATAGGGAACTTAGTCTTTTAACAGTAGATTTGATAAAAGATAAAAGATACTTAGACTAAAGATAATTATATACAAGAGGTTAAAGGAGTATTTGGAATGCAAATTAAAACAGGTCAAGTATACAAGACAATATAGATAAAACTTCAAAGGTCACACGAGCGAAGTTATGCAGAAGTAAGAAGACAGACAAGAAGAAGATGACTT
>CAJHNH020004067.1:0-48991 GCA_905116865.2 Candidula unifasciata | reverse complement strand
AAGAAGAAGAATTTAAAAAAAATAACATTGCAAACTGTAAACCTAATCAAAACAAGGAAACGAACGATAAAGTAGAAGAAAAAAAAGGAACAAAATATTCCATTTCGGTTCAAAGATTCCCGCAATACCAGAAAGGAAGTGACGTAAATCCACAAGCCGTTGTCGGGTGCAGCAGCCAGTAACATGCCGGCACACACGCGGGGCCAATGCCAGACGTAAACAAGGTGACAGCACACGATCTGGGAGATATCAAGCGACAGGTGCTGCGGCGCCAGTCGACCTGCTAGCTGGCACCTACCCGTTCTCTATCACTCTTTTCATCTTTGAAAACCCAGGTATCGCAGCCAGCTGTTGTCAAGTGCTACAATTAGACAAAACAGAGTCGGTTGTGCTTGCATGGACGAATGTTCGCGTACGCAAGCATATGTTTTGTCATAATGTATAAATAAACAAAGAGATTTTATTTCTTATTTCCCACACTGCAATTTCTTTGTATTTAGTTTGTAACGTATTGCAAGTAGACGAAGAGTTGTTGCAGAATATAGACATAATGTTTCAACAAAACACTCCAGGTCTCCCCCCCCCCCCCTCAACCCCACACCCAGTACCTTATCACTACCTCATCATTCCCGTGGAGTTTTAAAATTGTTTCTTATCCATTTTTTTGTTCACAGTTTTCACAACCTCGGGACAGCTCGGCACCTTGCCATCAGCCAATCATTAGGCAGGATCTGTTTTGCTAGACGTCATAAACATTCTAGCCAATCAGAGCTCTTCAGAAATTGTTCACTATCTTCCGTTCCAGGTTAATTATTTCCCTCTGTTTTTCCAAGAAGGTTGGATTAAATTACATTCGTTTAATTGAGTAACCAAATGCGTTAAGTTTGCTTGTGTCATTTTTCATTATTTGGTGAACCTTCCTGTTTTAAAAAATGGTTCTTGATCTGTGTACAGCTGTGTAAACAGAATTTTGATCTAGAAATTTGGCGACTAAAGAAAGATAAGACGACAGGAGGAAAAAAAATACCAGGAAAGATGAAACGAAGAGACTTAATAGAAGGAACGAAGAGATGGAGAATATATGAAAGACGAAAGGAGCACAGACATAAGACAAACGAATGAGGAACAGAAGAGATAGATAGAGAGAGAGAGAGGGGGGGGGGGATGACGAAGAAAGAAGATGCATTGAAGCATTAATCACTATTAAGTGTCTTGCTGACTGGCATCGCCAACAACATTTCTTTACATCTTATGATCTTCAACAACATGCACAAATTCAAGCATATTCTCCTATATATCAATAATCTCCACTGTCTGTCTTCCTCTATTAAAAAATATACGGACAGATATGTAATATAACAGAAGAGAGTAGTTTTAGGTATGTAATAGAACAAGAAAGAACGACAGAAACAAACGAATCAAAGAAGGTAACAAAACAGAACACCAGCCAAAGAGAAAACTACCTTCTAAACGGCGGGTAACGTCTGGGGTCGTTCAGGGGGAGAATAGCCATTATTCCTTTGAGCAACACGTGTTTCCAATATGGCCAACGCATCAGGAGAATCAGAGATCTGCAAAAACAGAGCCCCGGCATCTACGCTATACAAATACAAACCATACCCCCGTGCACATGTGTAACGATTAGGAAAGAAAACATGGCTGGCGCCACTGCGTCATTAAGCTGACGGTTTCGTCTGAGCGTTGAAGGATAGCATGGATAAACGAAAACACGTGACAACACCAGGAGGCGCCAGGGTAGCAGCGGGCCTAGCATCTTTGACAATCTTCAACGGAACCTGTTTACAGTAGCCCCCCCCCCCCTCCGCCTTTCTCCTCTTCCTCCTCTGCTACCCTCTTCCCGCGGTAAGCATTAACGGTGCTCCGACAGAGCGGTAATTCAGGAGTTCCTCATGGGAGCTGTTTGGATGCGGCTTAGATTAGACAATTACTCGCAATGAAAGTGTTAACACACGTGACCGAATTATCATATCGTAATCACATGGCTGCAAAAATATACTCGGATAAACGAGTTAGCGGGTGATCACAGCTTAGCCACCAGAGTAGTGTCGCGCCCTGTGCCGAATAAGAGGGGTTTGAACCTGATTTGCTCGCCTCGACGGAGGGGCTAGCGCAGTGGGTAGAAAGGGTGCTTACAGGCGAGGGTGTATAACGCATCCACACTGCACGACCGATTACCGATATACCTGTTGTGTGGTCCCCCAGCATCACTGTGCTCTTTGGCTATAGGTTGAAACGGGTTTCCGGGTATTGTACCTATTTGATGCTCATCTTCCCGGCGTGGTTTCCAGGGCCCTATTGTGGGGTATAACAAGAATAAACCCACAGCCGCCTAAACAAGTATGCCGTAAAATTCGACTAGTGTGGAAATTCCCTTTTAGTCTGAGTGCATGTACCTGAGAGATGAGGAACCAACAGTCTGCACAAAAATAAGCCAGATCTGTAAAAACGAATGTGCGTGTAACACTTAGGGTTCGGAATAAGCCTACAGTCCAGAGATGGACGAACAAGCAGAACTTTCCCCAGGAGTTTACAGTCGGTGATTATGAAGAAAAAGAAAAAGAAGAAGAAGGAGGAGGAGGAGGAGAAAAAGAAGAAGAAGAAAAAAAAGAAGAAGAAGAAGAACAAGAAGAAGAACAAGGAGAACAAGAACAAGAAGAGGAAGAAGAAGAAGAAAAAGAAGAGGAAGAAGAAAATGAAGAAGAAGAAGAAGAAGAAGAAGAAGAAGAAGAAGAAGAAGAAGAAGAAGAAGAAGAAGAAGAAGAAGAAGAAGAAGAAGAAGAAGGAGAAAAAGACGAAGAAGAAAAAGAAAAAGATTATCACCCCTGAGATGCAGATCCTAGAGACTGCAATCCTAGAGGGCAGCATCCACTAACGATGATACAGAGCGGTAAAGGCTACCTAACAGTGTAAAACGGGAATTGGGCATGTATGTTCTGGGAAGTGAAGGCAGCCGAAATAATGTTAAGGGAGCTGCGTGGTCTCGAGGCATAGCGTCCACCTCGAGTGCTGGAGGTCCCGGGTTCAAGCCCCAACTAAGGCAGGAATTATTTTTTACTTGAACTTCTAGTAATTCCCCCTGGTCTCTGGACTGTAAGATCAGACGCCCGTGTGTATTGTTGCGCACGTAAAAAGTCCCTAGGCAGTTGGAAATTAGAAAATGTAGCCTAAAGGTACTGTCCGGCCAAAAATGTGGAGTTCCAATTCTACCTAAAGTATTTCAAGATACTCGCCGGTGCTACGGAGTTCGTGAACTGCTCTGAGATTCTTCGGACTCAGGCTTGAGTCAGAAGTAAAACTGAGCACTTATGGGTTACTATCCTTATGCCATGATGTTGATTTGTCGTCTAAACCTAAACCCAAACACGCATGCTCAGAGCCGTAAAAGATATAAAACCGAACGAAAAGTATATTAGCAAGCTTCACAATATAACAAATACAAACAAAACGTGAACGTTGCAGCTATGGAGCCTTCATCAGCACATACAAATCAAACAATACTACACAGATACACTAAGCTGGTACCTCGAAGCAGCCGGGTCGGTGGTTTCTCAGCATAATGCTCAGTAGCCAGCGAAGAGTTCCCAAACGTATGGTGACAGCTACAAGCTGTTCCTCTCCTCCCCCCCCCCCCCACCCACCTTTTGCACCAACCCACCCCTTCCCCCTTTTTCTTGCGATTAGAAAATCGTTCAAACCCTCTTCTCATTCCCTGCTGAGTTCCTGAACTGTGGCAGTGTGAGGTGTTCTGGAAAGTTCATGAGGTCATGCTTTGTTCATAGGTAGCTTTTACAACTTTCTGTCAAATTGTATCCGAATAACTGTTGCTGATTGTGAGATCTAACTGATTGCAGAAGACTCCAAATGTTACTCCTTCTTCTCTTTCTTAGCATTCCCTCGCTATAAAATTCCGTAGATAGTTGTGTTTGTTTGTCCACTGATAAGCTTTGGTTCTGTTCTAGCACTCGAGTTTTGCGTGTATACCTGTTTCACATATCTGCCTTGCTTGTGTGCAAATTGTTGGTTTCTTGCCTCTCAGGCAGATGCATTTGGTCTTCGAAGGACGCATCCCTATTTAGTCGCCTTGTACGACATGCTTGTTAGGGTCCCTTCACCCAAGGGGTCCCGGAAACCACACGGGGTACAAAAGTTAAGTATTCGGAAACTGGCTTCCAGTATCTTCACATACGACCGTGAAACATCGGCCTGAGGTTGACAGGGCAATGCAATTACTGAAAGGCTTAGAAAAGTGGTTCTCAAACTTCCTAATGCCACGACCATTTCATACAATTCCTCGTGTTGTGGTGACCCCAAACCATACAATTATTTTCTTTGTAACTTCATAACTTCAGTGAACCTGTGTTTTAGGCAAAGCCCGGTGAAAGGCTCGTTCGACCCACAAAAGGGTCAGGACCCATAGAGGGAGAACTGCTGGCTTAAACGATGGAACACAGGAAGCATTTGGCTTCGAGTCTAGTATGGCGGGAAGCCGCAGTATCGTAGCGACTAGATGCTCGCTACCCAGACCAAACTTTGAGGGTTTAAATCCACATCAAAGGTAATGTTTCTAAAATGTAACATTAGTTCCAAGGTCTACCGAGCGAAAAATGTATACCAAGTAACGTCGTGGGAAGTTTCCATAAAATGTGACTTAGGTAGACATCCGCCACTGTGGATACAAGACAGTGAGGACGCATTGCTTCGAAAGCATATAGGGCTAGAAAACTGGCTAGAGAAAAAGACTCTCATGCGTATCATGGCGCCAGCGACGTTCTGTAAAGACTTGCTGGTTGATGATAAAGAGCGCGTATGCACGTGCGTGTGTGACTTGACGTTTTATCCCACCTGGACATCACACCTGAGTGAACTCCCTGGCACTTTCCTCCCAACGTCTCCTGAAAAGCTATTCACAAGTGCCACCATAAGGATGAGGATCACCCGGGGACAGAGTCCAAGAAATCCCGTTCCACCCACAGGTTGGGTTATGTTAGTGCACCCGGCAACATCCGGAGTAGGGTTTCAAAACAACGGAAAAAAATGCGTCCCACATCGGGAGGATTTTATTAAGTGCGTGTGCAAATGTGTACACCATTTATATGAGTGCTTGTATTTGCCAGAAGGCCTGCTGGAAGCGTTTGGAAGCTGGTTTTCCTCGACAAGCTCATATGCAAGTCAAGTAGTAAGTCAATGGTTATGTTCCTGTAAAAGGGTGCATCCTGCATTGGTGCTAAACCCACAACTGCATCGACCAGTCGGCATTCGAAGGAGGATGTGGTGAATATTAAGTTCGGCTACCTAAATTTCCCAGAAATCTCGTTCGACCTACTGAAGTTGTATTGACCTGGAAGTCATGGTCACATTAAAAAAAATTGACCTTGATGTGGGATGGAACCCACGATCTTCGGTTCTACACACAAGCACTTGTAGTCATGCCACGAAGATTATTATAACCTCTTCAAGTACCCAGATAGTTTGCAGTACCAATCGTTTTTTTTTTTTTTGTTAGTTAGTTGTTAGTTTTCCCTTCGTTTGTTTGTTGTTTTAGTATCCAGAAGCCATGAGTTGTTAACCCTTAGGCTCGGTATTATGGATATCGCAACCTTTCGGCCTTGATTCCATTGTAAATACCGTAAATCTGCCTACCCCCGGGAGTGAACCGGACCACTAGGAGTTCGTCACCCGCTCACCGTGCAATCCGGTTTAGCCAACTACGCTAGAGAGACGGGCCAGTTTCCCCCTCAAGGACTGTAATCTGTAGGAGTAACATCTCAATGAAAAGATCAAACAAGTACAAATCCCGGAAATCCGCTCAACCGTGTCGCCATTATCAACGGAGATCCCTACCGAAAGTCGCTCTTGTCACGGCACACCTGAAGGTCTCTCTGTCTCTAACCAATTCTCCTGCCATGTGTGCTGCTTTTTAGCAGAAAAGATCCCTTTTCACGCCTCTAGGCGCATCGGGTAAATGGGAAGAGCGCCCATATTTTTTCAAACCATCGGCACTGGGTGGGTAATGTGGTCAGCATTACGCCAGCCGTCTCTACTTTCCAAGGACAGCCCATCCTGGTACCCATTTCAGGCTGGGTCGACCTGTGACGCCCCATACCACGATACAAACCCATCCAGCCAGCAGTGGGTTTCGACCGAGGTAAGCTGGAATTACGAGTTGGACTCGCAACGCCTAAGCGATGGACGCCACTAGAGTTATATTAGGGCACCACAAAACGGTTACGGAGTTAACTTGCCACCCATTGTGGGTGATTTCAATTAGGTGGGTAGATGTATCGATGAAGTCATGCAGAATAAAACGTTTCTATCCTCTCCCAGTATTCACATTTTTTGCACTACCCAGAATAAGAGCACAATTACCGCTAGCTCGTTAACTCAGTTGGTTAAAACCCTCTGCGGGGCGAGCTTGTGGTCCGGGTTCACGCTCAGGGGTATGCAGAAAAGCCACATTTCTCCAAGATTTACGGTATCTTTCATGGAATCAAGGCCAAATGGTTGCGATATCCATAGTACCGAGTCAAAGGGTTTACAACTCATGGTTTCTGGAAATTAACAAAACAAAAATCCCCAGAAATAAAACTCCAAGAACCCAAATCTGCGTAGTGACAGACCATTACGTTAACCCTCCGGCCGTTCTCCTTGCTCCTACAGACATACACAACCGTTAGTGCCTGCAGCCTTGACGATCCACAGGCTCCGACCTCCGGGAGATTTCCCACAACCACCCGACAGGGCTACCTACCACAGACCGGTCCTGAATCCTGCAAACATAGACCAGAGCCGGCCCTGGCCGTCTCGCTGCTGCGGACGATAAGACAAGAGTTGATGCTGAAAGTTACGCCAGTGTTCTGTCGCCAGTGCGGCCAGACTACCAGGACGAAGTAAGGACAACTGGGGAGACGTTACAGGCGCTAAATCGATGGCGATGAGTAGAAAGGCTTGATTCATCAGTGTTTAAGGGTTGGTCTCTCTCTCTCTCTCTCTCTCTCTCTCTCTCTCTCTCTCTCTCTCAATATATATATATATATATGATATATATATATATATATATATATATATATATATATATATATGTATATGTATATGTATATATATATATATATATATATATATATATATATATATATATATATAAATATATATTTCTCTCATCTCTTCATCATCAGTTCTCTTTATGCCTAGCGGCACATGGAGCTTCAGTGAGCGCGTTCCATGCTTTTATGTCCTGTGCAATCTTCAGTCAAATACTGTCAAAACTACACCATGTTTAGACTACATAGAACATCTAAGAATGAAATGGTTTGGACATCTAACCAGGATGAAAAATGACCAAATAACATCACAAATTTTCAACCAAAGAAGCTCAGGATATAAGGCAAGAGGAAGACCAAGGAAACTGTGGATTGATAGGGTCTCCGAAACCTGCCAAAAGCATGGCCTCAGAACATCAGATGCTGCCCGCCTTGCTTATGACAGGAACTTGCATCTCCCCACAACGCTTAGCGGCATACGTGGAAGGAAAAAGTAAAAGTAAAGTAAGTAAGCAATCTTCAGTGCATTTTTCTATATCAGAAATGCACTACTCAGATCACTTTCCATCGTTCGTCTCCATGTTGATTTTCGGCGCCCCTTATCTCTCTTTCCTTCTGGTGTCCAAGTGAGAGCTGTTTTGGCAGGTATACCAGGATTCATTGTCATTACGTGGCCAAGTCATTTCCATCTTCTCTTTGTTGTCGTACAGTCAAGAGTTTTCTTGGTCTGTGAGTTAAAAGTAGTTCAGTGTCTGAGATTGTAACTGGCTAGACACTTTTGATATTTCTACGCAGACATGTGAGGTGATATATATATATATATATATATATATATATATATATATATATATATATATATATATATATATATATATATATATATATATATATATATATATATATATATATAATCTTCATTATCATCATGTAGCCGTGCCTTTGCAGAACGTCCCTCTCATTAGTCTGCCTGAAAGAAACTCGGTCTGTCGCCAGCTATACCGCCTCAAGTACTTTCATACTCAAAGGGTCACTTATATCCTGTACCGATCTTCGTGTTAGTTGGTCCCTGTCCCCTCCTTCCTGGTACCATGCCTTCTGCTTCCCCCCCCCCCCAAACGTCGTGGCACTTGATATGACCAAATATTTCAGCTTCCGAGACAGGACGCTGTTTATTAGTCAGTCTTCCTCTATGTCAGGATCTTTCAAGATGTCCGTATTTCTCCTCTTTTTTGTAGAAGATATTCTGAGATATAAATATACAATGCATGACCAATTATAAACGACCCATGAAAGAATAGGATGGAGAGGGGAATGAAACAATTAAGGTAAATCATGATGCATCATATACTAAAAAATAAATTAAGACATACGAAAACTGACATTATTATTGGGGTTGTACCCAATATTCGCTTTGGGGCCGAATAGTGGACCTAAAAACTATTCGATATTCCAGCCGAATACGAATAGTGGCTACCCTACACCGGTTTCTGCATACACTACGATGGACTGAAATAAATCTTTCATTAGCACAATAGTTGATGTGGCCTAAGTCTGTCGTAGCGGGAAAAACTGAGATCCGGTTGCGTGGTACAGCAGCTGGCGATGACTTTGCCTGCTGACTCCACCGAGGCATTACAGTAGAGGTTCTCAAACTAGGTGCGTATGCCAGGGGTGCCGCGGCGGAAATCAAGAAAAATAAGCTATAAATTGTGACATTATTAAAGTAGGCGTGAAGATACTTAAAAGTTAAAATTTAAAATGTATTTATTCGCTACTGAGGAAAAGAGTGTTTTTTTTTTCTTCCTTTGTTTCACTCTCAAAATGTATCACACTAAAAAAAAAAAAAATGCAAACCGCAGCGTGGTAAAAATTTTCTTCCTTTTTATCTCGAAGTGCGACAGAACCTTCATCTGTATTCGTGAAGGTGTACCGGATAAGTAAGGTTGTGATTACATTTTGCATGAACGGCCGAGCGAAAGATAGTTTTGAAAGAGCCCGACGAAAAGCTAATCACAGACATCAAAGAGAGACAGTCGTCATTTTTCTTATGTTATGAGAAGAGGGAAAATGGAACATGTCGTCATTTATGGAAGGAAGGATTTAGGAAGAACACGAGAGAAAAACTCTCCATAGTCTCTTTTTATTGCATGGGAAAAATACCAAAACAGCAGCTTATACATGATCATGGAGACCCCACGATGTTTAGAAACATAATCATCAAAGTCAGTTGTCAGGACACCACATGATGAATAAGATGATTATCATTTAATATTAGTATTATTTATGATACTATTATTGCTTACGAAGCAATGGCACCGAAACGCCCAGCCGTTACTCCCCCGTCATGTCTCCCGGTAAAAACTGTTGGTTATTTTTCTTTAGCGCGGTTTATCTATCATATTGCTTGTAAACTGTCTACCACGGCGCCGGGTAAGAGTCACTTGAGTGAACTCCCTGGCACTTTCCTCCCAACGTCTCCGGAAAAGCTATTCACAAGATGGCAACGTGATATGATAGTGTTGTGAACACGGCTTGAGGGTCTGCCAGTCGAGCTATGTGCGAGATACGAAAGTTGATGTTTTGAACAGATTTCAGCCAGACGTAGTGACGCCAGGCCAGATGTTTCTGTACTGCAAAGACGTGTGCCCGCTGCTAACGGAATTTGCCTCGGTCCGTTTACAGAATGAATCTGGGCGAAGGGGTTAAAAAAAAAAAAAGGAGACGAGAGATGAAAAACAGGTGAAAACAAAACAAGGAAATGAAAACAGCGCCGGCTGGGAAAGGAGGCTGGGAATAAGAGTTATGGATATTGTATAGTCTCAACCGTAGGAGGGTTGGACTTCCGGGGCTGCAGAGACGAACTTGAAACCTAATCAGGGAACGCTCAGACTCACCAACAGGAACCTTATCTCTTTATAGGTTTGCATTAAGAGATAATTGGCGATAAAAGAACTGATATATATATATATATATATATATATATATATATATATATATATATATATATATATATATATATGTATGTATGTATGTATGTATGTATACAGGGCCTCTTTGAAGGGAAAGTAAGAATAGCCGCAAGGCCTTCTCAACACGCATGTCCTAGGAGTCGACTAACTAGGGACTTCCTTTAAAGTCGGTGTGCATCTGCCAAAGCGGCAAGGAACAACCAACTGCACACTAATAAGCTAGTAAAACGGATGTACACTCACGAGTTAGGCCCTGGCATAAAGTCAAAGTCCAAATAGACGAAGAACTAGGACCTTCCGCCAGAGATTACAGCCGGTGAAGAAAAAAAGACACACACACACACACACACACACACACACACACACACACACACACACAAACACACGCACACACAAACACACGCACACACAAACACACACACACACACACACACAAACACACGCACACACAAACACACGCACACACAAACACACACACACACACACACACACAAACACACGCACACATATCTTCGCTTATTGCAAGCTTTGCATGAGGATGCTCTGGACGATGAAGATGGGCAGGGCTCACGATGAAGATGGGCAGGGCTCACGATGAAGATAGGCAGGGCTCACGATGAAGATGGGCAGGGCTCACGATGAAGATGGGCAGGGCTCACGATGAAGATGGGCAGGGCTCACGATGAAGATGGGCAGGGCTCACGATGAAGATGGGCAGGGCTCACGATGAAGATGGGCAGGGCTCACGATGAAGATGGGCAGGGCTCACGATGAAGATGGGCAGGGCTCACGATGAAGATGGGCAGGGCTCACGATGAAGATGGGCAGGGCTCATGATGAAGATGGGCAGGGCTCGAAGTCAGTGAGACCTCTAGGGTCTCGATGAACATCTGTTTAATATATATTTTTTTTTTCAAATTTTGGAATGCTGTGCTGTTGAACCACACATGATAGTGCTTGATGACCAAGGTCAAGGACTGTCCAGACCCCTCAAGTGTCATCCTTAAAACAGGTTCACAAAAGGTATCTTGGCCAGCGTTGATAGTATCGACGTTATCATCAAAGTCGGACTCTCAACTGCTAAAGATGCAAGCAGCTAACAGTCTATATACAAACGAGCACGATCTGTAAATCGGATGTTAATGCAAAGTGCAAGACCTGGGACAAGACCAAAGACCAGAAGTGCGCGAACAACTAAGACTTTCTACGAGTGTTTTCAGACAGTGAACAATGAGAGAACGAAAGAGGTCTGTTGTGTGCGTCTGCCAGGTTATGGCAGTGTACGAAAAAAGGAACACCCTGACATCCTGTTGGCAGAGCTGCTGTGGAAAACGAGCAAGCAATACACCAGACTGACCCGATGGATAAACCAATCAACTAAAGCAATGAGCAAGCCAACCAAGACCATAAGCCAATAAACAAAAGCAATCAGCCTTTCGTTTGTTTTTTAAGGAAAGGAGGAGGAAAAAAAGGGGGGGGGGGGGCGACGTTAAACAGTCAGCCAATCAGTCAACAGTGGGAACAATCAACCAGAGTAATCAGCCAATCAGTCAACAGTGGGAACAATCAACCAGAGTAATCAGCCAATCAGTCAACAGTGGGAACAATCAACCAGAGTAATCAGCCAATCAGTCAACAGTGGGAACAATCAACCAGAGTAATCAGCCAATCAGTCAACAGTGGGAACAATCAACCAGAGTAATCAGCCAATCAGTCAACAGTGGGAACAATCAACCAGAGTAATCAGCCAATCAGTCAACAGTGGGAACAATCAACCAAAGAAATCAGCAAATTTACCAACAGTATGTACCAATCAACCAGAGTACTTAGCCAACTAACAAACAGTGTGAACAATCAGCCAGAGTAATCAACTAACAGTACGAGCCAGTAAACAAGAGTAATCAACCAACAGTATTAACAAATAAACCAGATAAATTAACCAACAGTATGGACCAATCAGACAGAGCTATCAACAAACAGTAAAAACCAATCAACCAGAGCAATTAACCAACTGTATAAACCAGCCAACAAAACAATCAACCAACAGCTTGAGCTTGTCAACCAAAAGAATCGACCAACAGTAGTAACCAATCAACCAGAGTTATTAATTAACAGTATGAACCAATAAACTAGAGTACTCAACTAATAGTATGAACCAACCAATCAGTGTAATCAATAAACAGTTTAAACCAATCAATCAGTTTAATCAAACAACAGTTTGAACCAATTAATCAGTGTAATCAACCTAAAGTATGAACCCAATCGATCAGTGTTCTTAGCCAACAGTTTGAAGAAATCATTCATGTCATCAACCACCAGTATGAACCAACAAAAAACCAGAGTAATCAATAACAGTATGAACCAATCAGCCAAAGTAATCACCCAATAGCATGAAACAATCAATCAGAGTCATCAAAGAACAGTATGAACTTATCAATCAGAGTAATCAAAGAACAGTAAGAATCAATCAACCAAAACAATTAGCCCATCAACCCATAGCATGAACCAATCAATCAGAGTAATCAACCAGCCGTATGAACCAATTAAACCGAGTAATCAACCAACAGTATGAACCAATCAGCTAAAGCAATAAGCCCATCAACCAACAGTACGAACCAGTCAACCAAAGCAATTAGCCCATCAACCAACAGTACGAACCAGTCAACCAAAGCACTTAAACCATCAACTAATAGTATAAACCAATCAATCAGAGTAACCAACTGACAGTATGAACCAAACAGCCAGAGTAATCAGCCAGCAGTAAAGTACGTGCTTCTTAGGACGTAATTTTTTGTGATTAGAAGCCCCACTCTGGCTTTTGCCAGGGGCCGCAATATAGGCAGGCCATCAATATGGCCAATTGTCTGAACGCGGTTTCTGGGACCTCGCCACGGTGATCCTCATCCGCATGGTGGCACTTTGTGTCATCGGGTGTTTATCGCTTGTGTGATGTCCTGGTGGGGTAGAAAGTCAGTCAGCCAGCAGTATGAAACAAGCAACCAAAGTAATAAGCCCATCAACCAACAGTATGAACCAATCAAACACTCTAGCAAGTAAGCAGTTATCTAAACAGCCAGCCAACCAACCAGCCAATCAAACATGTGTAATCTTCAAGCAAACTCTACTAGAAACACAACGTAAAGATCAAACAACTGCTGGAAACAGAAATAAAAACCATACCCTAACCTACAGTCTTGCGGCGAGCACTCTCAAACAAAAGTGCTATCTTTGTCATTTTATTCCAGTACTGAAACTCAACAGCTGACAAAGGTCGTGTTTTTATAATTACTCAAGTACAGTTGCCAAACGAAAAAGAATGTAACAGACATTTAACCACAGCTCTGTGTAAATCAGCAATGTATGCAGGTAGTAAACCTGTGCAAGGGAATATAATTTAAGGACAAAAATAAAATGGCTCACGTACAAACCAACACGCCGTTGTGAATGGTCATGACCCTCTTGTGAACATACAGTCAGGCTGCCGAGTGGAGCTATGTAGCAGATCGTCTCCACAATGTGCATTCCAGATTTCCACTAGACATCCAGTCGCCGGCGCATGTGGCAATGCCAGACCTTTTTCAGATTCCCTGCTGTGGGGTTTTTCCTCCCTCGCCTTCTCCTCGTCTGTTATTTTATAATGTTCTTTCTCAAGCAGCTGCAAGAATTCCCCGAAAAGAGTAATAAATAGAGTGCGAGCAGGCCACGGCTGTAGTCAAGGGAAGGTGATAGGTACAGCCCGAGCTGTGAGGAAACGAAACAAACACTGGGATGTTGCTTATGGAAAGATAGAGAGAGTTAGGGTGGGAGATTGGACATAAAGAGAGAAAGAGAGAGCGAAAGAGAAAGAGAGAGAGAGAGAGAGAGAGAGAGAGAGAGAGAAAGAGAGAGGGAGAGTTGTAATTTAATATTTAATATAACTATACGCATTTTGAAGTTTTAGGTTTCATTTAAATGTGATTTATAAAAAAAAAAACCTTTATACAATATGAAGAACTCCACAAGGAAGTCATACACATCAGGGGTCTACCGATTACCAGTTGAAAGATCCATTGTCGACGATCGTTTCGGCCCAGTAACTTCTTAGATAATCTCGGAAGGTGAGCCGACCTGGGTCATGACTCCAGGCCTCAGGCATCCCCTGTTGCACTTTATTAGACGTTCGGACAGGGGCAAGACGAAAAGGTGACTCTGCAACATGTAATGTAAGATCTGGTGTTGTATATTGTCGCTGCGGTAGAAATTAGCCGACTACCTTCACGACAAGAGCGACAAGCTTACGGTTTGTTGACTGGACAGATGTTAGACTTTCACAATTAGCACAAAGATCCTCGCAGACATTTATCGGGCACTTTGGCTTTTAGGGATGAAAAGCTCTTTTTCAAAGGAGCTCGGACCACTCTACCGAGGCCTATTCCTTACGACGTTCCGATACGCCACAGCCAGCTCGAAGCCCTTTCAGCCGGATACAGGATAAATATTAAACACCAACAAAAGCAATGACAATTTTCTAAAAAATCGATGTAACGATTTCGCAAGTGGTAGTAGTATTAGTGACTGGCAGCAGCAGACGCAGAGATCGTGGCAGCATAAACAGTAACAGCAGAAAAAGAAAGGAGCTTGGCAGCAAAAACAGTAGCAACAGCAGAAGCAGCAGAAGGAACGACCGTCGCAGCAGAAATAATAGTAGTTGTAGTATTAGTAACAGCCGTAGCAACAGTAGTGGTATTACAATTAGCAGTAATATTGGTAGTATTAGTAGCAGTAGCAGGTCGTAGCAGTGGTAGCTACAGTATTAGTAGTAATGAAAGTAGGAGGAGGAGGATGTGGAGAAGAGATGGGGGCAGAAAAGAAAATGAAGGGAGAAGAAGGAAAAAAGGCAGGTGGTGGGGAGAAACATGTATTGTTATTAGTTGTTGTAGTTGCTCTCTCCTCTCTTCTTTAATACGAGTTTAAACAAAGACCGAATTTTAAAAACAGCCAGCTTTAATTAAAGCAGTCGACACAGAAAATCTAGAAAATGAGGAACTTTGTGTTCTAGAGGAAGAATTAGACCCACACACAATAAATGAGCTACTATTTGCAGGCGATCTCAAGTTCTCCAGCGAGGGGAGTAGACTGCAAGACCATTTGAATAGGCTAAGTTTAAAATGCAGGAGATATATCATGAAAGTAAGTATGGCTGAAACTAAAGCAATACTGGTCAGCAGAATTCCTAGTCCGTTACATATCGGGTTGAGTGTTACTTGTCTGTCCACTACATATCGGGTTGAATGTTACTTGTCTGTCCACTACATATCGGGTTGAGTGTTACTTGTCTGTCCACTACATATCGGGTTGAGTGTTACTTGTCTGTCCACTACATATCGGGTTGAATGTTACTTGTCTGTCCACTACATATCGGGTTGAGTGTTACTTGTCTGTCCACTACATATCGGGTTGAGTGTTACTTGTCTGTCCACTACATATCGGGTTGAGTGTTACTTGTCTGTCCACTACATATCGGGTTAAATGTTACTTGTCTGTCCACTACATATCGGGTTGAGTGTTACTTGTCTGTCCACTACATATCGGGTTAAATGTTACTTGTCTGTCCACTACATATCGGGTTGAATGTTACTTGTCTGTCCACTAAATATCGGGTTGAGTGTTACTTGTCTGTCCACTACATATCGGGTTGAATGTTACTTGTCTGAAGCAAGTTAAAGAATTTAAATATCTATGAAGTATATTCTCAGAGGACGGGAGAATAGGTCAAGAAAAAAAGAAAAAAGATGCCAACGAGCCAGTGCACTTATATACCAACTGACATAGTTATAAAACATAAGTATGAGGAGCGCCGAGACACAGATTATAAATAGCTTATTCGTACCAACACTGTGCTACTAGTGCCAGACATGGACATTATCAAAGGCTAACCTACCTAACATTAACACCTGTGAAATGAGATGCCTGAGAAAGACCGATAACTTAGACATCTGAGAAAATGTTAGAAATTATATTATCAGACAGACAATGACAACAACATCTTGCAACAAATTAACTCAGAAACTGAAGATCAAATGGTTTGGTCGTCTGGTAAGTATGCACCAAAGCAAGAGCCACACAGGAAAAGACCCGAAGTGAAAGCAAGTGGTCCGCCTTAGGATAAAATTGATTGATGACATTAAAGAGCTTCTACGTCGACATGGAATGCCAGTAACCCGTGATACCTATCAAGCAGTGGATTGCAAACTGTTCCTCCCCACGCAGCTTACGGGAAGAAGTAGAAAGTGATAATGATGAGGATAATAATGATGGTAAATGATAATGGCGACGACGAAAACGTAACAATATAGGACAGAAAAACAAATACAATTGGGGATGTGAAATAAGAGTGCATAAGAAGGTTTGCTGCATATCCTTAACACTGCAAGAGGTTGAAAACTAACTCCCAGTATTTGTTTGCGTGTAACTTTACTCCGCTATTTCACGTCCACTAGTTTGCCACTGCCTTCTGAATGGCTCTAGGTTCGTGCTGTTGTTTAAATGAACACAAAAATGACTGCTGCCAAAACGCTCGCAGCTGACTTCCAACTCAGACATTAAGGAATTATGAACGAGGTTACATACATTGAAGGATGGGGAAGGAGCTGGAAGGGCTTCAATGTCTCAAGTCTTGTTTAAGTGCTCAAATAATAGTTACAATGATTATTATTATTAGTATAATATAATATTATAATATATATAGAAGTCATTATTCTACGTCTTAGAAAAGTGCACAATCCACTTCGCAGCCACATCTACACAAAATTTAAAATCGGCGAATCATCCATGTGCACATTTGGACCGGCACCTGAGACAACTGATCATGTCCCCCAAGACTGTCCCAAATACAACATGTCAAGGCAAAACTTTTGGCCAAGAGAAACATCGGTGCAAGTCAAACTTTGCGGGTCGCTGAGTCAATTACAAAAGACAGTGTGGTTTATACTAGAGACAACATTGCTGATATAGATCATTTATTTCAAGCGAACGAAAGAAGAAGAAGAAGAAGAAGAAGAAGAAGAAGAAGAATTGTAATATGTGATATGGTATATGTATGTGTGTGTATGTGTTGTCTGGCGGTAGACAACAGTACACAGCGCGAGCATCTTTTTTTTTACGCGTCATATTTTTTACGCTGCTTCAATAGACACTTTGTAGTAAGTACCGGCATCGCGTTTTTTTTTTCTAGAAAGAAAGCAGTGAATATACGCATACCTCATTTCATCTCAACTCATCTTGATCGTCTTGTACCTCGTGGTGTCCAGGTGAAGTATATAAAAAGGTAAAGGTAAAGTCGGGAGATGTGAACCAGCGTCATTGCACACGGTTATAAACCATCAGTGCTCTGCCACCAGTACGGACAGCTGATAAGAAACTTTCCGCCTGTGTCGCCGTCCGCACGAAACTCCGTAGCTACAGTGACGTTCCTCCATTTACCACAGAGTGTAAACTCTAGTACCTATTACCTAGAGGCTGGGTGAACCCCGAAAACGGCCCGTTTTCGACTGCGCTATCACGGCCCAGATGAAGTATAATTTACGGAAAAGTAGCCGTGTATGTGCCTTGTGAATAGGGATTCCCAGGGCATATTATTCCCTCCGCCCATTGTTCGCAGTGTCTGCCTCTTCTTCGCTTCTAGCCTAGTCTGTCCATCATTGCTTTCTGTGGTATACTGTTTGTTGACATCCGCTTTATATGGCTAAAACATTTCACTTGTCGTTTACTAATGAAATCTGGAACTGACGCTGTCCCTATTTTCTTTCCCACTGCATTATTTCTGATCGTATCTTTTCTTGATATATTAAGAGTCTTTCGAAGGAATCTCATTTCGGTTTTAAGTTTTTTTTTTTACCGTTTCCTGTCATTGAAAGCACAGGGTTGGCGGGAATATTGTGTCATAGAGAGCTCTTTTGGTTTCTACTGACACGTGTTTGTTTCTCAGTACTGGTGCCATTTGTCCAGTGACTTGGCTGGTTCTGTTGGTTTCTACTGACATGTGTTTGTTTCTCAGTACTGGTGCCATTTGTCCAGTAACTTGGCTGGCTCTGTTGGTTTCTACTGACATGTGTTTGTTTCTCAGTACTGGTGCCATTTGTCCAGTGACTTGTCTGGTTCTGTTGGTTTCTACTGACATGTGTTTGTTTCTCAGTACTGGTGCCATTTGTCCAGTGACTTGGCTGGCTCTGTTGGTTTCTACTGACATTTGTTTGTTTCTCAGTACTGGTGCCATTTGTCCAGTGACTTGGCTGGCTCTGTTGGTTTCTACTGACATGTGTTTGTTTCTCAGTACTGGTGCCATTTGTCCAGTGACTTGGCTGGTTCTGTTGGTTTCTACTGACATGTGTTTGTTTCTCAGTACTGGTGCCATTTGTCCAGTAACTTGGCTGGCTCTGTTGGTTTCTACTGACACGTGTTTGTTTCTCAGTACTGGTGCCATTTGTCCAGTAACTTGGCTGGCTCTGTTGGTTTCTACTGACACGTGTTTGTTTCTCAGTACTGGTGCCATTTGTCCAGTGACTTGGCTGGTTCTGTTGGTTTCTACTGACATGTGTTTGTTTCTCAGTACTGGTGCCATTTGTCCAGTAACTTGGCTGGCTCTGTTGGTTTCTACTGACACGTGTTTGTTTCTCAGTACTGGTGCCATTTGTCCAGTGACTTGGCTGGTTCTGTTGGTTTCTACTGACATGTGTTTGTTTCTCAGTACTGGTGCCATTTGTCCAGTGACTTGGCTGGCTCTGTTGGTTTCTACTGACATGTGTTTGTTTCTCAGTACTGGTGCCATTTGTCCAGTGACTTGGCTGGCTCTGTTGGTTTCTACTGACACGTGTTTGTTTCTCAGTACTGGTGCCATTTGTCCAGTGACTTGGCTGGTTCTGTTGGTTTCTATTGACATGTGTTTGTTTCTCTGTACTGGTGCCATTTGCACAGGGACTTGTCTGGCTCTGTTGGTTTCTACTGACATGTGTTTGTTTCTCAGTACTGGTGCCATTTGCACAGGGACTTGTCTGGCTCTGTTAGATCTGTCATCGATCTAATCTTCTATTTTGCCACCTTATGATATTAGGCTTTAAAGGTATTTGAAATTCTTGGTTTGTTTCAGAGGGTCAGCCGGATATGTCTTGTTTTGTTTCACTTTGGGTATGCTTATGACATATATTTTACTGGTGTTAATTTTCATACTATGCTCTTTACACACTTGGTTAAAATCATTTATATACTTTTGCTGTTCTATTTCTGAAGTAGCAATTAGTGATTGGTCGTTCGCAAATAGTAATTCTTTGATGAAGCTGTTTGGTTTTCGGTTAATTTTTGTCTTTTTTTTTTTTTTGTTAGTTTCTTTACAGATGTTATCAGCGTAAGTTATGAGTAGTAGGTAGGTAGGTAGTTGTACCCCACTAGGACATCACACAAGCGATAAACACCAGGCGACGCAAAGTGCCACCATGCGGGTGAGGATACCCGTGGAGAGGTCCTAGAGACCCCCTTCAGCCGTTTAGGCCATATCTATATTCAGGGCTCCCGGCAAAAGCCAGGGTGGGGCTTCAATATAGCAAAAAAAAAATGCATCCCACAAGGGGACGACTTATTAGTAACAATACGTTGAGGTGACAAACAACATTATGAATAGTAGAGGAGACAGGAGGACACAACCCTGACGTAATTAGAATTTTATGGTAAACATTTCTGACTGTCCTCCATACGTTGTAACAATACTTTTACTGTTATTACATGATAATCTACATGTATTTATTATAGTTTGTTTTTGACATTTCGGTCAAATATCCTTTCTTGGTCAAAGACAGCTAACTAGAGTAAAAGTAAGTAAAGCACCTATTTCCATGCCTTTAGGCATATAGGGCTAGACCTATATTTTATAGACCAATCGGCACAAGATGGATGATGTGGTCAGCCTCACTTCGGCCGCTTTTACTTCCCGGGACTGCACGCGGTACTAACTAGGACTGAAAGAGATAACAAAGCTAACAAATATATGGGTACTTACAGTACTGTCCTGTCATGTTACTGCAGTGAGGATTCAACGACAAGGGTAGAAAGAATGACGCTCCCAAAAGAATCCGAGTCGCTCCCACTGAAACCTGGAGTGTAGGACTAAATGACCACAGATGTCCAGTACACATAATGATCGTGAGTTATTGCTTAATTGTGAGACTCCAGCTGGCTATTGGGAAATGCAACAGCTTGGATTAACAATCAAGATAAGGCTTTCGTCGTTGATAAGCTTGCCAAACTGTAAGTAAAGTTAGTAAACAATCCTTTTTCCAACCCATCAGACATACATAGAGCTATATTCTATACACATATGAGCACTTCCCCTGTCGCCTTTACTTCCCAGGCGTTTACCTGATACCCATTTAAGGCTTTGTCGACCAAGGAGTCAAGGTCGTCTTTGAAAAAATAAAAAGTCCAGCTACGTTTGGATTTAAACCCACGTGCTTCGGATCCGCAGGCAACCATCTAGCCGCTACACTATGGTTGCTCCCAGGTAAAGGAAGTAAAGGATACTGTTCACGCTGGTAGCATATGGTGCTAAATCCATATTTGTTAAGACTATTTGATAGGCGATGTCGTCAACATTATGTTAGCTACCTTTACTTCCCCTTTAATTTCCTCTTGATCTTTATAGGCTAGATCGAGTTAGAAGTGTAGGTCCTTTTTTATAATAAACATTCGATGGGGATGCGAACTCGAAAACGTCGGTCAGAGGCAAGTCTCTAGCTACTGTTAAAGTGTACAAAATTATAGTTTTCTATACACGACGATAGGATTAGGAAACAAACAAGCATAATGTAAACAGAAGTGTATGGAGTAGCTTGAGATACATGATCAGGCAATCATAGGCAATCATAGCAGGTGAGCGAAATAAATTAATTGAATATCTTTAATGCAAACAAAAGAAAAATGAATTTTAGAAGTCTTGGGTCGGGGGATAAGAAAATTTAGGACGCCCACGCACATACATACACATACACACACACACGCACTGACATACAGCGTGAGAAAAAAAAGAGAGAGGGGGGAGGGAGAGAGAGAGAGAGAGAGAGAGAGAGAGAGAGAGATAGAGAGAGAGAGAATTAAAAAAAACGAAACCGCTTTTATTATGGCCAGGACAAAAACGCCATCCAGAACTTTCCGCAAGAGTTTACAGCTTGTAAACGCGAAGTAGAAGAAGAAGCAGAAAAAGAAAAAGTTGTGAATAGTTCATACCATCTACATATCCGCGCACAGTCCTGGGAAGTAAAGGCGTCCGACGTGATGCTGACCACATCACCCATCAAGTGCCGTTTGGTATATAAAAATATATGTCTGGTCCTTTACAGTCGCAATACGCCTAAAGGCGTGAAAAAGGCCCTTTACATTTATTTATACGTGTGTGTATGTGTGTCTGTATATATACATTGGAACCTCGCTAAACGAGCATAACTCGTTCCAGAATAGTACTCGTTAAGCGAAACACTCGCTATGCGAAACAATTTTTCTCATATAAATTAATGTAAAATACGAAAATGCGTTCCATGTCGAAAGAAAATACTCATAAAATGCTATGTATAACGTGTATTCAAAGAAAATTAAATGCATATTGTTACGGAGAATGATTCATCGTCCGCTTTTCTTCAAACGCGGAACGAACCCGCAGAAAGAAAAAAAATCAAAAGAATTATGATATATAGCTAATTATTTTTTTTTACTAGAATGACATCCAGAGACATTTGTTTTTTTTGCGAGGCTTCTAAAATTGGCGAAAATGCGACACAGCATTACCATTACAAAAATTTGCAGCGTCCATAACCACTTCCTTATTAGGGCGATGCTTCTCAATGTAAGATGCAACAGTTTTCCATGCTTTCAGCATTTCTCTTATTTCGCCAGAAGATTGTTGCTTTTCTGTTACCTTCTCCTCCTCCTCTGACAAACTTTCCTCCAAAACTTCTTGCTGTGAAACACAATGCAACTCCATAAGCTCTTTAGTGGTCAGCTCTTGGCTGTGCTCTTCCACAAGCTCTTCGATATCACTGTTATCCACCTTCAATCTTATGATAGTGGCCAAAGACACAATCTCGTTGACTACAGGTTCCACAGGTACTGTCTCGAAACCCTCAAAGTCACATTCGGCAACGTTCTCCGGCCAAAGCTTCTTCCAAGCAGAAGTTAGGGTTCTCTTGGTAACCCCGTCCCCCGCTTTTTCGATCATCTTGAGGCAGGTAACGATGTGGAAGTGATTTTTCCAAAACTCTTTGAGAGTGAGGTTGGTCCCTTCAGTCACCCGAAAACAATGCTCGAAGAGTGCTTTAGTGTAGAGCTTCTTAAAGTTAGAAATAACTTGCTGGTCCATGGGCTGGAGTAACGGAGTGGTGTTGGGAGGCAGAAACTGGATCTTGATGAACTTAAATTCTTCAGATAGGTCATCTTGTACGCCTGGAGGATTCATGTACATATATCACAATATAACACAAGTTTGAAAAAATGTGTGATCACAAGCGAGACTACGACGCTACTGGAACGAGTGCTAAACACAGACTGATATAACATGCGCACAATCCGGGACTCTACTCTCCTCTCCACTCGTTATGCGAAAAGTCGCTCGTTAAGCAAGTCATTTTTTTACAATTGGTTTTGCTCGTTATGCGAATTACTCGTTATGAGAGGTGCTCGTTAAGTGAGGTTCTACTGTATATATGTATACACACACACACACACACACACACACACATATATATATATATATATATATATATATATATATATATATATATATATATATATATATAATGTGTGCGTCTGTATGTATATAGTTCAGCCATTATATAATGACAATCATTTTTCCTGCCAGGACATGCAGGGGTACAAGGAAATGAGCAAGCTGATAGGCTTGCAGGTAAGACTACTGTGAAAGCGGGACAAGCCCTGGACCAGGCTGGTATACTGAATGCTCTAAGAGAATTAAGGACGTTTGCATGAACCGAGAGAACTGTGAATCTGCAAACATGGTCAGACTGCAAAAACACATGTTAAACTAGGTGTCGCCAAACAAGAAAACACTACGCGGGTAGTCAAAAAAGAATAATAAACCAACACAGAACTGGTGTCGTTAGCCACTACACCCTGCGGGATTTACTGAGGAGGGGTTCAGAGCACTTATGGACTGAGTGGTTCGATGTGCAATGAAGATAATCTGTCGACTAACTAACTAACTAATCATTATGTTATAGACAAGACAACTCCCCTCCCCCTCCCTCTTTTCCCATCTCACCCCACAAAAAGCAAGGCATTCTGCATGGAGCGTAAACACGGAGAGCAATTAAACAATTACATTAGTTGCTACTAAACTACAAACATTCATTCATAGTCGGAATTAAATGGAATGATAGAATCATTAGCGTAAAGCTTGGGAAGAGAACAAATTCTAGTGCCCAGGCTCGGGGGTTGGGCGCAGTGTTGACAGCTCTGCCCTGTAAAAAATCTACAACGTTACTGAAACTTCAAGAGGAAATAAGTGCTCTTAACGTTCGGTGGTCTTGGGACAGAGTTCGTCTGTCAGCATGAACAGCATGGGTCAAAGCCGAAAGGAAGCCCATGATGGGAAAACAAGTCTGCTAGATGTCAAAACCAAATTAAGAATTGGCTTCTGGAATGTAAGAACTTTGTTTGAAACGGCCAAAACCGCCCATGTAATTAAAGAAATGCAGAACTATAAACTGTATATTCTTGGAATTAGTGAAAGCAGGTGGACAGGGTTTGGACAGTCCACACCAAGACACTTTAGATAGTATGATAACCAAGAGAAGATGGAAATGGCTTGGCCACGTTATGAGAATGAATCCTGAAATACCTGCCAAAACAGCTCTCACATGGACACCAGAGGGAAAGAGAAAAACAGGGGGCCCAAAAACAACATGAAGATGAACGATGGAAAGTGACCTGAGTGCGGCATCTTTGACATAGAAAACTGCACTGAAGATTGCACAGGACAGGAAAGCATGGCAAGTCCTCTCTGAAGCCTCATGTACCACTAGGCATAACGAGAACTGATGATGATGATGAAGAGTTGAAGAAAAGATGCTAGCATTGAGACGGCCACACGCTGAGAAAACCTGATAACTACTAGGGATTAGCACTGGAACCCACAGGAACAGAGAAATAAAGGCTATCAAAAAGTGAAAACTTAACAAAGATTTTTTTTTTTTAACGGAGATGGGAAATAGCGACTGAAGTAAAAAAAACGTTGAGGACATGAGGCGAGCTGCATTCAATGCAATGGGTCGGATTACTTAGCTCGAGGTGGTTGAGGGCATATGCTCCGCTGGGAAATAAAGGACAGAAAGAAAAGAAATACAGTGACTACTGTTGTATAAAAGTTAATCATGACTAATTTGAGAAAATATTATGGGATTATAGCGCAGTCAATAGGAGACTCGCTTTCACATCTGTCATGGAATGATAAGCCATTACACATCAGTCCGTAAGACTGGTAACCTGACTTACCTGTAATCGGCAAAAATTCAAACTTGGACTCGCCCGGAAAGATATAGTCCCTTCTATATATATATATATATATATATAGAGTATATATACTCTGGGGTATATAGGCCTTTATTAGACAACATTATTATGTCTACATTTTCTGGCTGCTTTAACTAAACTCCACTTTTAAATGTATATATCTTTGATATATATTAGAGGAGTTATTTGAGGTTTCTTAGAAACCGATGCACTCCTTGCCCATGTATACTAGGGACTTCATTTTTTACCAACGCCTGAAGTGCGTAAGTGACGCCATTCTTTCTTGCCGGTTCCAAGCGTCCAGACGTGTCAATCTATGCCTGTATAAGTTCACTTTCACAAGGCGTTCTGGAATGTCTCAGTTTTTGCAAATGCTTGGGTAAGTTAATTATAGTTTACGAGTACCTAAAATGATGTCTGTAAAGTAGTCACTGCTGTAGAGAGATCAGTATCGGCTGTGGGATCACACATATTTCGACCGTTGTTCTTCATCGCTAGAGAAGCGGATTCGAACGTAGACCTTCCCCTGTACAGACTAAATAGCCTATGCCCTCAATAACCCACCCATACTGGTAAACCTAATAACCTTACAAATGTGTACTATTTAAACTAACTATAGAAGTTGTGCATACAAAATGGGGACAGAATTAGGTCAGGACTTTGTCGGCCAGTGTGTGGAGTGTGTTTGACCCAGATCAATGAATGATAAGACGGGCTTTGGGAGTCTGAGGTATAAATGTACTGACAGTAAATATTGGTGTCTGTGTGCAGAGGGGAGGGGAGAGAGAGAGTGATATATGTGTTAGAACACTCTATCTACCTCCACTGTATATCTGACTTGCCTTCTCTTGCACTAAACAGACAGATGAATATGGGAGACTTGGGTCTCCTGGTCTGGGGAGGCATTCTGAGGAATGAAACAGGAGAGCAGGGTGGAATAAGCAGATGGGGGTTGATGACTGATGCTTGTTCTGTCTTTCCTGTCAAGATGTTACCCTCTTGGTGATGACTAATTCTGAGGTATTTTCTTGACAAGATAAATCCTTTGTGAGGAGCTGGCAGAAGTTTCACAGTCCAACCAACACCCACCAACCATAAATAAACCATAAACTAACCACAAACCAACCACCCACCAGCTGACACCTGTGAAGGTTCCTGACATCATCAATATGTGGGAGCTTATAACTCAAACAGCCTACCAGTGCTAGAGCTTAGTGTGGCTCAAAGCCATTGTGTGTCCTAACTGGTGATAGAGACTTGCTAAGTACCAGTACAGTGCTGTGTCCTCTATGGTAAGGTACTCTCTTACTACTTGATCCAGTGGAGCAGAATTCCCAGAGTCAAAGACAGTCGAATCATCCGGAGCTGAGGGAGGCATCATAGACAGAAAGAAGAGAAGCTAAGTTTGATGCCTGATTTGCTTTGTGCCTCACAGCTCCTATGTTTCCCAATGATGACATGGAGTCATCTCCAAGACCTGCTGTCTGTTTAGTATCTTTGGTATCTAGACATTATATTCTGAGATTCTTCCACTGATAGCTGGAATTCACTTCATTATTATATGTATATTACACTGATTACATGCATTCATTTTCATGGATGACTTAGGTGTCTCTGTTTCACCTTTTTAAGTGTTTAGCAGTTGTGTGTGTATGTATCTTCATTATATGTGTTAACATGGTTATGATAATGAACTATCATAACCTTGGGGCTTTCTTTCGTAAGTAGTGGGGGTGTCCAGCCAAGTGTGCCTAGAAATATTGTATGCATATACTGACATATTTTGTAGTGCCAATACTTGAGTTGCCCTACTCCAGAGATAAGTTGAGCGTATATTGGCCACGGGGAATCCCTTAGACCAATACGAGCCAAACGACTCAACATAATTATCTCTGAGTGCTGTTGGTTCTGAAGGAGAAATCCTTACATTAGGCACGCGACAGGAGTGATATGTGACAATATCCAGGTCTGCTGCAGCCCACGGCCGGTATTCGAAACTGAGCGGTTTCTGGAGTTCACACTGCGTCTATAAAATGGATACTAGAGTTGACACTCTGGGGTAAATGGAGGAACGTCGCTGTGGCCACGGAGTTGCGTGCGGACGGCGACACGGTGTGTGCAATGACGCAGGTTGATATCTCCCGATATGTTTACCTTTAATTATGAGGAAACCGCAGAATTATAAAGATGCATGGAAGACTGATGAAAACACTGCATGGAAGACTGATGAAAACACTACATTGAAGACTGATGAAAACAATAGACAAAGTTGCATGAAGATACAAAGTTGCACGAAGATACAAAGTTGCACGAAGATACGAAGTTGCACGAAGATACAAAGTTGCACGAAGACGTCATGAGAAAAAACTAACAGAAAAAGACTATCAACGATCTGAATGCACGCATGACAAGATGAATGCTGGAGTACGTCATGACAGCAGGAAATTGTGAAGGGAAAAGAGGCATGACGCAGGCCAAGAAAGATGGTGTCGAATAGTTTTGCAAGATTTTTTAAACCCTGTTTGTATCATGAAGATTCTCATCATGTTTCTACAAAATCAAATCTTTTCAGCTCCGTATCATTTACCACATCTATATTCCGTAGCTGATTATTTTATAAAAAAAATTAAGAGCTGTTTCAAATGAATCGGTAAATCCCGGTTTTTCTGGGTCCACTTGTTGTTGATCTGAAAAGGGGCTCGGGGGTAAGGAAAGAGGGGGGGGGGGGGGTTGACCACGTTCAACCTTGTTGAAGATAACTGAGGTTATAATTATGGTCTGATTATATTTGCGCCATGCGCAATGACTTACAATACTCATTTGTTGTGCTTGTAGTGATACCTAATTGGGTGTCCCTCTTCCTGGATGGACTTCCTGTGTCTCGTGTCTGACTATAGGGTCAACCTGACAGCCTAGGTCATTTAATAAAGTCTGGCTCTATGTCGAACCCAAACCGTTGGGCCTACAGACAAGTGACTAACCACTAGGCCACGAAGGATTTCATATGTTTATGTAGATAGAATCTGAATATCAAAGATTGGCTAATAAACAACATTTCGCCTCAGAAGCTGAAATGTTTTGGTCATATCAAGCGCCACTGAAAAAAAAATAATAGCAGGAAGAATTGTACCAGGAAGAAGGAGCAAGGGCCAACCAACACGAAGATGGGCACAGTGACTGAATATCAAAGTATACGAGGTGGAAGAGCTGGCGAGAGATACAGTTTCTTTCAGGCAGACCGTGATGAGAGCGACGTTCTGCAAGGGACCTGCTACATGATGATGACGACAGAAATATATTCGTGTCGTAAATGGCAGACATTTGTGATCGCACACCCGACACTAGCACTTTGCCTTACTTATTTCTTGTTTGTTTGGCGTCTTTGGCTTGGGCGTTGCACACATATTTTGTAAAATACCCGTTCTGATTCTAGCTGCTGGAGATCTGGCAGCATACAGTTCTAGGGATGATATCAACAAGCGACCGTTAGTTAGCAAGGACAAACTATTGAATTCAAAATTGGGTGAAGCTAACGTTGGTCTCCCCAAACAAAGTAGGTCACATTTCATTTATCAGTATGTTGGGCTGGTCTAACTTCATGCAGGTTACGGATGTGCCGCTCTGTTGTTTGCATTGTGGGTTGTCTTGCATTTACGTTTTTATTCCGAGAAAGAGAACGGCTGTGACATATATTGCAGCACTCTCAAGGGGATTTGTGTTGGACCCGGTTTTTCCATGTTTTTGGAGTGTTAAAAGCTCTGGCGCTCTGAAATATACAACGCGCTATATCAACGGCAATGCGGAACCCCCTCCCCGTTCCCCGTAACCGTGTGCAAAGGTAACGTGGCTCAAGGTTGACCAATCAGAAATGAGCCAGTGTTTAACACCGTGTAAATGGGGAGATCAACGTTAGTTTTCCCTAAAACTATATAGTGAAATCAGACATCCGAATAAAAATATGGTTCGTTCTACATCATGTTAAGGAGACGCAACTAACTTTTTTTTTAACTTGCTCCACTTTACTCCATTTTATTCAAAGCTTTCATTTAACTTTGTTTTACTTTTCGCTACTAAATTTTTTACTAAACTGTCTTCTTCTAAAGTTCATGCCGAGTGGCCTTCTGTCTCGCATCTTACAGTCAACACAAATGATCTTCCTTTATATGATGTCAAACTGTCCAGCATCTTTGTTCTCGGTCTTCCTCTGCCTCTTCTCCAACTTTCCTACTGCCAGGATGCACTCCCGTTTTCTCATATTTATCACATGATTAAAGAATGTAGACTGTCTCCTTCCTATTTTGGCAATCAGTTGTCTTCGTGATTCAGATTCTTTTAAGACATCCATTATTACTCTTTTTTTTTAAAACTCTTCCCATGGTATTCTCCTCATTCGTCTATAAAACCATACCTTCTAAATAATGTTTCAATAATCTACCAACTTTCATTTGTCACAATAGCATATATATATATATATATATATATATATATATATATATATATATATATATATATATATATATATATATATATATATATCATAGCGGTAGTGAATACTACACTGTAGTATGCCTTAATTAATTTTATATTGCTGAGTTTTACTTTACACCATTTGTTTTTGTAAACTTTATTTTGACTTGTACTTTAGTTTAGTTTACTTTAGTATATGTTACTTTAATCCGTTTTACTTTTATCGTCTGAGCTGAGTTTTGTGCTTGCATAATTCAGTCACACACTCGTCTTTACAAAAATGTTTCCCTTATTCTTTGTTGACTCTACTTTTATTTACTTAATTATATTCTAATTTACATTACCTTTTCTTTACTTTTTGTCTACACTTGACTTTATTATATTCTAGTTTACTTTTTTTTTCCTTTACTTTAGTTCTTTTTTACTCTGCTTTGCTATTCTCTACTAAATTCAATTTTTCTTTACGTCTAACAGCCAAGCACCGTTTGGCGTTTGCTTAATTCAATCACATAATTATTTTACTGCACCCATGTGCAGTTTACGACAGCAGTGGTCCAGCTGTGCAGCAATATGCATAATACGTACATGCGATATCTTTGGTGTGCGGTGGCAACACGTGCGGCGATAGATATATTGTGTTGCCACCTGGCGCATCCATGTATTTTTAAACTGGAAATCACCCGGAGAAGATCAAAAGCGGGAGATCAGGGATGCTTAGCGCCCAGCACGTGGTTGTTATACAATATCTTTAAATTCGTGTATCCATTGCCATAAACTCTAATGTTTGGCTGGTCGTTTTGCTCGCGGGCGGTGAAAGCTGCTGCCACTTTGGATAATGCGTATACAATGTTTAAGGTGGTTTTTTTTTTAAAAAAAAGATGTTTCTTGTCAAGCGGCTGACTGCTTTTGTTGTCGTCGCTTTATTTTTCTTTTTCTTCTTCTTCGTCGGCATCGTCATCATCATTTTCATCATCACTGTCACTACTATCGTCATCAGCTTTGCCATTATCATCATTATCAATGGCATCATCACCAAGGTCATCATCTGTATCATGTGGTGTGGTTTGGTTTAAACAATAGATCAACATCATAGTACAAGGGTAGCAATCCAAAAGTGCTCCGTTCTACTTTTAACTCCTTTTAACTCAATCCTGAGTACTGAAAAAATTTGGGTAGATTGTAAATTCAAAATGTTGACCGGGCAGCACCGTTGGGCTACTTTTTATGATTTCCAACTGCGAAGAGATATTTTTTACGTTAGTAACAATGCACACGGGCGTCCGATCTTACTACCCAGAGACCAGGGGAAATTACTAGAAGTCCACGTGAAACAATTCCAGACTTCAGCGGGGCGTGAATCCGTGACCTCCAGCACTCGAGGCAGACGTCATGCCTCTAGACCACTCAGCCCCCTTCCCTCCCCTCATCTTTATCATTTTCATTATCAACAGCATCATCGTCATCATCATTATCATCATACAATCATCACTACTGTCACCTCTCATCATCATCATCATCATGATCTGTACATCATCACTAAAATCAACACTACCATTATCATCATCATCTGTATCATCATCAGTATCATCATCACCGTCATCACTATCCTCAGCATCGTCATCATCATCCCAACCACCATCCTCATCATTAAAATTACCACCATCCTCATCATTATAATTACCATCATCCTCATCATAATCAGCAGTCTCGGTGACCAAATCGTTATAACCTGTTCATCTCGCCCTCTTAAAATAGTAGGTTTGTCCCTTAATGCGCCGAATGTTGAATGTTGAGCGGAGAACTGAAATCAACGCACTTTGGACATCCCATGAGCACTCCGTCCTTGTCTTCACCAGCCAGGGAAGAGTTCCAATTCAGATGGTGCCAGTAGCAGTTGGATTCAATGCCCGCCTTGTCTTTCCTCTGAGTGTATAGACATCATGTTGCAGGTCTTTTGCAGAATGTCGCTCTCATCAAGGTCTACCCGAAAGAAACTCAATCTCTCGCCATCTCTCCCACCTCGTGTACTTTCAAATTCAAGGAGTCACTTACATCCAGTGTCCATCTTCGTGCTGGCCGCCCCTGCTTCTCCTTCCTGGAACCAAGCCTTCTGCTATTATATTATTATTATATTATTTTGCAATTCACCATGATATGACCAAAATATTTCAGCTTCCGTGTGTACAGTTTCGACCCTTAATGTTGTTATTTTAACTCTTTGGTGTTTCAGCAAATATTAGTGTCAGTAACACATTCTGAGAAATCAACAAGTTGAACAGATATTTAACTGATCAAAACTGTGCCGTCTTCACAATGGAGGTTGGCTGCAATGTATCCACTGGTATCTGCTAGCTTAATACCTGACGAGGCCATAGTCTCTTCCAAAGTGCCCCTATCGTCCCCATTTTCCGAAAGCCAGAAAGGTTGTGGGTTTATGGACCTCCCACCGCTAGACTCGAACCCTAACGTCCTTGTGTGGGCTCTAAGGACTTATTTGTGGGAGAGGGAGGGATAGATCACTGCCCCTCCAACTAGCATGTCGTAAAAAGCAACTGATTAAATGTTGCATGCTAAATACACTGGGCTGGTCAAAGGCCATTTTTTCTATGCTCGGAAGTCAGACTGAATTTGCCTGATATGGGAAGGAACCAGCAGTCTGCATACAAATAAGCCAGATCTGTAAAATGGAAATGCACACACAACTAAAGTTCTGCAACAAGAAAGTGGACAAACAACCAGAAATTTCCAACTGACCTGACAGCCGATGAATACAAACGAAAAGAAGACGAACCTAGTGAACGTTGAGGGTTGCATCGTAAAACAGTCGAACATGGAAATTACTCCCAAAACCTAATTAAATAAGCGACGAAGCTCAGAGAAAAAAAATGTACGCAAATGGCGAGGACAAAGTTAAATAAAAAAAAAATAAAGTGAGGTCAAAATTCACCAAGGGAACAAATGCACAGACATTGGTCGTGTCGGATTTGCAAATGCTGTGCAATAATAAAGTATAATTCTGTTAGCTTTGTGCAAATGCTTGTGGAATTTGACTAACGAGGCATTGCGAATTAACAATTGTGATACATAACGTACTACAGGGCATTAACAGAGTTAGTTTTCAAACCTCAAAAGGGACAAGTAAGAAAAGTCACTAACGGGCAGCAATTCTTTTTACTGGGAGTCGCCTGGTGTACCGGCTAGAGGCTCGCCTGCGAATACATATGTCGCAGGCTCAAATCCGAACTTGTTTATTCTTCAAGAAAAAACAACAACGAAAAACTGGCTTACGGGTCGACGTAGCCTGAAAGGGGTAAATTGTAAAAATCCTGGGAATTAAAAGCAGTTGGTGTGATATTGACCACATTACCTACCCAGTTACGATTGCTCTACAGAAGTGAAGTCTAGTAGTATATTTCCAAAGGGAGCCGCCGTGGTGAAGCGGCTAAATGTTCGGTTGCGGATCAAAAGGTTGTGGGTTCGGCTCCTGACGGATTCAGCCGTGGGTGGGTACAACGTACAGTTTTTCGAAGTAAAGGCGACCGGCGTGATGATGACTACATCACTCGCCGAATTTTTTAAAACTCAAGTCTAACCATGTATGCCGAATACATCTAATGATAATATTGTGGTTTTAATGGTGATACTGATGATTATATAATGGTCATACTGATAATTATATAAAATGGTGATACTGATGATTATATAATGGTGATACTGATGTTTATATAATGGTGATACTGATGATTATATAATAGTGATACTGATGATTTTATAATGGTGATACTGGTGATTATATAATGGTAATACTGATGATTATAAAAGGGTGATATTGATGATTATATAATGGTGATAACGATGTTGATGGTAAAAAACTAGTGGTGGCGACATTATTATTAATTATGATGACAATGATATATTTTAATAAATGGAAAATTGATAATCTGGAAAAGCAAGATCACGTGTGACAATGCACTATAGACAGGCAAGCAGGCAGGTACACAGACAGACAGACAGACAGAATGACAGACAGACAGACAGACAGACAGACAGACAGACAGACAGGCAGGCAGGCAGGTAGCTAGATAGACAGACAGACAGGTAGCTAGCTAGCTAGATAGATAGATAGATAGATAGATAGATAGATAGATAGATAGATAGATAGATAGATAGATAGATAGATAGATAGATAGATAGATAGATAGATAGATAGATAGATAGATAGATAGATAGATAGATAGATAGATAGATAGATAGATAGATAGATAGATAGATAGATAGATAGATAGATAGATAGATAGATAGATAGATAGATAGATAGATAGATAGATAGATAGATAGATAGATAGATAGATAGATAGATAGATAGATAGATAGATAGATAGATAGATAGATAGATAGATAGATAGATAGATAGATAGATAGATAGATAGATAGATAGATAGATAGATAGATAGATAGATAGATAGATAGATAGATAGATAGATAGATAGATAGATAGATAGATAGATAGATAGATAGATAGATAGATAGATAGATAGATAGATAGATAGATAGATAGATAGATAGATAGATAGATAGATAGATAGATAGATAGATAGATAGATAGATAGATAGATAGATAGATAGATAGATAGATAGATAGATAGATAGATAGATAGATAGATAGATAGATAGATAGATAGATAGATAGATAGATAGATAGATAGATAGATAGATAGATAGATAGATAGATAGATAGATAGATAGATAGATAGATAGATAGATAGATAGATAGATAGATAGATAGATAGATAGATAGATAGATAGATAGATAGATAGATAGATAGATAGATAGATAGATAGATAGATAGATAGATAGATAGATAGATAGATAGATAGATAGATAGATAGATAGATAGATAGATAGATAGATAGATAGATAGATAGATAGATAGATAGATAGATAGATAGATAGATAGATAGATAGATAGATAGATAGATAGATAGATAGATAGATAGATAGATAGATAGATAGATAGATAGATAGATAGATAGATAGATAGATAGATAGATAGATAGATAGATAGATAGATAGATAGATAGATAGATAGATAGATAGATAGATAGATAGATAGATAGATAGATAGATAGATAGATAGATAGATAGATAGATAGATAGATAGATAGATAGATAGATAGATAGATAGATAGATAGATAGATAGATAGATAGATAGATAGATAGATAGATAGATAGATAGATAGATAGATAGATAGATAGATAGATAGATAGATAGATAGATAGATAGATAGATAGATAGATAGATAGATAGATAGATAGATAGATAGATAGATAGATAGATAGATAGATAGATAGATAGATAGATAGATAGATAGATAGATAGATAGATAGATAGATAGATAGATAGATAGATAGATAGATAGATAGATAGATAGATAGATAGATAGATAGATAGATAGATAGATAGATAGATAGATAGATAGATAGATAGATAGATAGATAGATAGATAGATAGATAGATAGATAGATAGATAGATAGATAGATAGATAGATAGATAGATAGATAGATAGATAGATAGATAGATAGATAGATAGATAGATAGATAGATAGATAGATAGATAGATAGATAGATAGATAGATAGATAGATAGATAGATAGATAGATAGATAGATAGATAGATAGATAGATAGATAGATAGATAGATAGATAGATAGATAGATAGATAGATAGATAGATAGATAGATAGATAGATAGATAGATAGATAGATAGATTACCATTTCGTCACAGAGTCCCTTTACCCCCCCCCCCCCTCCTTTTTTTAAATTAAAGAAGAGTAAAATATATTTTGAAAAATTTGTGGACTTTTATTTTTAAATTTCCCCCAGTTTTTAGCAGCTAAAAAAAAAATAGACTAGGAATCACAGTAGTATTGCACATTTCAAGGAAAATAAATAATTGTCTAAGGAGAATCCCTGAAATAGCCAAGATAACACACGAAGAACTGATGACGAAAACACAAAGTTCGTCACTGGTAAATGTTACTGAAAGAAGAAAGCCGAGATGCCATGGACGTGTTTTCAGAATGCCCCGTAACAGTTTAGAAAAGATGGCTCTCCGATAGACGGCGGGTTAAAAATGGACGCTTGGACGACCTAAGGAAACCTGAAGAAGAAAGGGAAATGAAGAGATATAAAGTAACTTGGGATACCATAGGTTTAGGAGCAGCAGACAAGCAAGAATGAAGACCACTTGTGAATATATTAGGTGTTAACAGCAAAGTTAAGAGGATACAGACAGAGGATATAGACAGAGGATATAGACAGAGGATATAGACAGAGGATGTAGACAGAGGATATAGACAGAGGATACAGACAGAGGATATAGACAGAGGATATAGATAGTGATTTCAGTCTAACCTCTCGTCATTTCTTTAACTTTAGTTATGACAGAAAGAGTTAAACCCAGATTTGATAAAGGCTATTTAATAAAGTTTGTTTTATTGAAAGTACAAGGGTCAGTCAACCCTTTTTCTCTCTCTTTTCCTCCTTCTCCTCCCTTTCCTTGTTCTTCTCCTCCCCATTCTCCTCATCCGCCTCCTAATACTTCCTTTTCTTCTTCTTCTTCTTCTTCTTCTTCTTCTTCTTCTTCTTCTTCTTCTTCTTCTTCTTCTTCTTCTTCTTCTTTCTTTCTTTCTTTTTCTTCTTCTTCTTTTTCTTCTTCTTCTTCTTTTTCTTCTTCTTCTTCTTCTTCTTCTTCTTCTTCTTCTTCTTCTTCTTCTTCTTCTTCTTCTTCTTCTTCCTTCTCTCCTTCTTTCTCTTCTTCTTCCTTCTCTCCTTCTTTCTCTTCTTCTTTTTCTTCCTAATGTTCACCAGTGTAGCATGAGTACGTGAACATTCCCGGGAATCGCGTGGGTTTACTGTCCAGGATTTGCAGGAGTGCGAGGAAATGAAAGAGCGGATTTTCTGGGGGGATGGGGGGGGGGGAGGGGGTGTGATAACTAGGCCGGATAATACTGAGTTCGGATAATCGCAAGTATACTTGCGCATGCGCATGTGTTTGTGTGTATAGGAGGGGGGGGGGGTGTTACACACACGCACATGCACACACACACACACACACTCGTACTAGACAAGTGAGATATTCTGATACCAGTTTTAGACGTATGCTGATAGAAGACGCCGGTTTAGATGAGATAACATGTATAAGAATGTGGGAACGAGGAATTACTAGTGGATTCGGCAAGGATGGACGCATTTGCTGCAGGAGACGGAACATCTATGGCTATGCCCTGTGTGCTTTGATGTCAATTCGTAATTCTTAAAATCTTAGTGTCCAACGGCTGTTGACTCCGCTGGAAAGTTATGACCGGTCGTCCCCTATCGACTTTGGTCTTAATCCAATACTAAAAGTTTGAGTACACATCCAGTTTGCAGATCTGCGTTTGTGCATTAGGTCTCAAACAGATACATTCGGACTCTAAAGGAAACACCCATAATTAGTCGCCTTTTACGACATACTTGTTAGGCGTGCTGAGGATCTATTCTTTGTTCACCAGAATGCAACCCTGAAACCTATACGAGGATACACATAGAATGAAGACGATCTGGCTTGACTGTACTTTAACTTTGGTTAAGCCAGAAAGAGTTAAACCCAGATCAGTTACGTTAAGCATAATTTCACACAGGTTACGCACTAACAATTGTTGGGTTTAAAGTGCAAGAGTCAGCCATGTACTGATTATTGTAGACATGACAGGATCGATGTAGAGACACCGAGGACGCAGACAAGAGATTGGTTCACTCATCGAAATGTGCTGGTAAAAATACAGTCGAGTCAGTTAACCAATGCAAATCGCTGAGCATGGTTTGTCTGTAAGACTTTTCGCTTTTGTTTTCCTCAAGACCTATTAATAATCCATAAGGCGTCCGTGGCTATGGCGTTGCGAGTCCGACTCGTAATTCCAACGTAACGCGATCAAAACCCACTAGCTGCGTGGATTTTTATCATGGTATGGGGCGTCGCAGGTCGACCCAGCCTAAAATGGGTACCAGGATGGCTATCCTGGGGAAGTAAAGATGGTAATGCTGACCACATTACCCACCCAGTGCCGATTGGTCTGTAAAAAATATGGGACGCTCTTCCCGTATGCCCGATGCGCTTAAGGAGCGAAAAGGGATCTTTACTTTACTTACTTTTACTATTAATAATCCATGAGATATCATGTTATACGTTGTTATGTTTCGTGTGTTCTTATATTTGTTTATACACAATAAAGGACTTAGTCGTAATGTGCGTTATATTATGCCTTTGTGTCTCATGTTATGTTGTACCTTGGTTAAGTGTATGGCTGTATTTGTATGCGTTTGCTTTCTTTTTCTTTTCCTCTTTCGCAGGACCTGTTAATAATCTCTCTGACTTCATTCTTTAGGTCGTCAAATTTATGTTACACTGTACCTCGTACTATAAAAATACTTTGACCACACGGTAAATTAAAAAAAAAACAGTAGCGGATAGTAGGGTATCGGGTAAGAGGGGCAGGGTCTGACCAATACGAAGATGGACACAAGCCATAAGAGCCATCTGGGGCAAGAAAGTATACGTGTCGCTAAAACTGGCGTTGGGTCGTTTCTCTCAGGCCGGATGTAATGGATGCCATGTTCTGTAAAGCAGTGTTCCGCAGCCATTTTTTCACACGTGGTCCACCAAAAGGGATCAGTTGTTTCCCGGCTTATCTGACAGCTAATGAAATACTTGAATACACACATATTTTGATGGCTGTTTATACGGTAAATCCGATGCCATAAAATTACAATATCGGTGCTTTATTAATATCCCTTTCCCAGATGACGTCACAGGATAGTCACAAATTTTATAAGCTGCTAAGACTAGGTTTTCCAGCTTTTCTGATGCTTTCAACGACCCCAAAACGCTAGAACTGGCCCTAAGCTCAGCCCACCTACGTCTCACGACTGCATGCAGCCCATCTACCATCTCCCTAAAATATTAGACTGTATCGCGACATGTGGATTTCCCCTGTTTAGAGTAAGATAATAATGAAGCATCGAACTCCCTGTGTGGGTTCCGGGGTCCTGTTATAGGGAAAACAAGAACAGACCCACTGCCTAGGCAAAAGCATGTCGTATGAGTCGACTAACTGGGAGCTTCCTACAAATTCCGAGTGCATCTGTCTGAGAGGCAAGAAACCAGCAGTCTGCATACAAATGAGTCAGATCTGTAAAACGGATGCACACGCAACACTCAGGTTTTGGAACCAGGCTGCAATCCAGAAGTAAACGAACAATCATAACTGTCCGCTGGAGTTTACAGCTGGTGAACGCGAAGAAGAAGAAGAAGCATCCAATACGGCATCTGCTGTTAGAGGTTGGAATATTATACACGAGGTTAGAGCTTTCATTGTGATAGACGAAGTGCTGTAACAACATTCATTAGATATCTCAAATATTTTCAGACAAATAGGAAATTGAAAAAAAAAAGACACCCATCTGTTGGGACTATACGCTCAGACATGGATATTCTCTCTAGAGTGATATCCAAAACTCAGACAATGGCTGCATCGTCTATCTGGACTCAAGAATGGCGGCAAAAGCCAACTCGATCAGCTTTGCTTTTGTCATATTAATTACAGTTATCAGCTAACGTCTCTAAATGCTGATTTGTCATGTGGAATATCAGTTGTAGCCGACTGGCTCTCATCCTTGGGGTGTTAATGCTACAAACTGCAATCATGAAAGAGAAAAACTACCTACCCTACGCAAATACATGATTAGGCAGAAATTTGGGCCAGCTATCTGGACTTTTCTCGCGGTCAACTAGCCCATGGCTTGAAGAACACTGATGTAAAAAAAACCTGCTACATGATGATGTGCTTTGTTTGGTTTTCCACCTTCATAACGGAAACAACGGAACAAACACAGTGCATGTATTTCAATGCCTGCAAGTCAATCAACCAAAGCGTTGCGCTGCCCATAATGTGTCTGTTTAACAGTTTTCACTGGTGTTTTCCTTCTTTCCCAAGACCTTTTCATAACCTGTCAGATCTCATGTCTTTAGGTCGCTCAGTTTTTGTTGTGTCCCACCTTGTTTTGTTTCTGAGCTTGGTAACGGAACAAAAACGGCGCATGTGTTGTTTCAATGCAGGCGAGTCAATCAACCAATCGATAGCGCTGCTTGTCTTTAATATGCAGATGAGCCACGTGTGCTCGCCATCTGGCGGTCTCGTAAGGGCGGATAACTCCTAATAACTTCACTCTCCCTTGTGGGGTCCTGACCACCTGCTCCCTGTGCGACAGCTTCGCTCGCTCCCATCGATTTACTGCTCATAGGCGGCTCCCAAACTGTTGTTAGAGTGGGAACACGGGAATTGTGTGAATTAGAATTTTTATGGATAGGGAGTCTGGGAATCTGGACAAATTCTCACTGTATACATCACAGAAAGGTTGCTCTGATGGCATATTGATTATATTTGATCGTGTTTGGGAATAATTTAGTTCCCCTATTTGTTTTATATCCTACTATTCTTTAGAATTCAGTTTTACCTGTCTTGTCTTTTTGCCCTCTGGTTTTCACTTTTATTTAAATCCAGGTTTCTGTTTAAGGACTTTTTTTTTTTTTTAAAATTAACAATCATTTGTGTTATTTGTCTTTTGGTTAGGTTCACGTAAATCTCCCGAAACAAAGTAGGTCACCTTTCATTCACAAGTTTGTTGGGCTGGTCCACTTTTCTGAAGGTTACGTTATTTGCTTTCTGTGGTGTCGTGCATTAATGTTTTTATTCTGGGAACGAGGATGCCTGTGACATAGTTTGCAGCACTCTCTAGGGTTGTTGTGTTAGGGCCAGTTTCTCCATGTTTTTGGAGTGTTAAAAGTGCTGACGTGCAGAAATATACAACATGAGATATCAACGGCATTGCGGAACACCCCCGTAACTTTTTGAAAAGGGAACAGGGCTCATAAACTGCCAATCAGAAGTAACCTAGTGTGTATATGGTCGGACGGTATAGAGATCAACATAACTTTTACCTTGTCAATATTCATAGCTGACCTTATTTCAGTCTAATTTATCGTTGCCTCTGTTCCCGTGTTTAATATATTGTCTAGCTCGATCTGTCTGCCTGCAAGTCTTCAGTAGACTGAAATAGTCTGTCTAATGTAGCGGAATGTCTGTTATTCATATTTTCTGACCTCCTACCACAAGCCAGTACTTTAAAAAATGTTTCTGATGTATTGTGCTGTACGATATAAACATGTATAAGGAGAGAGGACGTGCAAAAATAAAAATTTTAGCATCAGGTTAAGATAAGATTTATAATCTATAACTTAACTACAAGAAAAAAAAATCACCTGAGTTATTAATACAATCATATTTGAAATAAACAAAACAGTCGTGCAAAACGTGGGCTTATTTACAATATTATTTAAACTTTATATATATATATATATATATATATATATATATATATATATATATATATATATAGAGAGAGAGAGAGAGGAGAGTTTTTAGAGATGATGATAGATAGAGAGAGAGAGAGAGAGAGAGAGAGAGAGAGAGAGAGAGAGAGCGAGCGCGAGTTACTTTTACCTTGTCATTATTCATAGCGAAGCTTATTTCAGTCCAGTTTTATCGTTGCCTCTGTTCCTTTGTTTAATATCCTGTCTAGTTTTATAGATATATATATATATTGTTAATTGATAAGTAATTGTACAAATGGGAAAAGGTCGGTTTGAGATGAAAGAGTCAAATTACAGAGATTTTCGCTTTAAAAAAATCCTTGATAGTTAACTGCTTCACTCATATGACCTTCCCTTTTCTTCTTTACCAAGATTTTTTGGGGAGGGGGGCTGTGGGAATGGGATGATAACTAGGCCGGATAATACTGAGTTCGGATAATCGCAAGTTTACATGCGCATTTGTATATGATTGTGTGTATGGGAAGGGATATCTCTCTCTCTTTCTCTCACTCTTACTCTCTCTCTCTCTCTCTCTCTCTCTATATATATATATATATATATATATATATATATATATATATATATATGCTATTATATATGTGTGTCTGTGCGTGTGTGTGTGTGTGTTTAGCATAGGAATATAAAATACCTTTTTGTTGGGTACGTCTCTTCTCCCGACTTTCAGGAATTTTATTGTTGTAGGAGTATCGGACGTAATTCAAAGGAACCCTCCCTCCCCACACACACACACACACACACATCACGCACACACACGCACACACGTGCTCACATACCGGCAAACACACACACATGCTCACGCACATGTGTACACACGCACACACACACTCATACATGCAAACACGGACACACACATTCATGCACACACACACCCAGAAAAGGGGGGGGGGGGAACCATGATGTCTCGCCCATATCGATTTGATGGGACAAAATCACTGACCTGACCCGTGTTTCTGGGGAATCGTTATGGATCATGCAGACGACGACGATGATGAAGACGAAGAAGAAGAAGAAGAAGAAGAAGAAGAAGAAGAAGAAGAAGAAGAAGAAGAAGAAGAAGAAGAAGAAGAAGAAGAAGAAGAAGAAGAAGAAGAAGAAGAAGAAGAAGAAGAAGAAAGAAGCAACAGCAGAGGATGAACTAGGAAAAGGAGAAAGAACAGAAGAACGGCACCTGATGATGAATAATAATCGTCCCAATGTTTTTAAAAATTAAGAAACGCACCATACACTTCGTAAAATCGAGTGTATATTGTGTTAAAGATACTCCAGTTCCTCTTGGAAGTACTAGTAAACAGGCTTTTTTTTTGGGGGGGGGGGGGGGGGGGGGAGCGGGTTCAGGAGGTTAGACCAACTCCCCCCTCCCACCCCTCTCCCCCCCCCCACCCCCCCCCACCCCCCCCCCCCCAAACCCACAACAAGCATGCTGTAAAAGTTAACTATTCGCAGGTTTGTGAAATCGGATGTGATGTTAAGAAAGGTGTGATTTCGTTGCCTAGCTGTGAACCACAACATAACATCCCACCCAGCACACACAAAATAATGTATTGTTCAAGACTAAGACTCAGTAACCCCCATTTACTCAGCGAATAACTCACGCCTTTGATTAGAAAGTGAGCAATTTGCGCGTTCAAATAAACTTCCCAGGGCTGCCAATACTTTCATATTGGCATGCAATAGTCGTCCAAACTTGGGCTGAAACTAGAGCATAACATTAGTTCTTCTGTGTTTCCCCCTCCTACTCCCGTTATCCTCATCCTTTTGTGTTCTTTTTTCTTCTGCTCACTCTTTAAAAACGTCATTCTTCTCCTTTTCCTTTCGTTTTCTTCGTTTTCTTCTGTTCTTCCTCTTTTTCCTAGTTCATCATCTGCTGTTGCTTCTTCTGCTGTTGCTGCTGCTGCTGCTTCTTCTTCTTCTTCTTCTTCTTCTTCTTCTTCTTCTTCTTCTTCTTCTTCTTCTTCTTCTTCTTCTTCTTCTTCTTCTTCTTCTTTATCGTCGTCGTCTGCTTCATCATCATCTTAATCATCCTTATTATCATCATCATTATCAAGATCATCATCAAGATCAGCATTCTTATCCTCTAACTTTCTTTCTTTCTTTCTTTCTTTCTTTCTTTCTTTCTTTCTTTCTTTCTTTCTTTCTTTCTTTCTTTCTTTCTTTCTTTCTTTCTTTCTTTCTTTCTTTCTTTCTTTCCTTCTTTCTTCTTTCTTTCTTTCTTTCTTTCTTTCTTTCTTTCTTTCTTTCTTTCTTTCTTTCTTTCTTTCTTTCTTTCTTTCTTCTTTCTTTCTTTCTTTCTTTCTTTTTTTTCTTTTTTTTTTGTTTCTTTCTTTTCTTTCTCTCTCTTTCTTTCTTTCTTTCTTTCTTTCTTTCTTTCTTTCTTTCTTTCTTTCTTTCTTTCTTTCTTTCTTTCTTTCTTTTCTTTCTTTCTTTCTTTCTTTCTTTCTTTCTTTCTTTCTTTCTTTCTTTCTTTCTTTCTTTCTTTCTTTCTTTCTTTCTTTCTTTTTTTTTTTTCTTCTTTCTTTTCTTTCTTTTTCTTTCTTTCTTTCTTTCTTTCTTTCTTTCTTTCTTTCTTTCTTTCTTTCTTTCTTTCTTTCTTTCTTTCTTTCTTTCTTTCTTTCTTTCTTTCTTTCTTTCTTTCAATTAATCATTAGCCCTTAACCAGCTTGCATGAAATCTGCTTTACATAAGCTCAGGACTGATTGAACTGTTCAGTTCTCTACGCACTGATACAGCTTCATGGCAATCCTTTTAGTCGCCTCTTCGGACACGCATGGTAATTGATTGGCTAACTATTCCTCAACATGTGGTAGGCAGCAGGTTTTAGACGCAGGAGCACTTGACAACTGTTTTAGACCTAAAATATAGTAAAAGCCTTAAAGAATCATCTCCATTCTACCGGATTTTATCCCATCTTGGTCGGTCTCTCTGTCTTCCAACTGTCTGGTGCCTCGCACAAACTACACATTCCGAAGATGAAGTGTCGATCCTTGTAAATTTTCCGAAAACGCTCTTGCGAATGGAAAATTCATCATCATCATCATCATCATCGAGTGCCTTGCCAGCTAGCGTAGGTGTTTATGTTTCTCCACAGAGCTCGGTCTTTAGTGTTGTGGATCAGACCCACACATGGTATTCCTCTATGCCACTGCCTCATGCCATCCACCATTATTGTTCTTGGTCTCCCTCTACCTCTTCTACCAGTGATCTTTCCCGTTGGGTTTAGTAGTAGACGCCATTTATTCAACACTAACTCTAACCCACCCCCCTCCCCCCTGTAACATGGGGTGTCCATAAATCACGTGTGATCTTGTCGCTAAACAGACAAGAACCAGAAGAAGATGAAGAAGAAGAAGCACCACCTGTGTGTAACCAAGGATCTTATAGGAAGTAACGAATATCTACTACAATCTATAGTACTAAAGGTTTCTTTGTAGAGTAAGTAAAGTAGAGACTAATGTTACTGCTTTTAGCGGCTTGTGTGTGTATGTGTGCGTGTTTTTATATATATATATATATATATATATATATATATATATATATATATATATATATATATATATATATATATATATAAGTATGACCCCTCCAGATTTGCATTCTGTAGGATTAACATCTCAAGGAAGAGAATCAAACATCTATAAATACCGCTCCACCGTATAACAATCCAAGTTAGTCAATTGTGTATCTTTAACAGAGCAAACAAGAGGTTTTGAAAGAGGCGAGAGCCCAAAGACAACTTATCACAGACATCAGAAGGAGACAGTCATCATTTTTCGGCCATGTTATGAGAAGAGGGAAAATAGAACATGTTGTGACCACTGGAAAGATCTGTGGAAAAAGGGATAGAGGAAGACAACGAGAGAAGATTCTTGACAGTCTTGTTGCATGGCATGGAAGAGTGTCGGCACACGAACTGATACATGCTACAGGAGATCGCAGATTATGGAGAGGCATGATCGCCCACGCCAGTCGACAAGGCACCTGATGATGATGATCCTTTACAGGTCGTTGCAGAAACATCCTCATATTTTTTTTGGGCTGTTTTTTTTTTTTTTTAGCAAATTGTGTCACATTTTGTGCCCTCATAGCAAGTAAGGTCCCCTTTGCACATTTTTAGGCGTATATGGGATACAGGATTAGACCTATATTTTCCATAGACCAATCGGCACAAGTGATGTGGTCAGCATCACGCCGGCCGCTTTTAGTTCCCGGGACTGCACTCAGTACCCAGTTAAGGCTTGGTCGACCTAGGAGTCAAGGTCATTTCTGAAAAAAGTTCGGCTCGGCCAGGGAGCGAACACACGACCTTCTAATCCGCACGCGAGCGTCTAGCCGCTACGCCACGGTGACTCCTCTTATAGCAAATAATAAGAATATTTTTGCTAATATGAATTAAATAAATATATAATGATCCTTGCTGGATTGCATTTTAAGAGTTACACAGCAAAATGCTTTCATTTAATCAATCGGTCTTTAACAAAAATGCATGTTTCTTCTGTTTGTAAGGAAATTCTCAAAAAAAAAAAAAAAGAAAGAAAAGAGCACAATAGTTGCACCGAAGGAGTCGCAACGGGCTATAAGGCGAGTCTTTTACGCCGTTTTACAGCCTAAAGTGCAAAGGCGAAACTAATGTCAATTGCTAATTATTAAAGTACATTAGTTGGAAAAATAACTGATTTACATTTCTGAAGTAAAAAATTGCAGAAACGAATCTAAATTATGTTATACTCACACATCAAGTCAGTGCTGTACAATTTTTTATGCTACCTAATTGAAAGTAAACAAATGAAACAGAACGTCCATTTTGATACGATAGAACAGTAAAAAATATTAACCTATTAAACATTAACGTAGAGTTGGAAACAGAAATCCAAGGCAAAAATATTACCTTCCCAGGATAAGTAATTATTGAGAAAAGGTTGAAAATACAACGGCAAAAATGTGTAAACGCACTATAATGATCAATTACTTATTTGTAAACGGGAATTTCTTTGGCTAAATGGTTTAAATTAGCATTTTTTCCGGAGTACATTGTGGATCGTGGCTGCAGCTAAGGAACTCGTACATTGAAGGACTCTCTCAGCAGCCGGTTATTCCTTCTGCAAACACAAACACACTCAAACACATACAAACACACACAAACACACACAAACACACAGACCGAGACATATAGAATAAAACCCATTGACCTGAACTCGATTTTCTAGACTTTAAACTTTTCAACAGAGGAATATCATGTACCCAGTCGAATGACATCTTTTTCATCACTCCGACTCTGCTTAACAAGACGACGTTGATTCGTGTATTGGTTTCCCCTCAGACTTTCAATACTAATTCCCCATAACGATTGTTTCCATTGCAACAGATCCTGTTATAACTTTCCCCAGACTGCTTTTCCCATTGGCACGAAAATAAACGCCAGACAAAAACATTCCCGTTTACTCACATACCGAGGTTTTCAATGAGGTACCCGGCGCCAGCGAAGTTTGCTTTGTAGTGATTTGTGTGTGTGTGTGCGAAGGAAATGAAGACGTGTGATTCGTAACACAGGCCTAGGGGTGGTAACGTCCTTGTGGCTGAAGAAGTCAGCCATTTTGTTGTGAGCCAGAAATATTCATGGCCAATGGAACCTGGCGACAAAGGTAGACTGAGTCCATTCACCTCAATAATGGAAAGAAGGAGGGGCGGGCGAGAGGGGGGGGGCGGGGCGGGCTTAAGCTGCCCCCTTCCCCTGTTGCTATGTATAAACGTTATCGTTTATGTGCTTGTTTATACACATCACATTGTTTGAAATAAATTATATATTAATAACTATTATTCACTTAAACAAGGCCTAATCACCTTGGGATCCCCACTCCATAGAAAATCTGGCTGAAAGTATATTCCTTGCTTTCCCAATACTTTTGCATAGTTAGTGAGGAGCTCCTCTGCCATTACGAATAACAGTAGCCAGCAGCAGCAGTAGTAACAATGATGGTAGTAGTAGTAGTAGTAGTAGTAGTAGTAGTAGTAGTAGTAGTAGTAGTAGTAGTAGTAGTAGTAGTGGTAGTGGTAGTAGTAGTGGTGGTAGTAGTTGTAGTAGAAGTAGTAGTAGTAGCAGCAGTAGTAATAGAAGTCGTAGCATCAGCAGCAGCAGAAGTAGCAGTAGTAATGTGCTAAATGGCGAACACATAACATTTGCAATATCATGAAATGTAAAAACAAATACTTCCAAGACCTATGGTATTTTCTAATTTTCAAACAGTAAAATATTCCGCTTCCGGCTTGCTAGGCCAGTGGCAGCCACCCCTCAATTGCCTGCAAATACATAACTGCCGGTCAACATTTAAATAACATATTACACATCCCTTGTGGGTGTGGTAAAATGTTATAGCAAGCTAGGGAATAAAAGAAAAGAGGAAGTAAGAAAGGAAATAAAGAAATCAGAAAAGAAAGAGAGAAAGTAAGAAAATTGAATTGTGATTCCAAATCCCATGATCGATGTAGGAAATAATCAAAATTAATTATATCTGACGTAATTATGTACAGATATAAAGACAAAGAGAAATAGAGAGACAAAGTGTAATCAAGAGATGGGGGGGGGGGGGGTAGTTGGGGGGAGGGAGTTGGGGGTGGGGGGTTTTGAGATATTACATTTCTTGAAAATAAATTAGCATTCACAGAAATGAAACTGCAAGAAAAACAACTTTTGAAGGAATAAGCAGACTAAAACAAAGTTTAAACAGCAAAAAGTGAGTAATGCTTTAAACAGTTGTTACAAGAAAACTGAAGATGGGGGCGTCAATGACAGATGAAAGGGAAAAGGGGCGGGATGAGAGAGAAGGAGGGGACAAGGAAGAGGAGAAAAGGGAAAGAACAGTCAGCATGCCGATAAGACACATCTCGGGAAGCCAGGAGCCACGTGGGGTGTTCTGGATTGAATTATTAACCCATGTACCCCGGCTGTGGTTGTTGTGAAGAACATCGCCTGTCTCGGCAGCTGGAAGCTGGCAAGGCAGGCAGTGGGATCTGGATGCAGAACGCAGACGGGCTGTAGACTGGCTGGCGCCAGGAAAGATCCGTAGCATGAGTTGCTGCTCACAATCATAACAAGGGAGGGGGGGGGGGGTGGGGGTAAGGGGTAGGGGAAGCTGCTTGTGGGAGTCCAGGAAACGCGAAGGAAAGCAAATGTTGGGCTGGGCCGTGAGCAGATGTGGTGGTGATGATGGGGGCCGGGAGGTCGGGGAGGGGGGCACTTTCACAACAAACAATATCTATGGTGTATGAGCAGTTAGTATGCAGATATATACACAGTAGTTAGTGCCTTACCTTTCTCTTTTTCTATCTATCTATCTATCTATCTATCTATCTATCTATCTATCTATCTATCTATCTATCTATCTATCTATCTATCTATCTATCTATCTATCTATCTATCTATCTATCTATCTATCTATCTATCTATCTATCTATCTATCTATCTATCTATCTATCTATCTATCTATCTATCTATCTATCTATCTATCTATCTATCTATCTAGCTATCTATCTAGCTATCTATCTATCTATCTATCTAGCTATCTATCTATCTATCTATCTATCTATCTATCTATCTATCTATCTATCTATCTATCTATCTATCTATCTATCTATCTATCTATCTATCTATCTATCTATCTATCTATCTATCTATCTATCTATCTATCTATCATATCTATCTATCTATCTATCTATCTATCTATCTATCTATCTATCTATCTATCTATCTATCTATCTATCTATCTATCTATCTATCTATCTATCTATCTATCTATCTATCTATCTATCTATCTATCTATCTATCTATCTATCTATCTATCTATCTATCTATCTATCTATCTATCTATCTATCTATCTATCTATCTATCTATCTATCTATCTATCTATCTGTCTGTCTATCTGTCTGTCTATCTGTCTGTCTGTCTGGCTGCCTGTCTGTCTGTCTGTCTCTCTGTCTGTCTGTCTGTCTGTCTGTCTGTCTGTCTCTCTGTCTGTCTGTCTGTCCGCCCGCCCGTCCCTCCGCCCGCCCGCCCGCCTGTCCCTCCGCCCATCCGCCCGCCCACCTGCCTGTCCCTCCGTCCATCCATCCATCCGTCTGTCTCTCCGTCCGTATTTTTTTCGGGGCTCATGAACAGTTGCACTGTTAAATTCAAGAAACAAAAGCTGTTACACTTTTGGGTTTATGTACTAAGATGTTTAGACTTTATAGATCTATCATTCAAAGTAATTTAAGAACCAATAACTGATACACTTTTGGGTTTATGTACTAAGAAGTTGAAACTTTTAGATCTATCAGTGTGGCGCGGTGATTTCGGTCACAGGCATGAGGCAAAGTTAAGTCTGATGTGAGGTGTATAAGGAGATACTCCGTACCCCACTCGGGCGCCAGTCCTTCACTGTTCTGGTTTTACGGAACCTCATGCAAGACTCCTGTTTGCACGTCCCCG
>CAJHNH020004066.1:0-48992 GCA_905116865.2 Candidula unifasciata | reverse complement strand
TATATGGAATTGTTTGATAGATGTATTTTGATCTGTGCTGTGTGTAACAGTTCAAGGAACTTGTTGTTTGAGCCGTTTTTTTTAAGGAACTGTTTAGTGGCATGTAGATGAATCATCTTGGCTTACTAAGTGTGGAATTATCTCTTTAGATATAATGAATTACAGAGAACATTATTTTAGATAGAACAAATTACTGTAAAGGTTTACCTGTAATACTGAGGCATTTGTTTTGTTCTACTTTATCTAGATAAGTAATATTTTACCTATTTTATTGGGGGAGGGGGGGGGGGTGTGGAGGATTTGCTGATGTGTTGAAAGCTGTAGATAGGCTTTCAGAGCAAAACCAAAGGAGAAGTCATCGTAGAGGACAGTGAAGCCTTTACTTCCACCACCAGCAGCATGAGGTTGGAGGTCCTGGCTGTAACAAAGGCCCTAGAATGGCTAAAATATCAGAAATACACCAGTGCATGCTTGCTCACGACTTAATAAACACAATTTTTTTTTTTAATAGGGTTCAGAATTGGGCACACAGGCCCGTCTTACATTCTGCCCTTCTGGCTTCATGCCCTGCACACATTATTCATGCACACATCATTTTAGCAGATAATAATAATAATAATAGTATTAATAGGCATCCTCAACAACATCTTTGTAACGGTGTAGACAGACAGATAGACAGACAGACAGACAGACAAACAGACAGACAGACAGACAGACAGACAGACAGCCAGCCAAATAAATAGATAGATAAAACGAACAACCTTTTTTTTCAAAAGTTCACAAATTAGGCACGCAGGCCCTTCCAAACATACATTTTTCACACAGCACGTTAGAGAAGATCAGAGAAGGATTTTATATAGAAACAGTGGAGCTGACTGATACAGCACACAGCGATTTGCAAAATAACTGTAATTTTTGTCGTAGGGCATGCTGATGTGACAGGCATGAGAGAGCAGGTGTCCTCGCTGGCAGAATGACCATTGAGAATGGGCCATCTATGGATAGGAGATACATCTTCAGTACCGTACAGAAAAGTAAACGCTGTGAGGTTTTCAGTTTCATGGAAAATATTTCTTTACTGAATAGACTGTAAATCCTCGGCTGTACCAATTAGAGCAGTGAGACAAGCAGACCAGGCGGTAGTCGCCTGTTGTGACATTTACCTGAACAAAATAGTTGTTGTTAACTTGAAAACTCTTGGAGACATACTCAGGAGGAGATCGGAGCACATATGGTCATGTCCAGTGTGCAGTGAAGATTATCTTTAAATGAACAATGTATGTTGTGGTCTTATATGTGTAGTAAATTATTTCCTATTTAAATGATGCTTGCTTGGTTGGCAAAAGGTGTTAATGTTTATGTGGTTGTTGCATAGCTCAAATTCTGCATCATTATGGAGAACTTTGGATGCTTGCATGGTTGTCGTGCATGCATACCGAGCACTTGGTCATAGATACACATCTCTATCAATGCAGATTTTAAAAACCTGTTTTAGGTTCCTGTTTGTTGTGTAATTTGAAGAAATGTAAAAAAAAAAATTAAAGGACCTTTTTGAGAGTCACAGGTAGTGTAGGGGCTGTACTCTCACCTGCCAGCCTGAGGGTCAAGAGTTCAAATCTGCATCGAGGCAGACTTTAAACTAAAATCCACCTTGGCTGCCAGATAGATCCAGCCTAAATTGGGTATCAGGTAAATTGCTGGAGGTTTCAATGTTCAGCATGCTGTTGACCACATGTCAAGTGCCAGGTGCTCGATACAATTGCAGGCCTAACAATATTAAAAATCTCTATACAAGTACCTCAGGCAGGCAAAATCTGCTTGACCTCTCATAATCACCAAGTGCCTTGCAGACTGGCCTCTCTGCATTCTGCAGTCTGCAACAGCATGTATCAGTTCTTATGCTGACACTAATCTTTGCCATGATAAAAGGTGTCAAGAATTGTCTCACATTGCCTTCCACTGTGTCGTTTTCCACAGATCTTTCCGGTGGTCAGAACATGTTCCAGCTTCCTTCTTTTTATTGCATGACCAAAAAAAAAAAAATGATTATTATTTCTTTTTGATGTTTGTGATAAGTTGTCTTGCAGCCCTCACTTCTTTCAAAAATTATGCGTTGCTCCTTTTTGGCTGTCCTGGGATAAACCTAAATAGACCTATTTCTTAGTAGAATTTTTATAGGGAGAGAGAGAAGGCTCAGGGGGTACCTGCGCGCGGACGTTCCCTCGGCTCTGGGGGGAGGGCGTCCGCGCGGGAGCTCCTCCTCGAGGCCGCGAGGCTTAATGAGGTCGGTCCACCGACCCGCTAATAAAATGTCTTATTAATTTTAAAATTAGGATCTATATTTTAATAGATTAATCTGCACTTTAAAGATGATGTTGTCAACAGGGACAAGTCACTTATAAAATAAGACTTGGTGCAGATTTGAACACAAGACTTTTGGAAAGATGTAAAATAAAAACAACAGAAAGTGGTGCAGACAGGGTTTTATCTGCAGTTTGTTTGTACTGAATTTTTATTCAAGCATAATTATTTTATCAGATTTAACTGTGATCACGTGAACAATTACTGTTTTTGATGAAGTATTGAAATAAACCCCATTCATGTTTGTTTACTGTTACCATGATACAATGGCATTTTATTGTAATATGTATAATCATCATCATCATCCTTATGCTGCTTTTATGTTTTGCAGAATCAGCCTCAGCAGTTTTTGGGTGTTTGGTTTCATTAAGCAATTATGTACTCAGTGGTTTGCCAAAGTGGAGCTTTGGGAGAGAACTAAACAAATGCCAATGAATCAAGAGATGAAGATAAGACACTGGCTTTGGATAGGACACACTTTGACAAAACCTGAGAACAGTATAACTAGAAGGGCTTTACACTGGAACCCACAGGGCATAAAAATAAAGGTAGGGCACACACACACACATGTGCGTGCGCACAAACACACTTGTGCTTGCGCACAAACACACATATACACACAGACTTGGAGTATGGAACTAGAGATGGAAATTAATAAGATAGGGAGGACATGGAATGAGCTGTATGCAGTAGCAAAGGATAGGTAAGGGGGCCGCATTAGCCCAGTCAAAAAGAGACTCACTTTCAAATCCAGCTGCAACTCGCTGCAACCCACGGCCCGTGTTTGAAACCAAATGGTTCCCGGGGTTCACCCAGCCTCTAAATAATAGGTACCAGAGTTAACACTCTGGGGCAAATGGAGGAACGTTGCTGTTGCTATGAAGTTGCGAGCGGACGGCGACACAGGCGGACAGTTTTTTTCAACTGTCTGGGCTGAAAGCAGAGAACTTATGGTTTATAACCATGTGCAATGACGCTGGTTCACATCTCCCAACTTTACCTTAAACTTACTTTATCAACACAAAGTGGTCTGCTGCCAGATCATCCACAGCTAGAATTAGAGCTGTTATTTCAGAACCATGAAGTGCATAGACAGTATCTAATCATCTTCAGGTAGCAGGTCCTTTGCAAAACTTCACTGTCATCATGCCAAATCAGATTTGTCGCCTGCCACCATTTCATTTTCATGAAATGAATTGTTATACCCATGGTGTCCTAGATATTTTTGCTTCACCATGATAAGTCTCTTGGGATGCATATTGTGGTAGTTTCCCCTTGCTTCCTATATCCCCAAAGCTTTAGAAAATATAATCAGTCTTTGGCAAACTTTGTCAGGCTGCGAGGGTAGTAGGGTAGGATGTACAATTTAAATTTTTTTTTTAAATCGCTTGTCTTCTTCAGGATGTCACAAACCACCACATCATTTTTCTTCCTGCATTTACTCAGCAAGCTTATATTCAGTGACCATTGCTTCTGGACTGGTTTGTCACTCGTACCATTTAAATAATGTAGACAAAAACAGTGTATTACACAGCTTATTGCTAGGCATTTTCCTCTGTATCTTGACAGGTGTCAAGGCCGGGTTTACATCAACTTACAGTTTAATCTCACTAAAGACCAACACTCTGTTAACATGAATAAAACTTGGCCCCTGCAGGACACATGAATTATTACATGTATGGTTATCCCTGGTTAGCAACCATTTTTTAAACATGAACACTTCATTTCCTGGATCCTTGGAATTCATGTTAATGAGGTTTTGCTGTATAAGAAGGCACAGATATGAACCCTGTCCACATTTCTATAGTAACACTGTACATACCACTCTTACCAGTATCATCATCAAGTGCCTTGCCAACTGGCGTGGGGGATCATGCCTCTCCACAATCTGCTATCTGCAACTGCATGTATCAGGTCGTGTACTGACACCCTTCCATGCCATGACAATAGCTATCAAGAATCTTCTCATGCTGTTTTTCTTTGTTTACTCTTTCCACATATCTTTCCACTGGTCACAACATGTTCCATTTTCTCTCTTCTCATAACATGACCAAAAAATGATGTCTCTTTCTTATGTTTGTGATAAGTTGTTTTCGAGCATTTGTCTCTTTCAAAACACCTGGGTTGCTCTTCCTAACTGTCCAATGAATTCTAAGGATTCTTCTATAAAATGACATCACAGAGGCCTCAATATATTGTTCGGCTTGTTTATTAATTGTCCAGGCTTCACAGCCATATGTTAAAACTGGCTCTATATAGCATGCGAGAATTCTTTTCCTAACCTCCAATGACATGGACTTATTGCACAAAATGTTCTTGATTTTGTCAAATGCAGTTTTGGGCTGTCCTATTTTATTCCTTATTTCAGCGGAACATCTTCCATCAGATGTTATCCATGTGTCTAGATGCTTACACATTATATCTGTTTTGCCCAGTGACACTGTACTGTGCCTTAATTTTTTTTATCCTTTTTAAGTATTCCTAAATTTATTTTGATGTTCTGTGAGGTCTTTATGGTTTTCAGCTGACTTTAACAAGGTTATGCCATAATTATATAACTTTATTCCTAACCCTGCAGATGCTGACTGATGTGTAGTATATTAACAAAATAGTTTAATTAATCTGAAAATATAACGTTGGAACATTCCTGTATCAGTCAGTCACGTGCCATCTCAACAACAAATGTTGGCCACACTGGATCTCCAACGTGATTTATCTCTGGTCCTGGTTGTCGATTGAGAGTCGACTTCATAGCACAGGGTTTTATTCCACATGGCTCAGTCTCTCCCTCTCCCCCCCCCCCCCCTTAGAATGGCTAGCTACCTGCTAAGAAGGTCTACAGAGCACAAACTCCATAGCTCCAGCGACGATCTCCAGGGATCACCATGAACAAAATTTGCAAAACTGAACAATCCGTCCGTGAGATGAGAACCGAAGACCTTCAGATTGGCCAGTTTCTTGATGTTGTCTACCTATGTACATGACAGTCTACATATTGCCTTCACTTGTTTTCTTTCTGGTATGGTTTTTTTTAAAGTGTCGAGTGTCGATCAGTCTATAAATTTAGGTCTGGTTATGGCCAGACCAGATACTAACCAACCAGAGCCATCCCACCAGACGTGCAGGAAATGCCAATCTCCAGACCCATAAGTGCCCAGCCTACCAGTTTCAGGCCGACCCAGGCAAAATTGCCAGTCCTTTTTAAGACTGACAAATCGACTCCTAATATTTGACAAACAGCCAATCAAAACCCACCAAGCCAGCCAGCGACCGCGTGTTGAACAACAGACACGGAAACTCAGGTGAAGCTTTGATCGCCGCAGTAGAAGACTTCGAAAAAACCGCACAGAAACAATGGACTTAATTAAAACCAGGTTCTCGAGGATAGCTGAAAAGTGAACTTTTTTCCCCCCGCTTAGCAAGTCAAGTCAAGGCCTAATCCTATACACCCAATACGCCTGAATGCGCGGAAAAGGGTCCTTTACTTTAAAAACACATCAGATAGTGGGACAACTACAGTGTAGGTTACGCGGGCTCTTGATTGGGAGAAAAAGAATAGACCCACTGCCCCAACAAGCATGTCGCAAAAAGGCGACTAATAGGGATTGTTTTTCTTTGAAGTCGGAGTGCATCATCCTGAGAGAAAACCAAGAGTCTGCATATAAATAAGCCAGATCTAAAATCGAATGTGAACGCAACACTAAATTTCTAGAACAAGACTTAAGTCCAAACAACCTGACCTCCCCGCACCTTTTCTCTCTTCCCCCCCCCCCCCCCCCACCCACCCCCCGAGGTTTGCAGCCAATGAATCCGAAGAGGAGGAGGATGAGGAATGAACGAACCAATTTTTCTTTTTCAAAGGGCTCGTCTTACATTCTGCCATATCTCACTCCGTGCATTATTTCATTCATGCATCATTTTAGCAGATAATGTAAATATTAGGTCCTTCTGTATATAAATAGAGAAGGCCGTGGTAAATATCAACAATATTTAACTTACAACCTCTAAAATACCCTATAAGTAAACCTACAATTTGAATCGGTAATAATAATGATCACGATAATAATAATAATAATAAAAAAAATAACAATAGTAGAAATTAGCAGTAGCAGGTAGTGAAAGTCTGCTATTTGGAACTTGTTTGAAGTTTGGCTTGTGTGTGTGCGTGCGTGTATGTGTGCGTGCGTGCGTTTGTGTGTGTGCATGTGCATGTGTGTGTGTGTGTGTCATCATTTGATATGTGCAATATATAATGAAATGCATTTCACTTATGCTTACATCTGATTCCACTGGCAACATGGCTACTTCGGGATACAGCAGTTAGATGATGTTAGTGAATCTGTGTGGTTTTGCTTGATTTGTGTAGGTTCTTAGCTGCGTTCACTTTCTGTGTTCGTCTGTCATATTGTGAAGCTCGCTGATCTACTTATCGTTCATTTTTATATCTTCCCATGACAGAATGAAATGCAGTCCTTCCACACACACACACGCACGCACGCACACACGCACGCACACACACACACACACACACGCACGCACGCATGCACAAACACACACACAAACACAAATGCCTTTACAGAGAACATATGAAAGGTATGGAAAAATTAAACGAAGCAACTTAGGAAGCACATAAGGTCATCAGATGAAGGGTTGTGTGTACCTTCTTTAGAAAAGATATAAAACCGAACGAAAAGTATATCAGCAAGCTTTACAATATAACAAATACAAACCAAGCGTGAACGTTGCGGCTATGGAGCCTTTATCAGCGCATTCAAATCAAACAATACTACACGGATACACAAAATTACTTAGCTGGTATCTCGAAGCAGCCGGGTCGGCTGTTTCTCAGCAGAATGACTACACGTGACTGACTGACCTTCTACCCCACCAGGACATCACACAAGCAATAAACACCTGATGACACAATGTGCCACCATGTGGATGAGGATCACCGTGGAGAGGTCCCAGAAACCGCGTTCAGCCAATTGGCCAAATTTATGGCCTGGCTATATTGCGGCTCCTGGCAAGAGCCAGGGTGGAGCTTAAAATAACGAAAAATTCCATCCTACTAAGGACGGCAAATAATGATATTGCTATGACTACACGTGTCTGCTTGGGTAATAAATACCCCCCTGTGGAGTACCAGGGGACATAACTGGGGGGTTATAGATAAAACTGTGAGGGCAGTTCAATCCCCTAGGAGTTTAAATGAAACTGTTGGCAATTCAGTCCGGATGGTGTTAAAGTCCCCAGAGTTTAAATAAAGCGATTCTCAAGAGACTTGTGGACTCTGTTGCTGGAATGGCTAGATTTAATGGATGTCACCTCCATGTCGAGGACACCTTGGTGATCCGGGGAATTGAAGTGCAATGGTACTGATTTCAGAGCACTATTTTGTACATCCAAAAGATGTCTGAACCTGTCAGTACCTTCTTTAGAGATTTATCTAGCAGATTTCTTATTTTTTTCTGCGTTAACCTCTAAAAAGCGGTTGGTTCGTTATGCTACTGTTCAAAGCTAGGTCCCGATTTCTACGTTATCTCGGCTTAATACATATAATTTCACTATTTCTCTAATCACTAACCTTTTATAACATGTTTGTTAGTGGGGTTGTGGGTCTGTTATATTTCTTTCCAAAATTGGTGCTCCGGAAAGCAAACGTTTCATAAATCACATATCAAAGAAATCATTAAAATGCTATGGAGAATGGGTGCATGTGTAAACATATTCTTGTATTTAAGGACATTCAACACTTAGAGACAGCTTTTGTACAAATCAGGTTTTTTTTTTTTTTTTTTTAGTGATTTGCGTTAATTATTATCTATGTTTTGTTTACAATTATAGTTTCACAGAAGATGCAAGTTATAATTTAAAAAAAAAAAAAAAAACTGTTGCAATATTCATATAAAACGTAATTTGCTTGCAAATTCTGGGCAAAAAAGAAATCTTAGACATCTCATGCATCTGAGGAAGTTTTTTTCATCAGTCGTTCTTACTCTGTATCACTTTCTTCATTCTTATTTACCGTCAGCTGATTATAATTGCCGTATTTATGTCTGGTCTCCTGTTCTGTCAAGGGTAGCTCAGATTCATCCTTGAAACAGCCGCTGTTCTGTGTTCTGTATCTGAGGGACATGACGGCCACCAAGATGACAAGAAAGATAAAAATGATCGCACAGTGCCAGCTGAAATGAATAAAAAATAATATTCAGTAAAACCATGTTAACACTAATTCCAAGAAACTAAAATTTAAAGAGTTCGCATTTAAAAAAAATCTTATGATTGGGGGCGTACGTGTGATATTGATAACATATCCCTGTTGGAATGTTCGTCTTAAGCGAGTTCGTGGTTTAGAAGTTAGTTGCGTATCCTTTTACAAGACATTGTAGAACCAGCCACAGACATTTGTGTGTGTTGTGGCTTTTCTTGGCAAATTTTACGTTCAGTAGAATATCTTGTGAAACTGCTCCCAATAAGATAATCTACAGGAGTGTGAGAACTATAGAGGAATTATGTTACTGTCAGTTCATGGACATATTTTCAGTAGGATTTTTTGGAAAAACTAAAGGATACTATCGATAAAGCGCTAAGAGATTAACGGGCAGGGTTTTGGTCAAACTGTACTGGCCAAATAGCCACATTGCGTATTCTTTTAGAGCAAATCATTGAATTGATTCACAACTTTACATTGGATTCATAGGCTATGAAAAAGCTTTTGAAAGAATTGACAATGGAATCCCTCTGGAAATTAATGGGGTACTATGGAATCCCACATAAAATTATTAGCCCAGTAAAGGCAACATATACAAATATTACATGTTCGAGTTCTTCACTAGGGAAAGCTAACATATAGATGTGAAATAAAAACAGGTGTGCGACAGCAATGTCTTTTCTCGCCTCTCCTATTTTACCGGCAATAGATTGGATTATGAAGACAACAGCTGCTACCTCCAAGAATGGAATTCAGTAGACCCCTACAAAACAACCTGACGCTGAAGATATTTCTCTTCTGTCCCACTCACGGAATCAGATGCAAAATACATTAAATATACTTAATGCGAAATCACATCAGCTGGGTATAAAAATCCATAAGGGAAAGACAAAGATAATAAGAAAAAATCAGGCAAATAGTAATGTGGTTTCTCTTAATGGCACCCCACTCCAAGACGTGGAGTCGTACATCTATTTAGGCAGTAATGTTGATAAAGATAAGGGGGGAAGGGGGGGGGGGAACTGACAGAGATATTAAAATACGACTACAAAAGGTAAGAAGACCTTTCATAGAACTAAGGAATCTGTGGAAGTCTGAAGGAACTAAAACTAATACTAAACAAAAATGTGTTGTTTGTTTTTATAATTCTAATGTGAAATCAGTACTGTTGTATGGAGCTGAAACATGGAGAGCAACTAAGACAATTACTAATAAACTACAGACATTCATTAACTGGTGCCTGTGGGAAATACAGGGAATTAAATAGTATGATAGAATCACTAATGTAGAGCTGTGGGAGAGAACTAAACAAGTTTCTGTGGACCAAGAGACGAAGAAAAGACGCTGGCATTAGATAAGACACGCTGAGAAAACCTGAGTACAATATAACCAGAATGCCTTGCACTGGAACCCTCATGTGCATAGAAATAAAGGCAAAACACACACGGAGAAAGGAGCTAGGGAGAAGTTAAAAAGATGGGGAGAGCTGCAAGCGATAACGAAGAATAGAACGACTTGGCGAGGGTTGGTTGAGGGCCTATGCTCTACTGGGATTTAGAAAGGCAAAAAAAAAGTTTGCCATTGCTCTCTCAATGGTCAGCTCTCGTTACCACTGTCGAAACCAACGCAAGACAAACTGTTCACAGATGGATCGAGCTCGGCATTACGAGGCGTCACAGAAGCCGACGAGTTCGTGGTACTAAGGATTTACTGTAAAATTATACATTTCCCGTGTTTGTTCCATTGAATTCAAAGACCATTTTCACGTGATTGGCCCTGTATTGGATATGGTGGAGGTGGGGGGGGGGGGGGGGGGGGGGGGGGGGGGGGGGGGTGGGTGGGTGGATAATTATCCTTACACATTTTCTTGAGGATCAGCAACCGCTTCTCCTCCCCCCTCTCCCCCATGTTTATAGAAATCTTTGTCTAAATGATTCCGGCGCCGCTGCATTTACACATGTAGCCATAGATTATGGTTGTTAGATACGTCCTTGTCGGCCTAGGACTGTAGGTAATGCTTTACTGATGGGTGCTCTAAGTATAACTCCTTTGGAAGTTAAACGGGATATATGGGATCTATCTTGTTGGTCTGCTGTCCAGACGGAGATTGCTTAATTTCAGGATGGCATGGTATATCTTTAGGTAGCAGCCCAGATCTTTTCTTCTAGGCATGGGCGCCGACACATAGGGAACATTGGAAGAGGAGGGGGACAGCACCTTACACATATTCTGTAACGGGGTTGGGGGTGGGGGATGTTTGCGATTTAAGTGTGTGATGATGGTAATAATAATAATAACAATGTGATAAATGTTACAGATATTAAATGTATAAACATATTTAAAAAGAGAACTGTCTCTGGTTAGGGAGTTTCCTAGCTCCCTCACGCGTAACTAGATGGGGCTTGTAGGGACACTACATCAGCCCCTCTGCCCCTTTCAATTATTTGAGTGGGATGAGGGTCAAAGGGCCTAAACCCCAAACAATGCACAAGTAATTTTAATATCATCGATGCATTTTATCTCTCGTTATTTGGCGTACCATTGACTTTGTAAAAAAAAAATATGTTAAAAACACTGGCATTTTCTGCGTGGAGAACACACCGTTGGAAGGTCTGGACTTTGCTAAGTAAAAAACAACAATGACAGGGAAAGAAAAACCGATGATTTAGCAACAACAAAAAAGTATCAAAGGTTGGACTACAAATAAGTTGTGAAACGACAAACATATTGAAGATACAAAAATCAGATCAAACAAATGAAAGACTAGAGACAAAAGGGGTTATATTAACATAATAATTTACTTATTCAAATAATAATTTTGATAGTGAAAGATATACGGCGAAAGAAGTTATGACACACATTGGCAAGGCATCAGCAGTGTTTAAAAGCCTGAACAAACTATAGAACTCTAAATTGTCTAATTTTAAAACTAGGTTATGTTTTTTCAATTCTAATGTTATTTCAATGTTGGCATACACCAGTAAATGTCGCAGAACTACTAAAGACATGGCAAGTTGAATGTATTAGTAAACAAATGTCTGAAGAGAATGATGAATATAAAATGGGATAAACTCAAGAGGGGTGAACAAAAAAAGAGACATGTCTGGACAACCACTAGTATCAACAATTATAAGACAGAGATGGCGCTATATTGGACACATCATTAGAAGAGGCGAGCAGAGAATATCACGCAACAGACACTATAATAGGAAATAAAGGGATTAAGGAAACGGTGCTGCCCAAAGAAACCCTAAAACGAACTTTGATGAGAGAGGCAAAAAGTGCTGGACTGGATTCCATCCATGAAATTTAATTGATTGTACACGATAGAAGGGAATGGAGCAAAAGACTGCGTGCACTATGTGTCAGATAATAGTACAATAAAACAATGATGATGATGATGATGACTGGGGGTTAAAGAAAGAATTCACGCATGCTATGCAGAGACAGTTTGAATATATGGCTGCGAATCCCAGACAGTTAATAAAATAGCCAAACAATTTCTTGAGGACTCGGTAATGTAGTTTTACAAATGGAATTAAAAGAATCCTCTGGACAGCCAAAAAGAGTAATCCAGATATTTTGAAAGAGGTGAGGACAACATCACAGACATCAGAAAGAGACAGTCATCATTTTTGGGGGTCATATAATGAGAAAAAGTAAACTGGAACATGTGACCACTGGAAACATTTGAAAAAAAAAAGAGATCGAAGAAGACAATGCCAGAATATTCTTGACAGCCTCTTGTCATGTCACGGAGGAGTGTCAGTAGACTAACTGATACATGCTGTTGAAGATCGCAGATTGTGAAGAGTCATGATCGCCTAAGCCAGTCGGCAAGGCACTTGATGATGATGATTCAGTTACATTTTTCATATTTCAGTAAAGTTTGAAATTAAAGTAAATAGTTCCACAACGTATTGTTGATAGTATGTAAACGAAAAACGATGCCGAAGTTTGTGTGAATGAAGTGGGAGCTGGGTGGGGTTGGGTGGTGAAGGGTGAAATAAATGACACCCTAAATGCACCCCTTTTATGTGGGAAACACTATGTGTCCATACAGCCTGGCACCTGAGCGTGTACTCTATTACTGCAAACTGTGTGCTGCTAACAAATAAGCAATCTGGCCTGTTCCACCCTCAATGAAGACATAAACTGTATGGTACACGGGGGAAGATATGGACTGCTCGAAAGCTTTCATCAAAACTAGCAGCCTCCTGGTGTGTATTTTCTAGCGGAAGGATCCAATGAGAAGAACACATGATGTGTACTGCCCAGCTATAGCCAAGAAATACCACACAGCCACACACTAGCATGTTTCGTTTGTGGTTCACATGCGTTGACCCCAATACTGGAGAAGACAAATTGCAAGCAAGTTGATTTATTTCACAATACTTGACGTGGTAGCAAATCTCAAGTCAACCATTCCTTGTCGCCTGTCAGGTATATTAGTAGTCATTTTCACAGAAATGTCCTGTTCAGCTTTTATTAGAGTTCTAATTGGGAAAAAAAGTGTTTGTCGAGTTCTCGGAGGTTTTGTTTTTGTTTTTTGGTGTAATTATTTTTAGGAAATTATTGAAATTTGTATTACTGTTTTAAATATTGATTTGTTTACACCTTTTTATGTTATAATTAGGAGGTAAATTGTACTACGATAATCTAACTAACATTGTTTATTATCCCCTTAGTATAATAGTTTTTCCTGATCGATTTTTTAGAGAAAATTTCTTCAAAGATGGCATGGGTATCTGGAGACTTCTATATATTGCTTATTATGGCATGCATAGTATGTCAGTGTTGCCATTCCTTGCTTCCTTTAAGAACCATGAAACACACATACACATATGTACATACGTGAAGCAAACGCTGGCCAGTACTACGTCAGAGTGGCTATTCATGTCCCAAGCATTGCTGCTCTGCCTCGGAATATATAAGATGATGCCCACTGCGCAAAGCCAACTCCCTTGTAACATGAACAGGAAGACGCGAGAAAGGGTCATCAGGACCGACCTCTGGTATCTGCAAGTATCATGTTGAATTTGACGTATTGTGAGGAAAGAAAAATTAATGAATACGAAATACATCAGGTGGTTTATAATTAAAAAAAAAAATAGGGGGGGGGGGGAGGGAATAGTTGAGGAAAAGTTATTCATAGGCGCTGGAAGCTGGGGCGTCATGCACCTTTGGACACTCCCTAACCCACCGACCCACACTCAAATTTCATATCTAGAGAAACTGGGCCCACCAAGAAATTACAAGAGAGCTAAGAGGTTCCCCTAACCGTGTATAAAGGACCTTTTTTAACGCCTACGGGTGTATGGGGCATATTGGGAAAGGCCTAAATTTTATAAACCAATCGGCACTCAGCGCGTGATGTTGTCAACATCACGCCAATCGTCTTTACTTCCCAGGATTCTGCCCAGTGTTGCCACTTTGGATGTTTTACATCCAGATTTAGAGGGTTTTCCATGCATTTGGATGGCGTTTTTGACGTTTAGATGGTAGATGTTTTTCTATATGTCTTTCATTTGGATGAAATTTGACCTTTTAAATGCTATCTTGACAATAAAATTCGGCCTGATAAGAGTAGGAAAAGGCTGTTCAACTTACCAGCTCCCTGATTGGGTATTACAAGAAATTGGAACAGCTAAAGCATACCAGAGTCATTTTGGATCTGAAGCTTCAACTTCATCATCCAAGCTAAATTTATCCTGTGGATCTTGTAAGGCAGACTTCAGTAAAGATGAGGACACGATACTATAGGGTAAGTCATATCAATTGCTATGTAATTTGTGACTCTTTCCATTTGGATGTTTTTTCTAAATGTTTTCTTCGCAAATTTAGATGTTTTTAGATTTTTTTGACTCCGTTTTGGATGTTTTTTGTCAAAGAAAAGTGGCAACACTGATTCTGCCAAGTACCCATTTAAGGCTGGCTTGACGTCAGAGCCAAGGTTACCACATATAGTCGTCTTTATTTCAAATTTAAAAAAAAAAAAAAAACTTATGCACTTCGTATTATTTCACCTAAATTATTATCTTTATGCGCCATATACCATGTAATAATAATTATTACTGCACACTTAAACATGACAATTGTTTCTTGAGCCCTGCCCTGTAGATTATTATTAAGGAGGCGAATGTTCCTAAAGATGTTTTGGTGACAATGCTCCTGGGTGTAACCTACGTGACACAAAGAATGGAGAATATCACACTTAAGCACATACTCTACGCCCGAATATTAAATGATAAAACTGATTTTTAAATAAATATTAACAAAAGGCTGGAATCTTAGATGCGTTTTGTTTAGAGTACAGTGTAATATCAGAAATATGAACTCGCTTGAGACGAACAAGCGGTTAACATGAACAAAAGGTTGGTCCCTGTAGGGAGGTTTTACGAAGTTTTACTATGTAAAATTGTTTTGTTTGGCAGCGTCCATGACTTAGGCGTTCTGCGTCCGACTCGTAATTCCAACGTACCACGATCTAAACCAACTGCTGGCTGCGTGGATTTTTATTATGGTATGGGGAGTCGGAAGTCGAACCAGCCTAAAATGGGTACCAGGATGTGTGTCTTGGGGAAGTAAAGACGGTCGGCTTAATGCTTACCACATTACTCACTTAGTGCCGATCAGTCTGTAAAAATACAAGTGCTCTTCCCATATGCCCGATGCGCCTAAAAGCGTGAATAGGGATCTTTAATTTTTTACTTTTTAATTGTTTTAGTTTGGATACAGTGAGTGGCAGGATCTAAAAAATACTAGAAAGGTCTCTGACAGTCTTCGTGTGTTATGTGCTTGAGATTAAGTTGGTACAGCTTCCTAGATCAAATTAGCACAGTCAGAGAGGCGCCCTATCAATTGAACATTCGTTTCGGAAACAGAAAATAATCCAAGGTATTTCTTCACCAGCTGTAAGTTCAAGCTAAAACTGCTAGTTACCCGTTCACTTCTGGTCGGACGTAAGTCTTATTCCAGTACTTGAGTTTTGCGTGCAGATCCGTTTTACATTTTGGGCTTATTTGTTGTGCAGACTGTTGTTCCTCGCACTCTGACTTTGAAGGCAATATCTCTAATTAGTTGACGTTTACATCCTGATTGTGTAAAGCGGGTAAAGAGGAAGAAGAAGGTGTAAAACCTTGTTACCTGGCTTCCAAAAGTATCACTACCACAGTTAGAAAGACGACATAGGTGAGCAGCATGTGGATGTGAACGTCGAGGATTTCTCTGTCGTGTAAATGGTTGGTGAACAAGAAGCCCTCCATCAGGAACGCGAGCGCCAAGGCCACATAATCGGTTCCGGGAGGCAGAGGAAGGCCCAAGTGCATGCACAGGTCCACTGCTCCGGATATCAGGAAGAAAACGTACATCGTAGCGTGTTGTACTGAGGAAATATCACAGTCAGGGCTGCCAGCGGAATGTTTTTGAAAAACCCAGCTAAGCTAAACAAAAACCCAAGCAATACACAAGCAAAAAAAAAAAAAAACCTAGTTTGTTGAAAAGTGAAAATTGTATAGTTACGAAACGAAACATTTACCAACTTTTATAAAAGGATATATTAAAAAACAAGATTTCAAAATTTGAAACCAAAAAAAGGGGGGGGGGGAGGGGTGGGGGGGGGGGGGACCCAGCACGGGTAGCCCTGATGACAGTGGAAGCGCAAACTGATTTTCTTAGGCGCAGGAATCTACGAGCTCAGACCCTGGAGCTAGCCAATCAAAGCCGCATCAAGGGATGGGCCTGCTGGGCACTTGCACGGGGGTGGGGGGGGGGGGGGCCCAACGCGAGTATAGGGTCCCCCATGTCAAGTGACTTGTCATACAAAAAGATGTCATTCCTGTAAGTGGTTATCTTAGGAGCCCTAGCACACTGGTTTGTTAAGATTGCTCTGCCTTCACTTTAACTTTATACAGGATTGAGCCCTCCCACCCCACCCCCACCACTTTTACCCCATTTGGTAAGGGGTTAAAGGGTTCCGTTTTAACATAAATAGACATTCTCTATAAAAGTGTCTGTATATATATATATATATATATATATATATATATATATATATATATATATATATAATATATATATATATAGATATATATATATACAGACACACACACATATATATATATATATATATATATATATATATATATATATCGCTAGCATTATCATGTATATTATCATCATCGTCCTTTGTTTTTCGTTAGTCGTCACATAGAGCTCGCAGTGGATTCCTCCAGTCCGCTTTATTTCATGCAGCTTTCTAGATTTCATAGAGTTCAGCCCATTATTTTTTCCCTCTTTTAATAGTTAGTTAGTTGTTGCGTATCATTTACAGGGCATTGTAGAACCAACCCAAGCATTTTTTTGCTATTGTGGTGTTTCTATGCAAATTTACGCCTCCTAGTTTGCCATTGCTTTCTCGATACCACTGTCGAAACTATTGTAAGGCACAAGGCCCACAGCTGGGATCGAAACCGGCACCCCGGTATTACGAAGCGCGTTCACAGACACTGACCTCTTAAAAGTGGTCTTTTTAACCTGTCCCTTTTTTCTGCTGATATACTTTTCGTTCAATTTTATATCTTTTCTTAAAATTTCCTTGAACGCCTTTTTTTTTCTCTTTCTCAGACCGTTTGTTTCCCATGTTAGTGCTTAGTGCTTGTTTTGTAATTCTCGGCTCATTTCGTGCCAGAGTGTGTCCATTATATCTCCACCTTCTGTCTATTTCTTTTGGTTGTATAGTTTTCAAATTGCATCAGCCATTTCCATTCAGCTCGTTACTCTGGCTGTCCTCGGTATTCGCAGCAAGTGTCTCAGAAACCACATCTCCAAGGATTCCAAGTTCTTAATAATGATTTCATTCACATTCCACAATTCACAGGATTCACATATAGCACCACTAGCTCATCATTACATTTAAGTACTATGTTTTTTTATGTTTGGTAAGAGATACGTCATCGCATATGCCAGACATACTTTATAGACTAATCGGCACTCGATGGGTTGTGTGGTCCACATTATACAGGTCGCCTTTACTTCCCATTGTACATATTTTTTATGGCTTAAGCGACATGAGAGCTAAGGTAAATTTTCAACAACCAAAATCAAATCAAACACCAAACACATGAGCACATACTGCTGACTTGTCTCTTCCAGCAAAACCTGCGAGGTAACGCAGTAGGAAGCGGTATCGAGGAAAAACTTCTAGCGACCTCTGGAGATTTGCTTTTGGGGTGTCGGTTCATGGAGGCACAACTGATAACCTATCATTTCTTCTTCTTCTTCTTTTGCGTTCATCCAAAGAGGTAAATGCGTTGTGCCCGATTGCAACTTGGTAGCGATATTTGGGCCTTTCATCTGACACATCTAAATCCTGCATACATTTGTTGCACATGTTACCATTCCCTCTAAGTTTACTAAGACATTGCAGTTGCATTGTTATGTTATGTTATGTTATGCTATATTATCACAATCGACGTCACTGCACATTGGGCATTCCCATTGGTGCTCAGTCCTCCGATGCAGAAGCCACTCTAAAGTACTTCTACTAATTGTTACCGTGAGAAGCTCGTTATATTGTCTACTATCTCGGCCTCGAAGACGGCATAGCTGTGCTTCCCCATGCTTTACTCCCATGTCAATCGTGTTATTGTCCGGGATTTCTATTAGCCTTTAGACCAGTACGTACAGCGTTGATCTGCTCTGTCCATGCTTTTTCCCGCAATCCTTAATGCAGTGCTTGTCAATTGGTCCGCTTGCCCATTTTCCTTTACGCCCGCATGACCCGGTGTGTAGATCCAGTTGAGGGACGTTATGTTCGATTTGTAAATGCTTTCTACCTAACCTAATCAGAGAGCATACCGCCTGTTGCTATCTTCTGAAGTCGCATTGTTATGTAGTCATTTGAGTGCACTAGTTCCCATGTGTGCGTCACCATCAAAGAAGCTACGTAAGCCCTCAAGAGAAGGCATGAGTAAAACATGAGGTTTCAAAGAGACCTCTATAAATGAAGAGCTTATATTTTTCATAGTGCTCTGGTATGGTACTGGGCTCTCCTGTGTATATTAAACAGATAGTTAAATAATAACAACAATAATAATAATAATACTAATAATAAGCAGCAGAAGAAAAAGAAAAAGAATAAGAAGAAGGAGAAGAAGAAGAAGAAGAAGAAGAAGAAGAAGAAGAAGAAGAAGAAGAAGAAGAAGAAGAAGAAGAAGAAGAAGAAGAAGAAGAAGAAGAAGAAGAAGAAGGGGGTTCAGACTCAAGACCTTCGGGCTGGCAAGCAAGTATATAGCCACTGCTCTTACGTGTCTCCCAGTGCACATTAATTGTTACTTTGTTGATGTTAATAGCTCATGAAAAGTACACGTATAACTATCCAAATAGCCTTCTCATATACACAATGGTTCCCCATTCTTGCCGCAAAGCATGAGAGGTTAGGGAAGATTAAAATAGCCCGTGTGTTACTTGAGCTCTCATGGAAAGAAAAGAATACTAACACCGCACACTTATAGGCATGTCGTAAGAGGCGACTAAGGGTTGGGTTAGTATAGGGGCTGACCTAATCGCGTTAGCAAAAAAAAGTTGCAAAAACCAACAAACAGTCATCATCATCATCATCATCATCATCAGGATGTGCCTTGCCGACTGGAGTGGGCGATCATGCCTCTCCATAATCTGCGATCTCCTGCAGCATGTATCAGTTCGTGTGCCGACACACCTCCATGCCATGCAACAAGACTGTCAAGCATCTTCTCTCGTTGTCTTCCTCTATCCTTACCGCCACAAATCTTTCCAGTGGTCACAACCTGTTCTATTTTCCCGCTTCTCATAACATGGCCGAAAAATAATGACTGTCTCCTTCTGATGTCTGTGATAAGTTGTCTTCGGGCTCCCGCCTCTATCAAAACCTCCTTGTTAGTCTTTTTGGCAGTCCAAGGTATTCTAAGCATTCTTCTGTAATCCACATCTCTGAGACCTCAAAAAATTGTTTGGCCTGCCTTCCAACAAACTCTAGAAACGCCAAAAAAAAAAAAAAAAGAAAGTATAATACCTAGCCAACCAGTATGGTAGTAGGGGGCGTTTTTCTTTAAAAAAACAAAAAATCATGATGGCGAGGTGCGGAAAGGGCAGAAAGGAGTCCGGATCGTCGATGCACCTACTGTCATCCAGGAATAGATACTGAAACTATTTTGTTCTCAGGCCACACAAAGTGAGAAAACGGGAGAACAATATAACTAAACTGTCTTAGCACGGGAACCCATACAAAAGTAAAGACCCCTTTTCACGCCTCTAGGGACATCGGTCACATCGGAAAAGCACCCTTATTTTTACAGACGAATCGGCACAAGGTAAGTAATGTGGTCAGCATTACGCCACCCGTCTTTACTTCCCCAGGACATACATCCTGATAACCATTTTAGGCTGGGTGGACCTGCGACGTCCTATACCATGATAAACGGGAACACACAAAGGCAAATCAATAAAAGCAGACACAAATAAATTATAATAATACATGGAGACAGGGGCTAGAGAGTGGGGTTAAAAGGATAGGGAGACATAGTGTAAGCCAAATGCAAATGCAAAGGATGGGACGACTTGACGTTTGTTGAATAACCGTATTTTTAAAAAAGGAAACTACTGAAACTATTTTGTTCTCAGCCACACAGAGTGAGAACACTTGAGAACAGTATAACTAAACTGTCTTTGCACGGGAACACATAGTAAAGTGAGGATCACTTTTCACGCCTTTAGGCGCATCAGCCATTTGAGAAGTGCACCCATATTTTTACAGATCAGTCGGAATATCCCGATCCTTTGCCTCACCGGGGGGGGGGGGGGGGGGGGGGGGGGGGGGGGGGGGGCAGAAGAAGAAAGAGATGAACATGAGAAAGAATACATGAAAAATAAAGAACACTCACCATTGTGAAGTTTGAGATGTGAAATATTAAAAAAGATCTCCCCCAAAATCTCAAGGGAAAATACAACAATTTTGGCCACACTTTCCACTGGCCATGTTTCGATGTTTCTGCATGGGAAAGGGCAATTGAAGGTGACAGTTGACACATACTGTTGACCTGTTTTACGACACAGTAAGTAGCGCCTGATGCAGCCCACTGCCCACCACAGTCCGTACAGCAATAAAACAATTCCTGGCAAAATGTGTCCTTTGAGGTCTCCCATGGCGACAGACGTCGTAAGTGGCCTAGAAAAGTATGGACATAATATATGAAATACATCAACAGGTAAGTATTAAAAGTAAATGACCTGTTTTACGCCACATTTTTAGACCAATCGGCACTCAAAGCGTGATGTCATGAAGGTTTTATTATTTGTGAGCACATCTCATTTAGACTGATTCTATCTTGCCCGTGGAAATCTAAATTTTGGCAGTGCCAGTACGTCATTGTTATTTTCCACCTATTTTGTTATAGTTCGTGGTTTGCAAATTGCCTTCTATAGTCCGTTGAGAAATGTATGAACAATAACGGATTTAAATATTTTAGGAAAAGTCTCCTTCTTCTTCTTTGTGTTCGGTTTCGTATGCTCAGATCAGACCATCAGGTTGGTTGCCTCTATGAACTCGCATGTCAGCAGCAGGTTCTTCATGGATCCCCATAGCTTGCTCTCTACACGTTGCTCTTGCTGCAGTGTCCTGTTCGTAGACGAAAAATTGTTGTATGTTGCTTTCTGTTGAGAAGAGAGTTGAGACGACTTTGGTCTGGTTTATTGTGACTTCCCGAGAGGCTATTTCTTAACTATATTTATATGTAGTTTTCTATACACACGAAACTAAGTGCTGACAATATTAAAATATATTACAATAAAATTTGTAAAATAAAAAAAATTATATAGCTTATTTAGCTTATAAGTCAATCCAGCAGTGGGTGACAATATTATCGGCAGGCAGATGACCGGAAGAAAGAGTGTACGAGAAAGGTTTATTTCTGTCGTTTCCATTTTGGAACCTGAGAAAACCATCAGGGTGTTCGTTTTGTTTCTTGATTTTTTTTTAAACAGTATTTTATCAATGTGTCTAAACACCTGTACTTCTTATACATATTCATCTTTTTTATTTGTTATGCATGGACGTTATCACTTTTACGTTGAAGACAGAAGACATATTTATTCCTCAGTTAACATCGCACACACTCTCAACACAAAGGTACATGAACATTTCTTTAATCCACTAGGTTATGCATGTGTGTACATTCTGTAGTTCTAAATAACCTTCTTCTGAGTAGGTCCTGTGTTGGCTGACCGTATGTTAGGTACGTCCTTGTTGAAAGAATCCCTACACAGTGTTTATATAAATGTGTATGTTTTCTGTTTGGACAATTTACTTTCTCCGAACCCTTACTTTAAGATTTACCAAATCATTCTAAGATTTAAATCTAAAAAAATCATCTCAATCTTGACTGCAGATCGATTGTTTTCTCTTACTATTGTGGCCTTTTTATAGTACCAGAACCTGTCAGATCACAAAACTGAGTTGAGTGTAATTGATTCAAGAACTGATATAACAGCATTGACAGCATTCTCATAAGCGGCCCGTTCCCATCTTCAACAGCCAGCGCAGAGTTCCAGCAGCAGTCCGTATTGCTTTTGCTCTGAACGTTCAGTATGGGTCAGATCCTCTCATCACTCTTCGCTGCGTCACTCTCAAAGACTGTGATGATCCATTTGCTGCTAAGAATTGTACACGTGCGCTCGTAAGGCCTTGATCACGTCTGCCTTATCATGCATCAGTCTAATTATAAGACCGTCTTGCTTTTCTTCTGAGCAGCCACTTAAAGCCAAGTCCCCGCCTCATTTCTCGCTGCATCACTCTCACAGACTGTGATGATATATTTAATGCTCCGAATTGTACACCTGCTCCCGTATTGCATTGACAACGTCTGCCTTATCATGCATCAGCATTCCACCAAGTTGTACAGGGCCAGCCAGACTGTCTGCTTGTTCCTGTCCTAACACACTGACATGCACTGGAGAAAGATCTAGACAATGCTTTTCATCCATGACCTTCGAAGCAAAGCATGCCACTCTACACGAAGCATGCATGTCCTCACCTTTCTTAACATGCTTTCTGAGTAGCACACAAAGCTGAAAGTCATCACCCTCTTCACATGTGAGAGCCATTAAAACATTTCTGAAAGTGCAGCTGTTTGTCTTCTGTTTGGAAGTTTTCCTTTCTTCTCTGAATAATTCATAGCACCATATGACGTAACCTATATGTGTCTCCTTAACCCTCTCATATAAGTAGCCGAATGACAACTTGACCAAGCCGTCGACATCTAACATCGCGATACGCCACCCTCACTTTACCTCACACACAAATTTAAATTGTCTTTTCTGTATGAAGTCATATTACCATATTCTTGAACCCTCGATGACCCCTAAATCTGCCGAAACAACAACTTGATCCCCTCCCTAAGCAACCGGTACCTAATATTGCACTATGACACATTCCCTTTGTCATAATTTTGCCTTTTCCCCTCTTTATAAAGTCATAGCACCATATGCCCAGGAGGCCCAGATGACTTCAATGACCTATAAAACTCCTAATGTAAATAACTGACACTACAATTTAAACTCTCACTAAGCCGTCTGCACCTAGCACTATGAAACAACACCCGAGATTTTGCCATACGTTTTCATTGTTATTATAACTTAAACCCTCTCTGAGCCTCTGGAACCTAACACTATGATACGACACCAGCCATTAGACCAACAGTTTTTTTTTTTTTACTTTATTTAAAATCATAGCACCATACACCCAGGAGACCCAGGTGGCTCCTAAAACGCCTCATATAACTAGCTAAACACAACAGCTTGACCCCTCAGTGATTCACTGGCACCTAACACTATGATTCGTCACACGCCCTTTTTTTTCTCTATAAAAAATCATAGCACTATATACCCTTCCCCAAGGCATGCTTATAGATAACCGTCTATCGCCACCTAGTCTAATTCTAACATAACCATAGCTCATCAGCTAATAACCAATACCAGACTCTGGAGAGACACAATCGCCCTCGCCTGTTGGCATTGCACTTGATGACGATACTTCTGCTGTTTGACCACAAACAACCACTCGAGACCTAGCTGACACCCGCTTCCATAGTCAGTTTTACATATTTTGCTATATAACCTACATACTTTCTACCCTCCACGAAGCCAATCAATACCCCTCTTTTCCTCTATTCTGCTATATAACTTGTGTATGTCTAGTGTTATATTGCTCTATAATACATTCATGCTATATAACATTTGTACTTTCGATCCCCCGCCACTAAGGTAATCAGTTTTCTTATCCTGTTTTACAACCCCTAAAACAACCCACCCGCCTCCTCCGCCTGTCCCACTAATCACCGACACATAGCCACAACCACTCCTTAGCAGCAGCTGACCCTTGACCACAAGTCAGATTATCCGAGTCTCACCCGAGCAGCTTCTTCTTTTTCTTCGCGTTCACCAGCTGTACACTCTGGCGGAAAGTTCTGGTTGCTCGTCCACTACTGAACTGCAGTCCTGCTCCAGAACCTGAGTGTTGCGTGTGCATCAGTTTTACAGATCTCATTCTCTTGAATACAGACTGTTGGTTCCTTGCCGCTCCGGCAGATGCACTCTGACTTCAAAGGAAGCTCCCTTATTAGTCGACGCTTATGACATGCTTTTGGGGAGGCAGTGGGTCTATTCTTGTGTTCCCCTACAATGGGGCTCCGAAACCCACACGGGGGACCCGAGCAGCAACTGAGCTCATACCACTGAACCACAATTGACTTCCACCCACGCTCGGGAGGTGGATTTCGTTTTTTCCTCTATACGCACCGTGAACCCCCTCTACTACTAAAGGAGTTATGAGACTTGACTCTTGCTTGAGACTCTACCCTCATCAGCTGCCATTCAACCATTCCAGGAAGGTTGGTTATCAGTAATTGGAGTGGGATGGAAGCGTTTTATTTGTAAATAACCAGACACTCCGGGTATCCTCGGGTGACCTGTAATTGCTTAGTGATTGTGCCACAGTCTGCAGCTTTAACCTTCGGTATATCATGACTGACATTTTAGGAAATCGTATGATAAAGAACAATACTCAGTCATCTAAAGTGATGAGGTTGCCAGGTTCACACATACCATGGGAGGTGGGAGCACATCAAATGTGATGAGGCAGTCCAGGTTACCAATACCACTGGAGGTTAGGGCGCATGTAAAGTGATAAAGCTGTTAGAATTACCCATACCATTGAAGGTGGGGCACTCGTAAAGAGATGAGGCTGCCAGGGTTACCAATACCATTGGAGGTGGGGTACATGTAAGGAGACGAGGCTGTCAGGGCAGGGATAGGGCGGCTAAAGAGTGACCCGAACGCAGATAATCCGGTGTCCTCCTCATTCCCATTATAGGAATAAACTCACAGGGAGCAAGTACAGCAGGGATCTACCAGTCATCAGTAGAAATTATCCTCGTCGACACGCGTTTCGGCCCACGATTCCTAGACGCATTCGGAGGTGGGCCCTCCTGAGTTCATGAAGCTCAGGGCTGGTTCCCTGCTGCACGGGATTACCGGATGGTGTTTTACTTTCGGCCAGAGACAAGACGACTTGGTGGTTTGCAGAAGGTACTGTGAGATAAGAAATCGCCGCGGCAGCCTAATTAAAGCAGTCAGCGTGCCTGGACGACCGAGCGACAAGCTTACGATTGGTTTACCGGACACATGTTGGACTTTTATTAGCAGGTGGCAGAGGATCACTGGCAGACAATTCGGACACGATGGACTTTCAAAGGGTGAGAAACCTTTTTCCACTAGACACCCGGACCAGCTCACCGAGGCCCGTCCCCTACGTTGTTGCGTTGCGTCCAAAGCCAGCTAGAGGCCCTTTCGGCTGCCTCTCCCAGTTTTTTGAGTGTTCGTTTCCGTTCATTACCGCGCAATCCTAGTTCTTTAACCACATTGTAGAGCGAAGTGGAAACGAGGCCTCTCGCTCCCACTTCGACGGCAAAGACCCGTACCGTGTACGCCTGGTTTCTCCTCAGACCGGCTGCTAAATCACTGTATTTCTCGAGCTTATACAAGTGATTCTCCTCCATACGCGACTCAAACGGGACAGTCAACTCAATCAGGATGAGCTGCCGTTTTTGCGCAGAGTGGAGAACTATGTCCGGTCGCAGGCCGGTCTTACGGATCAACTCGGGGTACCTTTCATGGCCCGGCAGATCAACCGCCAGTAACCAGTCCCTCGCAGAGTCTAGCACAGATGGAGCGAATGCGTTTTGGTTGACCTTACCTTTTGGAACCTGCCCAGCCTTGAGGAAACGAATGGGGACGATGCTAGAACTGGCTCTGGCGTTAGCCCTCATTCTAGCCTGGTCGACAACGGCTGCTAACTCTTTTAGCACCTTGTTGTGTTGCCAGGTATATCGGCCTTGACCTAGGGCTTTCCTGCACGCGGACAGGACGTGCTCAAGAGTTTGCTTCGATTTACACAACGGACAAGTCGGATCGTTGGTCGCAGACCATTTAACCATGTTAACACCGTACGGTAATACATCGTACGCCGAACGAACGATAAAGCTCAGTCGCAGCGGGGTCATCCGCCAGATCTCACCCCATGTGAGTACTCTTGGCAATGCGCTCTCCAGGCTGATCCAATGGCCCTGCTGGGCTGCTTTCTGGACCCGAACCTCGTTTTCGTTGTCCCTCACCGTTTGTATTACCATGTCTCGGCGTTCTTTGGCTGAGGCCTTTGACCACCAATTGACCTTCCCGTGCCCTAGGCCTCGACGGTCGGTTTGAGTGTATCCCATTATCTCCTTCAATTTTAGTTCATTCTGGGCAGATTCTATCGCATCGAGGACCCTCCACTTCTGGCCAGTCTTTAGAGCGGGCTGGACAGCGATGACATTTGGGTCTGAAGACTCGCGCAAAAGCATGGCGAGTCTTACTTTGCCAACTTTGAACTCTTCAGTTATTGATTTGAACGGGAGTACCAGCTTAGCCTGCTTACAATACAGAGCCACGTCGGTCAGACAAGGCGGTGCACCAATCCACTTTCTCAAGGCTGTGTTGATTTTCCTCTCCATGGTTTCCACTGCAGTCATCGTCACCTCGTAGACTAACAGTGGCCATAGGAGCTTCGGAATCAACATGAATTGGAGACACCATACCTTGAATTTCCCGACCATCCTGCATCGCTCGATCGCGAGCAAGCCTGTAGCCAGTGACTCGTGTATTCGCCGGACCTCCACTCTATCAGATAACTTTGAGTCGTAAACGCGACCGAGGCTCTTCACCGGTTCATACAGAACCGTAGGGATCTTGTTCCTTGCCACCGAAAAACTGGTAGCCACCACCCGACCCTTAAGGATAGACAGACTCCTCGACTTCTGCGGTTTGAACTGCATACCGCTCCATTGGACCACCGCGTCCAATCTTTCCAGGATCGTGCGGACAGACTCCTCGCTGCCCGATATAATAGTCGTGTCATCCATAAAGGCACATAGTGGCGGCAACCAGTGATCCCCTATTTGAAGGCCCAGTCCGTAGCCGGCCGCCCCGTCTAACATGATCTGCATTGCCATGACAAACAGTATAGGTGAGATCGTACACCCCATAGCTATCCCAATCTGCAACTCAGTCCACCTCGCGGTAAACGTCGACTGGAGTCTGCTGGTTAAAAAGGTAAAGGTCAACCTTCTTACGAGAAGGTGGTCATTTCACCACGTGGCAGTACCCTGTTAAACTGCTGATAAACACAAGTAAACATACAGTAGCGACATAGCTCGTGATGTCGCTCCACGGACTCCAATAGAGTCTGGTCTTATCACCGCATTTGGTTCTGTGAAATAGCTGGATTCTTTCTCCTGGTTAGAATCGTGATATACTATGTTGCAGTACAGTATATGAACTAGCCAACCCAAGAGTTGCCAGGGTTTGATTGTACACGTTACATAAATGACTAGCTGTATAAATGGAGTAACTTCCATTGCATGGTTAACATGCAACACATCTGACTTTTTTAAAAAGACATATTGCCATAACAATGGGATGGGGGGAAAAAATGAGAATTGTCAACTGACCTTGACCTCAGTAATCAATATATGTTGCGTCCATCAAGCCACTTTTATATTACCAGCTGTACAAGCCGACAAGAAGAAAATCGAAGCAAAACACGAAAACACGGCTATGCTTGGGGGCATTTAGCTCGAAGTGGCTGATGTATGTTGGGAGAATGGCAGATGACAGATAGGTAAAAACGGCGAACACAAGGTAGTTGAATGGGACTAGACCACGAGTTAGACCAAAAAGGCGATGGAGAGATAATATCATTGCAGACATACAAACACCCGGAGTCACCAACTGGATAGAGAAGGACAGTACAGATATGATCGGAGGCTGGTGACATCTGCACCAATGAACAAACCTAAAAGACTCAGAATATTGAAATAAAACAGAAGAAGAAGAAGACGAAAAAAATGAAGTAGAAGAAGAAGAAGAAGAAGAAGAAGAAGAAGAAGAAGAAGAAGAAGAAGAAGAAGAAGAAGAAGAAGAAGAAGAAGAAGAAGAAGAAAAGAAGAAGAAGAAGAAGAAGAAAAAGAAAAATAACAAGAAGAAGCAGCAATAGCAACAGCAGCAGCAGCAGCAGAAGAAGAAGAGGCAGAAGAAGAAGAAGAAAAAAAAGAAGAAGAAGAAAAAGTAAAGAAGAAGAAGAAGAAGAAGAAAAAGAAGAAGAAGAAGAAAAAGAAGAACAAATGAACGAACGAACGAGAGAACAAACTTTTTTTTTTGCAGAGGGTCGCACTTTGAGCACATTCAGACATACACACACAGACTTTCACAAACAGACACACACACTGTCACTCACACTGACACAAACACATAGACGTCTGTCTGTCTGTCCGTCCGTCTATCAGTCTGTCTGTTCGTCTGTCTGTCTGTTTGTCTGTCTGTATCTGTCTGTCTACCTCTCCTTTTCTCCCTCTCTCTCTTCTTCCCTCCATCTCGGTCACTCACTTTCTCTCCAGGGGTATTAACTATAACGACACAGTTCATTTCTAGCTCAAATGCAACCATAGCAGAGACAGCCAGCCATTTAGCTCTTTGAATATTCACTGGTGTAAAATAGCTGTTGTAGTCGATTGTATATCGGCAACAGTTGTAACCGGTCGATAGTTCGACGGGCACACGCCCTTGTGTTGTGTGTCGTAGCCAACGTGTCCAATCCATAGATAACAATAGTAGCAGCAGGCCTAATGGATGATTGCCACAGGTAACATTTAACCACACACACAAAAAATGTAGACAGAATCACAACGGACAGTTTGTTATTACTCTGAACAGCGCTGCAACATTACACTAGATGCAGGCTGTACGATTGCCACACTTCCCTTTAATTACTAAGACAAATATCACAAAATCAAATCTACCATGAAAGGTATGAACAATATCTGCTTTTAAAGCTCAAACACCAAATGGTCAACTTTCAGCTCCTAATAGACAGGCAATACCATTAACCTACTAGGGACTAAACTTGACTTTAAAGGCAGTTCCAAAACCGAGACAAATAAGGCTATGTGCTTTCACATGTAACATAGCATAGAGGGCCAAATACATCTATGTGATCCCACCTGTAGTCACCAATAGCATACAATGCCAGATACATCTATGTGATCCCACCTGTAGTCACCAATAGCATACAATGCCAGATACAGCTATGTTCTCCCACCTGTAGTCACCAATAGCATACAATGCCAGATACACCTATGTGCTCCCACCTGTAGTCACCAATGGCATACAATGCCAGATACATCTATGTGCTCCCACCTGTAGTCACCAATAGCATACAATGCCAGATACATCTATGTGATCCCACCTGTAGTCACCAATAGCATACAATGTCAGATACATCTATGTGATCTCACCTGTAGTCACCAATAGCATACAATGCCAGATACATCTATGTGATCCCACCTGTAGTCACCAATAGCATACAATGCCAGATACATCTATGTGATCCCACCTGTAGTCACCAATAGCATACAATGCCAGATACATCTATGTGCTCCCACATGTAGTCACCAATAGCATACAATGTCAGATACATCTATGTGATCCCACCTGTAGTCACCAATAACATACAATGCCAGATACATCTATGTGCTCCCACCTGTAGTCACCAATAGCATACAATGTCAGATACATCTATGTGATCCCACCTGTAGTCACCAATAGCATACAATGCCAGATACATCTATGTGATCCCACCTGTAGTCACCAATAGCATACAATGCCAGATACATCTATGTGATCCCACCTGTAGTCACCAATAGCATACAATGCCAGATACATCTATGTGATCCCACCTGTAGTCACCTATAGCATACAATGCCAGATACATCTATGTGATCCCACCTGTAGTCACCTATAGCATACAATGCCAGATACATCTATGTGATCCCACCTGTAGTCACCTATAGCATACAATGCTAGATACATCTATGTGATCCCACCTGTAGTCACCAATGGCATACAATGTCAGATACATCTATGTGATCCCACCTGTAGTCACCAGTAGCATACAATCCCAGATACATCTATGTGATCCCACCTGTAGTCACCAGTAGCATACAATGCCAGATACAGCTATGTGCTCCCACCTGTAGTCACCAATAGCATACAATGCCAGATACATCTATGTGCTCCCACCTGTAGTCACCAATAGCATACAATGCCAGATACATCTATGTGATCCCACCTGTAGTCACCAATAGCATACAGTGCCAGATACATACATGTGATCCCACCTGTAGTCACCAATAGCATTCAATGCTAGATACATCTATGTGATCCCACCTGTAGTCACCAATAGCATACAATGCCAGATACATCTATGTGATCCCACCTGTAGTCACCAATAGCATACAATGCCAGATACATCTATGTGATCCCACCTGTAGTCACTAATAGCATACAATGCCAGATACATCTATGTGATCCCACCTGTAGTCACCAATAGCATACAATGCCAGATACATCTATGTGATCCCACCTGTAGTCACCAATAACACACAATGCCAGATACAGCTATGTGATCCCACCTGTAGTCACCAATAGCATACAATGCCAGATACATCTATGTGATCCCACCTGTAGTCACCAATAGCATACAATGCCAGATACATCTATGTGATCCCACCTGTAGTCACCAATAACATACAATGCCAGATACATCTATGTGATCCCACCTGTAGTCACCAATAGCATACAATGCCAGATACAGCTATGTGATCCCACCTGTAGTCACCAATAGCATACAATGCCAGATACATCTATGTGATCCCACCTGTAGTCACCAATAGCATACAATGCCAGATACATCTATGTGATCCCACCTGTAGTCACCAATAACATACAATGCCAGATACATCTATGTGATCCTAGCTGGGTAAATTCTCTACTGTAGTCACTTGTAGCATATAGTCCAAATTACAGTTGTGTGCTTCCACCTGTAGTCACATATAGCATATTGCGATGACAAAGGATAGGAAGACCTGTTCTGTGTCGGTTGGGGGTCTATGATTCATTGTGTAAAGAGCAGAAGAAGACCTGAGTAATACATAAAGTTACTCAATGTTTACATCTTAGTGTAATAGTTAGTGGTGCTGGAACCTAAAGGCCACCAAACTTAAGGCCCCATACCAACCCACCCCCATCCGACTACAAAATAGAAGTGCCTTCTTAAGAAACGTTTGGAACGCTGACAGGTAAAGGTTCCCTTCTCCCTAACCAAGTATAGAAGTTCTCTTTTTAAGAAACGCATAGTTATCCGATAAAGCGTTTTTAGTAGTTTGTAAATAAAATATCGTAATCAGGTAAGTGAAAAGCAGACACAGATGTTTTTTACTGTGTCTAGTGGACATGTGGGTGTGAAGTGCCTGATGTTTTATAATCATTACAATACAGTGGTCAGTTGTGTTTGAGACCATTTTTGTGAGCTTAGCTCATGATGCGCGCACGAGAAAGCAACACAATTTGGGGTGAACACTAGTCGCAAAGGATAACGCTACACCAAAACATTCAGTTAATTTTCAATCAGTCTCGAATTGCACCTCTATCGATACGTTTAAGCAATATTGCTATTGGCCGACTCCAGGCAGGAGAAATTCAGAGTCAGGTTGTCAGGCACCTAAACAAGTATCAGAGTGTCATCTATCGACTTTGGCACCGGTTTCAAGCCACTAGTTCAGTTGAAGGCCGACATCGCAGTGGGAGACCCAGGGTTACAACAGCAGCAGAGAATTGCTTTATTCGGCTTCGTCAGCTCAGAGGCAAGTTTACAACAGCATCTTCAACTGCGTAGGCATTACCTCCAGAACGTCATGTGCCTGATCAAACTGTTCGGAACAGACTGCGTGACTTTGGACTTTGGGCACGACGACCACACGGAGGACCTGTCCTTGCGCGTCGCCACCACCAAAGTCGACTTCTTTGGGCCATCCGACATCGTCTCTGAGCAGGTGACAATCAACGGAGACGTGTCTGGTTCAGTGACGAATATTTCTTTTTGTCGCAGCGTCATGATAGAAGGCGCAGGGTCTACAGTAGGCGAAATGAAGGTGTCCAAGATTGTGTAAAGAAGAAGCTCTACTGCACGGTGATGGAGGTGTAATGTTGTAGGTGTAGCAGTTCTCATGCCTGTGAGTCGCGACCCTTTTGTGGGTCAAGCGACTCCTTTGACAGGAGTCGCCAAAGACCATCGGAAAACACATATTCACTGATATGAAGTAGCAACGAAAATAATTGTATGGCTGGGGGTCGCCACAACATGAGGAACTATATTAAGGGGTCGCTGCATTAGGAAGGTTGAGAGCAATAGGTGTGGGGGAATAATCAGTTACAACGGAATGAGTCAACTGGTGAACACTGAAAAAAGCTAGAATGCGCAATGATACGTCACTGAAATTCTTCGACCACATGTCCTTCCATATGAGGATGCCAACATATATCTTCTTCAACAGGACGACATCAGACCCCATTATGCGCGGTTGACCACACAGTTCCTAGCTGCCAATAGAATTCAAACCCTTCCATGGCCACGCCTGTCTGCAAACATGAGTCCAATTGAGCACCTGTGGAATGAGCTGCAAAGACGTGTTAGTCGCCGAGACGTTGCTCCAGCCAATGGTCGTGATCTGTTTATAGGCACTCCAGAAAGAGTGGGCAGCCATTATACAGGTCAACATCAGATATTTGACCGCATTAATGCCCTTTAGATGCCAGTCACTGATCCACGCAAGAGGAGGCCACACACCATATTAACGGGAAAGACCGTACCCCATTACACGTTTTCGTGACCTAGATGCACACACACACACAAACTTGTCAATTAATTTATGAAACCGTAAGTTATTTTTGTGTAGCCGGGTGGCAAATGACGGACAAAATTTTATTGTCTAGCTCCGCTTACCAGAAAAACCTGGCCACTGAGCATAAAAAGGACCGGACAGGGAAAACTGGCCTCATTTTAACTTTCTGGAAAGAACCCAGAGACGCTCGAGGAGCATGAGACCTCGCTCAGACAGCGGCAGCTGCACAATACATGTGCTCAGCATCACGTGTTCGGGCGACTGCGTTGGGACGGGAGGTCAGTCTGGCTCGTTGATGAGGATGGTGGTACGTTTTTCTATAGTAAACCTTGAATTCGTCTCTGGTAGTTTAACTGTGTACAGATATATCAGTGCGTATCATCGCTCGGAGAGATTTAATTTTACTAGTGAAGTGCTTGGCACGTTAATGATTGTTAATGTTTTGTTATTTGTGAACAGCGCTTAGTTTTGTGTTCAGTTCAGTAAAAAAAACAGCTGTTTAATGTGATGATTATAGATCATTTGCTTGATTTTGATGATTATAGATCATTTGCTTGATTTAATTTAGAATCTGTAGTCCGTGCACGTGGTTCGTCTAGGTGTGTGTAGTAGTAATTCATGTAGTTGTGTGATTCACGTATTCACTGAGAGGGTTCGGATGAAATATTTCCTGGCCCGTGCACAAAGGAACCCTTGTATTTTCTTTACTTTACCTGTTTTTGCTGTTTAGCGGGGAACTACTACTTTTTTGACCTTACCACACTTTTCTTTAGCCTCATCTTCCCTACTTCCATATTTTCCTCTTTCCTTTTCCCCGCTAGCACACTGAAATGTGAATAATTTCCCTTATTTTGGTAGTAATAGTAGTGATAATCAATGAATAACACAGACAGAAAGTATGGCACGCCGCAGCAAGACCTTAGTAGCTTGAACAAAAACGGAACTCTACATTATATTGTCTTACAAGCAAGCTACGTGCTCTTTTCTCCATTTCTAATGTTATTTCACTTTTAACTTGAATGGGTGTTAGTAGAGACCCATTGAAGACATTGGAAAACATATGTATGAAAAAAATGTCAGCATAAGCTGGGATCAACACTAGTACCCCAGCTATAAGAAAGAGAAGATGGCGCTGAATTGGATACATCCTGATAAGAGACGAGCAGAGTCACTAGATAGGCACTGCAATGGGAATAGAGTGACTGAGAAAACGAGAACTTCCAAGAGAAACCAAAAGGTGAACGTTGATGAAGAAGCCAAAGATGCAGGACTGGATCCCTTCCATGATATCGAAGTGATTGCATGTGATAGAACGGACTGGAAGCATAGACTGCCAGCAACGTGTGACATATAATGCCACGACAGGATGATGAAATGATGAAAGAGAGAACGAATGACGTGACACAACTATTTAAATCTTACCTGGCGATCTACTTAAATCCGGCACACGGGAACTAGGAGGGTGTATGGGTAATTTCTACGGAGCATAACAGCCACAACTCACATGACCCACTGACCCCAGGATAAAGTACAAGTTGCGCTGCTGCAGGCAATGTGCGAAATAAACTTTTTCCTGCTTACAATTCCGAAGTTTTAAAGCACTCACCACTACACATGTACAGATTCACACAAAATGTTTGTTTACTGCAGTGAAGGCAATTGCTTTGGAGGAAGCAGTATGCGAATTATTGAGTGGATACAGCTCTGAGTCAGGCGTGGTTGTGGTCACAGATGTCCCCCCACTTACTCAGTACTGCAAGCATTGCAAATCGATAACCATATACCGTTCAGCAAGCTTTGATCTCTGTTGAATAAAATGGGCCAATAAACAAGCAGATTGTGCTTCAGTTTATCCCAGGCCAAAGCAACATTATAGGAGATGCAAGAGTAGACCTTGAGAGCAATTTAAAACCGGCTAGATGCAAAATGCACCTATGAGGGGGAAAAAACCCAGACCAAGACAACCATTGGAACACTTGCCATTGAGAAAACAATCTTGCTACTAGTTATTTGCTGTCAGTATCAAATTCATAGCGCATAGATCCAAACACAACTCTGAAGACCCAGTCACCTTCTCACAAGAAAGAAACAGACCACTGTATTTAGGCAGCCAAGTGGACACAACAGAATCTGCAGCCATATATATATATATACACAAGAAATTTTCGAAAAGGGATTCAGAACCTTGCCCTTGTAGACAGGCATCATAAAATACGAATGCAGACATGCTATCTACGTGCACAGGGAGATACCAGGTCTGGTCAGTTAGCATTCTGGTGGAAACCATTTTATTTGGATCAGATGAAAGCCTTTGTTGCACCACAGCCTTAATAGAGACCGATGGCCTTCTTGTCTGAAAACCATTGGCAGGGAAAACGAAAAGAGGATGAAGGGGGTTCACGTAAACATACTAGATTTGATGTTTAGAAAAATATCACTCCAGACGAGAGCTAGTCTGCTTAACAGTACAAGAACCAGCAACTTCAAAGTGAACGTTGCGGTTATAAAGATTTAATAAGTGTACAGAACAAATAATGATGCAATTATAAACATCAGTACACAAGTTTTTTTATCTGTCAAAAAATCCTCATAAAATACTGGAATATTAATCAGCCGTGCCCGCTCTTTTTCGAGTCGCTACCCCCATAATACAGAGGCAAAGTGACTCTTGACACTTTACATACAAATTAAAAAAATATATAATTTTAAAAAGGTAAATGAAAACAACGAAATGGATGATTCGGCATAATATAATTTTTCGCGACCTCCTGGTGATCTCATTTACACACACACACAGGCACGCACGCACACACACAGGCACGCACGCACACACACACACACACACACACACACACACACACCTCTTGCTACCATGGGTTAGGAACCTGCACAGTATACACGTGTACACATGCCGCGCAGACTTTGCTATCGAATACACGTAATAGCAATGAAGGGAACTACCATCGAGGTTAGCTGCTTGTGTGTCGATCTAAAGGTTTCAAGCTCAGTTCCTCATTGGATTCGATGTTTAATCATCAGTGTAGGTCTTTCGGGTCGACCAAGTCTATAATGAGCATCAGGAAATGTCCTGAAAAGTCGACGCGGCGAAATGTCGAATTGACCACATCACCCATACAACTATAGGATTACCGGATACGCCACTGCCGTAAGAAGGATCATTTTTACCAGATACATGGCAACCATGTTTGTCCAGAAACAATGTGAAGATCAGAACCTGTTCTTGCAGGTAAAAAACAAATGTTCACAGACAAAACTGCTTGTCGTCACCATCTCCCAACTACAACAAAAGATGAAAAAACTGAAAATGTCACAAACTTTAAATATCAAGGCTCTGTAATAAACATCGATTGAGACTGTTCAACAGAGGCCAAAAGAAGGATGGACATGGCAATGCAAAGATTAAACGATGTTAAATGTTTATGGTTAAGCACCAGCAAAGAAATCAAAGTCTGAATTATGAGAGCATCCATCTTCCCTGTAGCAACATACGGATGTAAGTCATGGACTATCTCAGAAAATAGGAGTTTTTGAGCTGAAATACTGTAGAAAGATTCTCAGAATACCAGGAACATCAAGGAAGTTTGGCTAGTAAACAGCATCCTGCGTTAGAAACTGAAATATTTTGGCCATATCAAGCGCCACGGCGGATTCAAAAAATAATAATAGTTGAAAGCATTGTAACAGGAAAGGGAATCGCTGTGGCGTAGCAGCTAGATGCTCGCGCGCGGATGCGAAGGTCAGTGGAGGAGCCGGACTTTTTTCAAAAATGATCTTGACTCCCAGCCTTAAGTGGGTTCGGGGTGCAGTCCCTGGAAGTAAAGGCAGCCGGCGTGATGCTGACCACATCACCCATCTTGTGCCGATTGGTCTATAAAAATATAGGTCTAGCCCTATATGCCCTATACGTCTAAAGGCGTGGAAAAGAGTCCTTTACCTTACTATTGTACCAGGAAAGAGGGGTAGGAGTCGATCGCCACGAAGATCGGCATAGGATATCAGTAACACCTTTGGTAGGAAAGCACTTGAGACAGGAAAGCTGGCGAAAGTCATGAGTTTCTTTCATTCAGACTATAATGAGAGCGACGTTCTACAAAGGACCTGCTACATGATTGTTGCGCGCTGATTTGGGTAAAGTGTGATATTGTGTGAAGGGACGGTTGTATGTCAGTACTTTCTGTAAGTTCACGGGGGGAATAGTGTCAACATGGTCTGAGTATTGAGAGGAGACCAGTGAAAATGTCTATTCATGAACAAGGCGTGCTCGCACGAGAGAAAGTGGACGCGTGGGTTACTGTGCGGGGGCTGAAAGCATGGCTAACGAGATAAACAGAGAAAGTGTGTATTAAGTGACACCGTGATTCTCAAGTAACATCAGCCACTCGCATAAGTGTGATCCTCGAGAACGCCCATATGAGCGTGAGTCTTGAGAACACCCACAGGATCATGATTCACGAGAACGCTCATACGAGCCTGCCTCTCGTGTAGACATCATCCATCTACACAGATTTGAGGGGGATAAATTGGAGGGCTGAGTAGCCACTCGAAGGCAATCGAGAAGCAGTCGAGAGAGAAGTGAGAAGAGAGAGAGAGAGAGAGAGAGAGAGAGAGAGAGAGAGAGAGAGAGAGAGAGAGAGAGAAGAAAGCGAGAGTCAGAGACCAAGTCAGGGTCCGTGGTATCTCTCGCGAGTCTAACAGACAAGAATACCGTACGACTATCAGGCATTTAGGTCTGAGTGAGTGTCGAGGTTGCGGTACTTGTCGAAGGTATGGTCCCGCTGGCAAAGTAAGTCCAGGGGACGGAAGGCTCCAGTAGTACCTGTCTGGGTGGCGACGTAGTGAAACGTAGGAGGACCACTACTGAAACAGAACACGGGGGGGGGGGGGGGTGATGCCGACGAGAGCTGTGTGCTAGAGGGGACTTACGGTAGAAGTCCTGTCGGTCATCTAGCTCTGCGACAAGCTGACGACAGCTGTGTGTTTTCTGAGTACGGCAAGTGAAGTCCGTCTCCAGTCAGCCGTGTTATATGCTGAAATAATATCAAGGTCCAGGGAATGGAAGAATTCGTCCTGTTCAGCTGTACGGCGCGCCCGTAGTGTGGGACGCTGTAGTCCTTGGAGCTGTAGTAGTCAAGGAGAGGCCGCTACAAATTGAAAGAGAGCGAGCGAATGAGGACAAATGGACGATGTGCGAATGTCAACTGTGATCAATAACTACGTCTCTGCATTTGTGTCATGTATCCTGTTAAATAAAATGTATGACGCTGTCATCATCGTCGAGTTCTATTTCTAAGAGAGAAAGCTGAAGGGTACCTGCTAGACATTTGGTAGTGTGCTGACTAGGGGTAACTCATTTAGCACACAACAATGATGATAATTCAGAAACCGTGTTATAGAAGCAGCTAGATGAATGCCTATCAGACTAAAGGTCTTGGATTCGAATCCTCCATGGAATGGATATTTTTTTTAATGACCCAGTCTGCTAGGTTGAGTTCGCTGAGGGCAAAGGCAATCGGTGTCATGTGTAAACCAGTTACTCTGAGCATCACTGCTCAAGTAAGTGAATAATAATTTAACTGTTTCCTTGTACGGCTCTGTGGCTTAAATCAGATGTCAGGGGCTGCGGCTAACCATTTCCTGAAGTACTAGTATTTAATGATTAAAAAACCCCTAGTGGTTTGTGGACAGCTGTACGAGAGTCACACCCAGGAAGAGACTGGAGCGCCACCCCGGAATATTTCAAAAAGCAAAAGTGGTACACTGAAGCCAACCGTCATTGTGCAGGATTTTTCGTTATTTTTAAAATACATTAAAAGTTATACGCTAGGATGTTCAGTTTAGGTTTTAGACCCAGATTTAACCCAGAAGTGAACAAGGGGCCATAAGGTAGGCGACATAGATCAAAATTAGTATCCATGTTTAGCTTGTTCTTTAATTCAGAATGAGGTACATTAAACGAACTCAGGACCAGCTCCGCTCAGCTACAAACTTATGATTGACGGGGTGGGGCCAGGACACTGTGACTGGATGTTCATTCATGTGTGTTAACCTTTGAGAAGCGTAAGTTTAAGTTGCAGGGATGTCAGGTTGGTACGACGTTGTATTGTCTCGACTGTCTTACCAGCGACCACGCGTGCTCTATGTTATGTAATGTGAGCGGTTTTAACGACCCCATAATATGTACATCTGGTCCTAACCTAACCCCTTACCCCACACTGTGAACCTAGGTCCAGCGAGAGAGTGCATTCTACACCCCTCTACGGTAGACTAGCTTGATGAATCATCATTGACAGGTCAGCTAATATGTAGGTGGGTGGAACCGGACCTGAGTTTGTATAAGTTCCCAGAATGATCTCCTGTGTGTGAAGGCATGAGCCATAGACGTAGGAAGGGGCTTGTGGAGGGTGCGAGACGCACTTAGTGACATCATTGAGGCGAAAAAAGAGCACAAATGTATGTTGTTAAGGGAAACAAATGTTTGTGAGTGTCTTTGTCCTGTGTGTGCGCGCGCGTGGTGTGTGCTCGCGTGTTTATGTGTGTAGGAGTATAAAAACAACAACAAAAGTCTGGACCGCTTACCACCTGACCTTGCAATGTCACTGGGTGGAGTCTGTAAGGTGTGAACGCCGGCTATAATGGGTTTTAGCTAGATAGAGAGTTGTTTATTTTGTGTAGCTAAACACTTCCATCTGTTGTTTACTGTAGTAGACTATTATCGTCCCATTTGTATGTGTATTCGCTAGCAAAGGTTGATCTCCCCTGCTGCTATCCAGGTGTTACAGCGATATTAGATGTTTCGCCTGACTGATTGACGTTTATCCCCACCAGGACCGCACAAAGAGTGATAAATACACAGTTGATTTGATTTGATTCAAGAACCGATATCACAGCACTCGGGGCATTCCCATAAGCGCTCCGTCCCATCTTCAGCAGCCAGCGAAGAGTTCCGAAACTAATGGTGCCAGTAGCATTCTGATTAAACGTCCGTCTTGCCTTTCCTCTGAGCCTCGAGCATCAGCCAGAACTTCTCGTCACTCCCCGCTGCATCAATCTCATTAGACTGTGGTGATCCATCTGCACCTCCGAACTATACCCGCTCTCCCACAAGGCACTAACCACGTCTGTATTATCATGCATCAATATTCCACCAAGTTGTGCAGAGCCAGCCAGTCTATCCGCCTGTTCATTTCCCAACACACTGGCGTGCCCTGGTGACAAAATCCAGACAATACTCCTCACCCGTGTCCTCTGCACCGAAGCATGCCACTCTGCGCGAAGCATGCCTGTCCCGACCTCCCTCAGCATGCTTTCTGAGTCAGTTACAATAACGATGTGTGTGTCGTGTTCTCTAGCCAGCGGAAAGCTGCAGTGACCGCTTCACCTCCATTCTTAAGCTGGATGTTGTGGTATCATATGTTAGGCTCTCCTGCACCAAACGTCGACCATTAACTTTTGCTAAGAAGCCCCAAGCACTTCTTTTGCCTCTTGGCACTGAACCGTCTGTGTAAATGATAAAATCCTCTGAGCGAGCATTATCTTGAATTAATTGCTGAATTCCCATCTCCGTGGCACATGCTGGCCAGTCTCTGCATTCCCGGCTCAGTGTGATTACGACCCTACTCAGGTCTGACTGTTCAGGTGGTACTTTAACTCAATCCTCTCCTCGCCTAATGTTCTCAAGGATGCAAACCTGTCTGATTGTGTCTTCTGCCTGAGCCATCCATGACTTCCCTCTTATTAGCCGCTGACCCTTAACTGCACCCAGAGCTTCATGCAAAGGGTGGTCTGTGTCTGCAGCTACCCTGAGATATGACTTCCCCTGCAGTACCTTGTGCCTACCTGCAACAGTCGGAAAAATAAGGTTGTATCGCATACACACCACTGGGGTGTCTCTGGTGCAACCAGAATGACCCGCATAGCTGCGTTTTGTATGCTCTCAAGTGTTTCCAACTGACTCTTTAAGACGGTAAGCAGTCCCAGGCCATAATTAAAGGACAGGTTACAAGGTTAGTTGCGTATCCTTTACAGGACGTTGCAAAAACAATGTGTGGTTTTTCTAGGCAAATGTACGTCTAGTAGTTTGTCATTGCTTTCTGGACGGTCGGCTTTCTTCATACCACTGTCGAAACCAACGCAAGGCGCATGGCCCGCAGCTGGGATCGAACCCGGCATCACGGCATTACGAAGAGTTCGCATCGACTTAGCCACAGAGCCGACATAAAGGACAGGCTCCTGTCAAATGTAATACCCATATACTTCAGTTTGCTCTCTCTGCTGACGTTTCTACCATCTATCGTGAGACTTGGGACATAAGTTTTAACGATTCTGTTGTCTAGAGAAAACTACAAAACAGACGCCTTTTCCGTGTGGACGACAGCCCAAATTTCTGTACACCACTCAGTCACTTTGTCTAGTGTCGCTTGTAGCTCCCGGGCTGTTTGTTCCCTCTCTTCCCCCTGCCTATATGCAATTATATCATCCGCAAAAGTCAGTATTCTTCCAACTCCTGGTGCTTCTAGGCTTGCGATCTTGCTCTAATACACGCTAAAGAGCACAGGTGATAAATACACGGTGACTAAAAGTGCCACATTCGGGTTGAGAATCACACCGGTACAAGTCCCAGAAACCCCGTTAGACTGTTAGGTTATATTAGGGCCCCTGACTACGGCTGGGATGGGGCTTTATAATAATGAAAAATTGCGAGTCCACCTGTCTGTGGTGAATACGTTGCCTGTGTGCAGTGTTGCAGTTATGATTAGTCTTATTTGGTAAATACAGACTTGTCGAATAGTATCCTTTTATTCCATTCGTTGGTTGAATACTCAGAGAATAACATCTGTAGCTGTGAAAATATCCTTTCAAGATGTTGCATCTATTGTTGTTGTTATTGTTATTGTTGTTGTTAAACTGACTACAACTACCCATCGACGGAGTAATGAGTTTTACTGTCATGGTTTCTGCTAAAGAGCTCTCTAATCGTTTTTTCCCTGTTTATGAGTTCAGCGGGGATGGATTTTCCACCTACTCAGAGCGTCACACAAGCTCTAACACCGTAGTTCTGGTGACGATCCACATGGATGTCTGTAAAAATTGCAGCCGTGAAACGAACCCGCAACTATCTAAGCGTCAGGCAAACAGATTGACCAATTCGACACACACACCCTCAGATTTGCTAGAAAGAATGGATGTTTGCATAAACAAATTCAGGTAATTATATACATTTGTCATTTATAGACATCATTTATGAATAAGTAAAGGCTTTTCTGTCAACCATTTTGTGTTAGTACTATTATCTATATATCCATGTATTAACATTTTTTAAAAACTCAAATTATAATTTAAAAAAATGCAATTGCACTATTTGCATAAAACATAATTTACTTGCGAATTCTAAAAAATCTAGACCACATCTCGTGCAACTACAGAAGTCATTTTTACCGGTTGTTCATACTCTATATCACTTTCTTCATTCTCCTTTACAGCCAACAACTTGTAATTGCCGTATTTTTCTCTGCTCTCTAATTCTGTCATAGGTAGCTCAGAACCATCCCTGAAACGGCTGCCTTTATGTGTCCTGTAGCAGAGGGACATCACGGTCGCCATGATGACCAGAGTTATAAAGATGACTGCACAGTGCCAGCTGGAAGGGGAAAAACGAATATAAAATTACACTATACACTTACTTCCCTTCTATTTTGAATAATATTATCAAGTTAGTTGGGTATCCTTTACAGGACGTTGCAGAACCAACCCTAACAGCCCCTGGCTGTTGTGTGGTTTCTCTTGGCAAATTTACGTCCAGTAGTTTGCCATTGCACCTGGACGGTCGGCTTTCTTGTTACCACTGTCGAAACCAACGCAAGGCGCATTGTCCGCAACTGGGATCGAACCCGGCATCCCGGCATTTCGAAGCGAAGCGTTCGCATCGACTTAGCCACAGAGCCGACCAATAATATTATAGTGAAGTAAAAAACCAGTGTTATGCGATTGTCGCGAAGTTTGTTAGCTTTACAAGGGTGCTGACACGAAGACAACTATGAGGGAGAGGGAGGGATAGGGTGGGTGGAGGGATGGGAGTGGTTACACGTTTTCTTGGGAAGAAGAAGGATCGCTCAAGGGGTCAAAGCGTTGTTTGAGTGAATAATAATAATAATAATTATTTTTTTTTCTGCATTCACCTTTCAAAGAGCGGTTATTACGTTTCTTGTGGTTTACAGATAGGGTGCGTTATCTGTGCCGTTCCCCCTAACACAAATGAGGCAAAGCCCCTAATTAGTCCACCTCTGAGAAAGGCACGCTAAGGGGCAGTGGGTGTATTCCTCCCTACTCTCCCCCCCCTCCCTTTTCACGACGAAAAATAATCATAATCAATATGTGCTGAATTTCAAATAAATAATGTATAATATGTATGAAATATTATGAAATATAATTTGTAAACATGGGATTGCTGAGCTTTCTTACATTTGTTTTAGTAAGCGTTGGATTGGGGTGGTTAAGGGGGGATACTGATGCCCCTTATATGTAGCCCCTCCCCCTCCATGTTTTGAGACCCTGAACTGCCTAAGGATTCAGGTTCAGGGGCCAATAGTGCTAGTCCCATATTTATATATTCCCGATATACATCTTTATTGCTAGGACGTTTCCTAATACCCATTTGTTATGGAATTTAGTTGTTGACAAAGACTTGGGTCGGCACGTCTGATTATGTCTGTATTCGTCCCCATTCCCACCGGCTGAGCTTCCTATAGTTGATCTTTACGTTTTTGTTACTTGTCCACAGCGCTTTGATCATCACGGTTTAAAAAACAAAAATTATCCATGGCACTCTCGTCAAGTTTCTTATCTGTCCATGGCCGTTTTAACAACTATCTGTGTCGTGTACTTTCACTCAACTCTGACACAGACGATCCTCCACTCCATTATGTCAGACTGTCCAGCATTTTTTATCTCCATCTCCCTCTCCGTCTCTTCCCCTCAAACTTCCCCACTGTCACGATGTACTCCAATTTTCTTCTTCTCGTGCCATGAATAAAGAATATCGATTGTCCCTTTCTGATGTTGGTCATCAGTTCTCATCTGTACATACCTGAAGTAAACAGTGGCCAGCATGACGTCTGAAGGGCTGTTCAGATCCCATGCATGCTGCTGTCTCCATGTCCATACAAGATAATCCCCACGGCCCAGAACCAGCTTCCCTGAAGCATGACCAAGAAGGTACGTGACAAGGTCAGCATGGCCGACCTCTGGTATCTGAAAGTGTCCAGTGAAATTAGCTGTATTACAACTGATGTATTACATGCAACAAATGTATTACCACAGATGTATTACAATGGGTGTATTACAACAGATGTGTTATACATACAATGAATGTATTACCTGCAACAAATGTATTACATACAACAAATGTATTACCTACAAAAATGTATTACAGCAGATGTATTATGATAGATGTATTAGAAGAGATGTATTACACACAAAAGATGTACTACAATAGATGTATTGCAAAAGGTGTAATAGAAAATATGTAATACATACAACAAATTTACTGCAATAAATGTTTTACTGCAGATGTTTTACATACATTATGTGAGTTACAACAGATGTATTTCAACAAGAATATTGCAGCAGATATATTCCAGCAAGAGCATGACAGCAGATGTATTACAACAGATGTATTACATACAACAGATTTACTACATCTGATCACATACTTACGTATATTTACCTGGCTTCCAAAAGTATCACTACCACAGATAGAAAGACGACATATGCGAGCAGTACATGGATGTGAACGTCGAGGATCTCTCTCTCGTGTAAATGGTTGGTGAACAAAAAGCCCTCGATTAGAAATGCCAGCGCCAAGGCCACATAATCGGTTCCGGGAGGCAGGGGAAAGCCAAAGTGCATGCACAGGTCCACTGCACCAGATATAGCGAAGAAACTATACATTGTAGCGTGTTGTACTGAGGAGATGGAACAATGTTAGAACATATACACAAACTACATAGTTGAGTAATTCTACAAGAGTGTTAAAACCAGCCAAAAGGAAAGAGACCAAATCTTCTAAAGGACATCATTCAATTGATTCCAGACACGTAATTGACTAGGACGGTGCCTTCACCGTTTTTCACCACACACGGGACAGACGAATGCTGAGATTGGCCCACACTTTAACAGTGAAAGTGAACAACCCCGCTGTGTGTAAACAGAAGGCGTTCATTATAAAGTTTAAGTTACACAAGTCACGTGACTATCGTAACGTTCTGGTGATTAGACGAATAATGTATAGAGACAGACCATGTGATGCGTAGCTCGTTGGAATTGTGTGTGTGTTTCTGTATATGTTGATGTAACTATGTAGTAATTCACATGACAAGATACAGCGAAAAAAGCCAGGCAATGTATTTTGTGTGTCTGCATTATGCTAATTCACTACAGGAATTTTTTTTAACAGGAGGAAAAAAAAAAAGGCGAGGGGGGTGTGATGTAAGAACATTTAAAAGAAAAAAATTTTCCGCATCGGAAATATGACAATAAACTCATATTATTTATATACCAGTCGGACTTGGATAAGTGATGTAGTTAACATTATGGCGACCGTCTTTACTTCCTAGCATCTTGTTGGGCTGTGTCGACTTGGGAGAAAAGTCAATTTAGACGACAAAATCCGCCACGTTTAGGATTTGAACTCTAGCCCTTCGAGCCTGTAGGTGTACGTCTAGCCATTAGGCTACCACAGCTCTCAAGTAGTATAATGGCTAGAATTGTATACTTTTACCGCGGTTTCCGAGGCTCACTGTTGTTGTTGTTGTGTGGGTATGCACAGTGTGGCGTCGATTGTGATGACATAAGACAACATAAAATTCCAAACACAGTTTCCTGGTTAACTATTAGCTAGCTGGTTCGTTGTTCAACTGATTATCTTCACCGCATATCGAGCCATTGATTTAATTTAATAATAGAAAAAAAAAAAAAAAAAAAACTAGGATTCTCTTATAAGCATATTTATCAGCTTGCGGCAACTTAATGTTTCAACTTAAACTCCTCCATAATCATGTCGTGTTTCACATCTGTGAATATTCATAAAAAGGTCAAAGTTGAAGGTTTCAGTAGAGAAGATCGATTCCATTTGCACCAGGTTTTATCCTAGATGGTGCGGTCTCTCTCCGCAGAAAGTGGTTCACTTTTACGACATGCTTATTGCTGTGGAAAAAGGGGGGGGGGGTACGTGCGGGCGCGGTGAGTCTACTCTGCCCCCCCCCCCCTCCCCTTCCCCACAGGGGACCACGGTAATGAGACATTTATTTACAAGTTAGCCTTCCTTGTTAGCTTCCAGGGAGATGGCATAGTCTGGAAAAACGACAACACACAATAGCAGGAAAGAAAAAAATTTAACATTAAAGTTGTTCTTAACTGCCTGCTTGCAGAGCCGTCCTTACGTATAGGCCCATGATACACTTGCCTAGCAGCCCCACGATTATAGGAGAACCATTCTCATCTGTATATGTAAAGTGACTTGCCATAAATAAGAAATTTAATTCCTATGAATGGTTGTGGTAGGGTCCCCTCCATTATAGTTTGCCTAGGGGCTCATAATGGTGTTAAGACGGCTCGGTTTGTTTGTACCGCCATTTCTAAAGTTTGATCTAGGACTTTGGAATGGGGTAATCTTGAGTCTATGGCTAGTACAGTCTTAGGAGTTTACTTTTGCCTCTGACATGAGGGGGGGGGGGCATCACTCAACCGAGCAGTTGAACCTATGCCTCTCGTACGAAATCTCTGCGTTCTTAACAACCGAACCAGCCGTTCTTCTGAAAGAATACAAGAAAAGACGAATACTTACCAATACCCGCGCTGGGAGATGGCAAGTTGCAGAATATTTCTCCAAACAGTCCACCTGATGATATGACAATCTCAGCGACAGCCTCTACTGGCCATGTCTCAGTGTTGCCACAAGAGAAAGGGCAGGGGAAGGTAGCCGTTGACAGATACTGTTGGCCTCTTTTACGACATAAGAAGTATCTTCTGATGCTGCCCACTGCCCACCAAAGTCCGTACAGCAAGAAGGCAGTTCCTGGCACAATGTGTCCTTTGAGATCTCCCATGGTGGCAGGCGACTGAACTGGTTTAAAAGAATGTGGACATAATATCAGGGGCACTGGTGACCTTTTTACCAATATTAGAATTACGAGTTAACACACCCGTGCTTTGTTTGCTCAAGAAAATATAAAGACGCTGGTATTAACCACGAAGTGCCTATTACATAACCCATCTTGACCAAAATATTGGAAAAGAAAGATGCCAGTACTGGCAGAATTAGGCTGAAGACATTCTAGACACGTCTATATGAGATATATATATATATTCTCCCCTCTCTCTCTTTCTCTTTCTCCCTCTCTCTAACAACTTTTCCCTGATTCCCCTGAATTTACAGCCATTAAAAGATAAGAAAAAGAAGAGGAAGCAATAACTGTTCTTTGTTCTTACACTCGACGATGACTGTGAATGTTAAGTTAGTTGCGTATCCTTTACAGGACGTTGCAGAGCCAACCCCAGCATATTTTTTTGGGCTGTTGTAGTTTTCCTAGGCAAGTTTACATGACTGTGAATGTAACAGGTAAAATTATCCATCACATTCGATGTATAGATATTTTCTGGTTCTCTGTGTGGTTTAAAGCTATCACTTCCAAGGCCAGTAACAGAAATAGTAACAGAATAGTTGCAGTTATTACCCTTTCACAAATGTCAGCTTACTTCTGACGAAGAAGCAAAGAATATATTGTTTAAAAACTATATTCTATTTAAATGCGAAACAGCCAAGGTTGTCTCTTTCACTGAATAAATACGTAGCTATATACCGCCGAAAACCCGTTGTTTAACAAAAATCTTACTGTTCGCATCTTAATTATTGTACATTTTTTCAACGTTTTTTTTTTTTAAAACTTAAAGCTCACATTTTAATGATTCCATAACAACACGTTTATAATCAGGTGTTTCGTACTTGTTAGGACGAAATTGTTTGAAGCCTCACCCTGGCTTTTGTAAGGGGCCGCAATATAGACAGGCCATAAATATGGCCAATTGTCTGAACGCGGTTTCTGGGACCTCTCCACGGCGATCCTCATCCACATGGTGGCACTTTGTGTCATCGGGTGTTTATCGCTTGGGTGATGTCCTGGTGGGGTATAAAGTCAGTCAGTCAGTCAACAACACGTTAATCCTGTCATCCCCTTGTGGGATGCAATTTTTCGTTATTTGAAGCCCTACTCTGGCTCTTTCCAGGGGCCGCAATATAGCCAGATCATAAATATGGTCTAATGGCTGAACGCGGTTTCTGGGACCTCTCCACGGGTGATCCTCATCCGTATGGTGTCACTTTGTGTCATCAGGTGTTTATCGCTTGTGTGATGTCCTGGTGGGATAAAAGAAGATAAAAAAGAGAACAACACGTCTAGTTAGCTCACTAGCTATTATATAATTGATTCGTGGGATTACATTTTTTATAAGTATGAAGCCCCACCCTGGCTTTTACAGGGGGCCCTGAATATAGCTGGGCCATAAATATTGCCTAGCCATTGATATGGCCTAACGGCAGAAAGGGGTTTCTGGGACCTTTCCACGGTGATCTTCATCCGCATGGTGGAACTTTGTGACACCGGTGTTTATCGCTTGTGTGATGTCCTGGTGGGGTACAACTTATCTACCTACCTCACTAGCTACTGTTCGCACAACTTGTTTTAAAAACCGTCCTACCCTGTCCGGATCAGGATACTTTGTACAATCGGGAATCCCCAATCCCCTTGCGGGTAAAGGGGGTATTTAAGATTTGTCCCTGGAGGATTTTCATCCGAATAATGGTACTTTGCGCCACTGGTACAAATCATCAGTGTAGGGTTCAACGTCACTCACTCATTCATTCACACAAGCTACTGTTGACCTCTCCACCTATGACAATCAGCTGCACTGTTGATATGTTGAGACCTGCCTACTTTGCCAAATTCTGTATCCAGTTCGCTTTTGGTCTGCCTCTTCCGTCT
>CAJHNH020004065.1:37500-48997 GCA_905116865.2 Candidula unifasciata | reverse complement strand
TTAGTTATTGTTTCCTTGTTCATTGTTATTGTATTACACTTAGGCTTCTTTACACCAAAGTCAGCTAACATTGTTAACTATCTTGGGAGCCATAAGGAGGTTTATGCAAAATGCAACAAAACAAAATTATATCAAGAACAACGCAACGACAAATAAATGCATAGCTTCCAAATGTGAGTACAACTGACACTGTTCGATAGCCGAAAACACTAAGCCAAAGACATGCGTTCAGGCGTTGGTGCGCCGAAGGATTGTTCTGACAAATTGTTTTTGACAAGGAGTTCGCGACCCAAGGTAACACTTTTTTTTTTTCAATTCAGGCTTAATTATTATATGATGTAATGGAAGGTAATGATAGAATGATAAGTATGCGTTAGGCAATCTTTTTCCTATGCGAGGTCATGTCAGGAATCGAATGACAAGGTTAGTTGCGTATCCTTTACAGGACGTTGCAGAACCAACCCCAACAGCCCTGGCTGTTGTGTGGTTTTTCTAGGGAAATATACGTCCAGTCGTTTGCCATTGCTTTATGGACGGTCGCTTTCTTGATACTACTGTCGAAACCAACGCAAGGCCCATGGCCAGCAGCTGAGATCGAACCCGCCATCCCGGCATTACGAGGCGTTCGCATCGACTTAGCCACAGAGCCGACCGATAGACAAGATTGTGTTATAGATATGTGTCATAGGCACTGTAACTGCTTTCTGCATTTTTGTGTGTGAGTGTGTGTGTATGGAAAAAAAAAAGGGGGGGGGGGTGGAAAACAAGTGGGAAGGGTTGGAAAGCTATCAGATGATCCTTCAAACAAAACCCCTGTAATGTCAGCCCCCAGGTGTAAAACGAATGAAGATCACTGCTTGTAAAGAATACACAAGTAACCTGTTTACACAACAACATGGCAATCACGAAATGTATCTCTGGCCCCAAACATAAATTATTTTTGTAGGCCATCCGTCATTGAAATCAAAAGCTTTGCTCTCCCGGGAGATCTGTATTTGATTACCCATCCCGTATTACTTGTGAAATTAAAGCTCTATAAAACAGATCACAATACGTTCGTTCTGGGAAATGATAAATGAACATAAGCGAGCCTTTCAGTGGCTGTGAAATAATTTGTTTATGGGACACGTTTTCATAAAAAAGACGGTTTTATGTAAGGGGAAAGAGAGAAAGAAGCTGCCTTTAGGAAGCCATTTGTTGTGAATGTTAGATGAAAAATAGGGATTATCCCTGGAGATTAGAAGCCCGGCTGTGCAAGTGATGCTTTCTGGATTTCTGGCATGTGAATCCTGAACGGGGGAGACTTTTTAAAAGAATAGTTTTTATCTCCTAGGTCAACGCAGAGTACCATATGAATATACTGTTATTAAATATATTGTACCTTACTTAACTGCAAACTAAATAAACTCTAACAAGAAGACAGAATCTGTCATGTCGATATCAGGAAAGAAGTTGGGACGAAACTATCATAAAAATATATAAAACCAAATGAAAAGTTATACCAGCAAGATTCACAAAATAATCAACACAAACGAAAGGTGTGAGCTGAGGCTACAGAGCCTTTTTCAGCACATTACATAAATCAGCAAAATTCTGAAACAAATACTAAACTATATTAAGAGACAACAGATCAAATGGTTTAGACTTTTGCCAAGAGTACCACAAGACATGCACCACAAAGAGCAGCTGTGTCACTTAGACATAATGGAAGCAGAATATTGAGTCCCTAAATACTAGTACCTGCCAAATTAGCTCTCACATGGATATTATGAATTAATCAAGTAACAGAAAGTGTATTGATGGGCACTCATAGAAAGAAGTAGAAAGATAGAAGAACACACTAGACAACATAAAAGTCGAAAGCTATAGTTACCGTGCCGGGAATTGAACCTGTCACCTCCAGACGGTGGCTGCGCCTCTCACATGGATACCGGGGGAAAAGAGAAAAAAGGGGCGCCCAAAAATAACAGAGACAACCGATGGAAAGCGACCTGAGTGCGGCATCTCTGACATGTAAAACTGCACTGAAGATTAGCACAGGACAGGAAAGCATGGGAAGTCTTCTCTGAAACCTCATGTGCCACTGGGCATAAAAAGAAATGATGATTGATGAAGAACCTGTGCCTGCCTAGCAGACACCAAGGCTCGCTATCCGAGGCCTTTTCAAAACCTGACGCTGAAAAACATAACATGACGAGAGAAGAAGAAAAAGAACAACCGCATTAGCGCAGTCGATAGGAAGCTCGCTTTCAAATCCAGCTGCGACTCGTTAAAGCCCAAGGTCAGTGTTCGCAACCAGCATAGAATTATAGTCCAGTTGTATCAGGTGCAGTCGAATTGTATGTCCGCCTTGCATGTCCGTCTTGCATTTCCTCCAAGTTTTCAATGTCGGCCAGATCGCCTGCTCCATCATTCTCTTTGGATCATGCTGATTTATTTGTTCATTCTCTCTCTCTCTTTCTCTCTCTCTCTCTCTCTCTCTCTCTCTCTCTCTGTGTGTGTGTGTGTGTTTGTGTGTGTGTGTGTCTAGATACCAAACAAAACAAATTTAACAAGAGAGAGAGAGAGAGAGAGAGAGAGAGAGAGAGAGAGAGAGAGAGAGAGAAAGAAAGAGAGAGAGAGAGAGAAATATGAAATACGAAAAATTATTTTCAAACTGCAATAGAAAACATTTATATTTGCAACGCACTAAACATATGAATCAGTAAATTAACTCAGCCCTACTTAACATATACTTTAAAAACAATACAAACAAGCAACTCGAAAGTCAGACTGACGCTCTACAAGAAACTATCAAATTCAGAGGTTCTGGAGAAAGTTTGAATGAAATTGTAATTCTTGAAAGCGACACAGAAGTGTCTGTGAAGGGTACATTTATAAGAAATGCCAAAATTGAGGGAAAAGTATTCTTTTGTTGCTTGAAAAAAAAAAAGTAACTGAAGAATGTCATGTATTATATATCGCTGTTTCCATTGTATTTCTTTCGTCTGTCACCTTTCCAATTACAGTTCCATTAGGAGCCATTCCATATGTGTCTGTTTGCTTCCATGATTTGCCGGTTAATCTTCAATATATTGCAGGCTCACAATCTCTATATTTGATTATTTACCGCTAGCTATGGATACAATAATATTTTCTGATAACAACACTAAATTATTTTGATTTCAATTTTTTTTTTTTTTTATCTCTGTGGAAGTCAACATTTTTGTTTAATTATACAGTGCATTGTTGACCGTTTAATCATGGTTTGTATTTCACTGTCTCCCCTGACGTCATATTTATACATTTCTAAGTCATGTCAATGGAGTCACAGTTTCTCGCTGCTTTGTCTGATGTTCATTGTTGGCGTTTATAAGGTTTCGGTAATAATCAGTTATTTTCTTGAATGTTGAAATCGTATTTACAATCTGTAATTCAATTGTTATTTATTATTATTATTTTTTTTTTGACTTCTGCTTCTGCTTCTTCTTCTTCTTTTTCTACTTCTGTTTCTGTTTCATTTTCATTTTCTTTTTCTTTTTCGTCTTCGTCTTCATCTTCTTCATCTTCTTTATCTTCTTCATCTTCTTCATCATCTTCTTCTTCTTCTTCTTCTTCTTCTTCTTCTTCTTCTTCTTCTTCTTCTTCTTCTTCTTTCTTTTTCTTCTTCTTCCTCTTTTTCTTATTCTCTTTCTGCTTCTTCTTCTTTTTCTGCTACTCCTCTTCCTTCTGCGATTGCCCTTGAAGACGCGCTCATCACTTTGTATTGTGGTTAACAGATTGGCTGCGATATCTGCTCCTTTAGGCTCAACACAACCGATGTGAGCAAATCCTAGTTAGTTGCCTTACATGTCTGTTATGAGCAGCAGGTTGATTCCCATACCCCCCCCCCTTCCTCACCCACCCCCTTATGCCAAAATTGGGCCCCGGAATCCACACAACGGGGAGATGATGATGATGACGATGATGATGACGACGACGACAACGATGATGATGGGTGTAGTTGTCCTGGTCTTAGTAATAATGATGAAAAATAACGATGGTTGCCATTGTGATATACTTGATGTAAATGCAACATTTCAATTATTATTGGGGGGGGAAGGGGGGGGGTGGGGGGGGGGGGTTCTCGCTAGCACAGTTGGTTAAACCTCCCAGATTTACGGTATCTGTCATGGAATCAAGGCCGAAGGGTTTCGATATCCATAGTACCGAGGGAATTGATTAACAACTCGTGCTTTCTAAATATTTGGGAGAAAAACAAATTACCCACATGGTGAGTCGTACGAGTCCCACTGAAGATTTGGCCTCGCCTTTTCATTTCCCAGAAAACATATTGACTCCAAGTGACCTTGATTGCAAAGATGCCAGTTTAAGAAAGAATGGCCAAACCTCACTAAAGCTCCCCTTTGACACGTTTCAAACATAGATTAAGGCTCATTAAATGCACGTGTGGGAATTCCTAGGGCCTTCAAGCTGGCGAGTCTAAACATTATTTCTTTCATCCGCTGACATTTTAATTAATCCCCTGTTTTATTTGCGGAGATCCCGGAGCTGTAAAACTCTTGTTTATTTCCATGCCAAAGAAAAACTGCTCCAGTTTTCACGACCATTTCCTTCTCAGGGTCGACTATTATTGTCTTCCTTCACGGCAAACGTTTTTTTTTTTCCGTATTATTTTTCTGTGTCATCGATTCTTCGGATGCATATTTTTATTTTAAACTGAGGTTGGGTTTTTTTGTTTCCTTTCTTTTTTATTTTTTTTATTCTGCCACTCTCTCCGTCTCTCTCTCTCTCTCTCTCTCTCTCTCTCTCTCTCTCTCTCTCTCTCTCTCTCTCTTTCTCTCTCTCTCTCTCTCTTATTATTTTCTTCTCTCCACATCTCTGTCTCTCTTTTTTTGTCTCTGTTTCTGGTATAGCTCTCTCTTACTCTCTCTCTCTCTCTCTTATTATTTTCTGATCTCCACATCTGTCTCTCTTTTTTGTCTCTGTTTCTGGTTTAGCTCTTTCTCTCTCTCTCTCTCATATCCCCCTCCCTCTCTCTCCCTCTCTCTCTCTCTCTCTCTCTCTCTCTCTCTCTCATCTCTCTCATCTCACCCTCTCTCTCACATCTCTCTCATCTCCCTCTCTCTCATCTCCCTCTCTCTCTCATCTCCCTCTCTCTCTCTCATCTCCCTCTCTCTCTCTCACTGTGTGTGTTGGCATATATGTCTTTTCTTTGTAGCATACATGACTATTATGTGCATACATCTAACGCTCTATTATTAATCACACACACACACACATACATGTATATTATATATACATGTATGTGTGTGTGTGTGTGTGTAAGTGTGTGTTTGGTGTGTGTGTGTGTAGTTGTGTCTGTTAGATTTTAAACAAGCACAGACAGAAATTCAAAATATGTATGTGTACCCATTTCTTGTCACTTTATCTCTCGCGTTCCCGGTATATCTGACACACACACACACACACACACTCTCTCTCTCTCTCTCTCTCTCTCTCTCTCTCTCTCTCTCTCTCTCGTTGATACAAAAACTGAAAATCACATTAACAGATATAAAAGATTGAAACACTCATTAATTTACGTAAAATTAAATTATTTACTATGCTTTGGAATTTGAAATTTGCGTCTTTTTAAACCAAGACTACTCGGGGACGGAGATCGCGTAGTCCATTATGTTGCACATAACGACGCTACATTATTATCTCAAAATAAAAGGAAAGTGCTTTTAAAGACAAATATAGGCGTAATAACAGGACAGAGCTGGTAGCTGAATTAATGATGGAGTTTAAAATGGAGTTGATTTGAGTCAAGAATTGACATCACAACACTCACGGCATTCCCATGCGTGCTTCGTCTTCATCTTCAGCAGCCAACGCAGAGTTCCAATACTGATTGTGCCGGTCAGAGTATGGTTTTATGTCTGTCTTGCCTTTCCTCTGAGTGTAGTAAGCCGACCAGACCCTCTGGTACACCCAGGAGACCTCATTCTCTCCAGGCCATATTGGTTTTGTTTTTTACTGATTGCCTTGCTTGTTCCCAAAGGGCCTTGATCACATCTGCCTTGTCCACCCAGTGGTGTAGATCCAGCCAGTCTGTCTGCCTGTTCATTACCCACTACGCTGCGATAGCCTGAAAAAAAGATCCAAAGTATGCTCACTACCCGTGACCTTCCCAGTGAAGCTTGCCACTCTGCTCGAAGCATCCCTGTCTTCACCTTTCTCAGCAAGCTTTCAGAGTAGTTTAAAATGAAGAGGGTATCAGTGTCGTTGAATAAAGAAATTTGCTAGAAAGAATGGTAGTGTTGATCAAATGTTTAAAGGACTGATTACTGAGGCAACAGAGAAACAGTTAGGTGACCTACACTGGGGAGAAGAGTAAACATATGATGTAGAACGAAGATATTCAAATCATCGTCACCACTAACACAGTTATGACCACTACTGCTACCACAGTCGCAACCACCGACGCAAGAATTACTAACGTTACTGTCATCACTACCACCACCACTATTACTACTTCTACCACTACTACTACTACTACTACTACTGCTAATACTACTACTACTGCTGCTGCTGCTGCTGCTGCCACCATCCCTACTACTACTACCACTACTACTACTCTTAGTATTACTGCTGCTATTACTACTACTTCAATGGAACTGCAGGAAGAAATTTTTAGGTTTTTTCTAATGACTACTACCGCTATTACTACTACTTAAACTACTACTTCTACTACTACTACTACTACTACTACTACTACTACTACTACTACTGCTGCTGCTGCTGCTGCTGCTGCTGCTGCCACCACCCCTACTACTACTACCACTACTACTACTCTTAGTATTACTGCTGCTATTACTACTACTTCAATGGAACTGCAGGAAGAAATTTTTAGGTTTTTTTCTAATGACTACCACCGCTATTACTACTACTTAAACTACTACTTCTACTACTACTACTACTACTACTACTACTACTACTACTACTGCTGCTGCTGCTGCTACTACTACTACTACTACTACTACTACTACTACTACTACTACTACTACTACTACTACGATTACTACCACTGCTGCTACTGCTACTACAGTAATACAGGAGAAAAGTTTGGTATTTTTTTTATATCCCTATCACCATTATTAGTATTACCTCCATTACTACAACGTCTACTATTACATTTATTACTACTACTACTGTTGCTGCTACTACTGCAGCTACTATTACTATTACTACTTCTTTTGCTACTACTACTATTACTATTTCTTTTGCTACTACTACTACTACTACTGCTACTACTACTACTACTACTACTACTTCTACTACTACTACTACTACTACTACTACTACTACTACTACTACCACTACTACTACCACTGCTACTACTACGACTAAAGTAATACAGGAGAGAAAGTTTGGTATTTTGTTTATATCCTTATCACCATTATTAGTACTACATCCATTACTACAACTACTACTATTACATTTATTACTACTATTACTACTGTTGCTGCTACTACTACTATTACTACTTCTTCTGCTACTACTACTACTTCTATTACTTCTGTTATTACAACTGTTGCTGCTGCTGCAACTACTCCTGCTGCTGTTGCTGTTACTACTAATACAACCACTACCACTACTGCTACTATTACTTCTACTACTACTACTTCTACTACTGCTGCTGCTGCTACTACTGAAATGTTTCTTATTCTGAAGATACCCAGTGTTAAACCATTCAAGTGTATGTATGACTGTCTTACTCTCAAAAACTGATTCGTTTTTGTTTTCCTCTCTCGTGTTTATAATTCATTTAATCGTATTATACAGGCCCTGTTTAAACAAAATAAAAACTCATGGCTCGAATACAACTTCTCACACATATCAGAAATTATCATCTTTAAAGAAAAGAAAAAACTGGAACATGTTCTGATCACTGGAAATATATGTGGAAAAAGATACAGAGGAAAACAAGGCCAGAAGATTCTTACAGCTCTTGTCATGACAAGGGCGCTGTCAGCATACAAAGTGATACCTGTGTTGAAGATCGCAGTTTGTGGAGAGGCATGCACTTGATAGTGATAATAAAAGGTAAAGGTAAAGTCGGAAAATGTGAACCCGCGTCATTGCACACGGTTATAAACAATAAGTGCTCTGTCACCAGTACGGACAGCTGATAAGAAACTTTCCGCCTGTGTCGCCGTTCACACGTAACTCTGTAGCTACACCGACGTTCCTAAATTTACCCCTGGTACCCATTTCCTAGAGGCTGGGTGAACCACGGGAACTGCCCGGTTTCGAACACCCACCGTGGCCGCAGCGAGTCGCAGCTGGATTTGAAAGCAAGTCTCCTATCGGCTGCGCTAACGGGGCTCCCTAATTCGCCCATCGTGGGCTCGAACACACGACCATGAGATTAAGAGTCTCATGCTCTACCGACTGAGCTAGCCAGGCAGATGATAATGATAATAATGGAAACCATGTTGATTTTTGCGTAACGGCAAAGTAGAGGATAATTTGTCACGTCTTTAGGTGTATGAGGCATTTTGTGGTAGACTTATATTTTATAGACCAATCCAAAAACACTTGATGATAGGTAAACATCATGCCGATTGTCTTCACTTCCCACGACTTTACCTAGCATCTATTTAAGTCTAGGTCGATACGGGGGCTAAGTAATTTTTTTTTTGGTAAGTCCGGCTCAGTTTGGATTTGAACTCATGACCTTCAAAACCACTGTGGAGCCTCTAGCTGCTACACCACGTCGACACCCTGTTATACGCGTGTAAAATGTATAAAGCCAAACGCTTTACCTTACATGACAGGGCTCCAGCCTACACTCAGCTGGTTTAGACGTTACCTGTGCCCTAAATATATTATTTTAGAGATTGAACAGGGAATCTGGGACCTGTTGGCTTGCATAAGGGTGCGGTCTGTTTCGTAGGGGGTTGATTTTCTTTGGTCTTCATGTTTCCTGATTGTAAACTCCGACGAAAAGTAGAGGTTGTTCGTCCACTTCTCGACTTCCTGGATCATCGACTCGAGAATAAGGTAACATCTGAAAAGATTGATGTAAAAAAGAGGAAGAGGAGGGCACAGAGATAAATATCTGGATGGTATGGCCAAATAGATGGGGCGAGTCAAAATCACTGAACTGATCAGGGATTCTGGTGATCTTGGGTTATAGTGAAAAATGATAGCCTACACTGATCGGAACGCACATGATGATAATGATGACGTATTTCAAAATAATTTCAAACATATAAATGTTTTTTTTTTTAAATTCAGCTCAGAAAAATAAAATTCAAAAAAGATAGAGACAGTGCAAAATGGAAAGCAGCAAAGTATTTCATAATGTATTTAACAAAATTCCTAATGTGTTTTACGCGTTAATAATTACCGCATTTCCCACTGTGTGTTCCGAGGCTCCATTGTGGGGAAAGCAAGAATAGACCCTCTGCCTCCCTAATAAGCATGTCGTAGAAGTCGACTAAATGAGGACATCCTTTGAAGTCAGAGTACATCTGCCTGAGAGACAAGGAACCATAAGTCTGCACACAAATATGCCAGAGCTGTGAAACCTATGTGCCCGCAACACTCAGGTTCTAGAGCAAGACTAAATTCCAGAGGTGGACGAACACCCATACCATTCTCTCTTTGTGCCGCAGACATTAACCCTAGTGATTCAGTAATCTTCCTCTTCTTTGCGTTCACCGGCTAACCTGGTCTGAACAATAAATGACAGAAGACCATTTGGTAGACACAGAATAGCGCGGAAATTCTGCTATCTAGGCAGACCTACAAACACTTTGAGCCAAAGACTGAGAGGAAAGGGCCATTCATAAAGATTATGGAAGCGTGTGATATCTAGAGCAATCATAGGCGACTGGGTGGCAGATTAGCTGACTGGTAGACGACTTCGTCGCTGGTTCGGGCAGTATTTGGGTCTATCATCTTTGATCGCAACAACTCTGCAGGAGTCCTTTCCATGTCTCTTTATAGCGTGCAATGTTAAGCCATTTTACATAGCACACATAATCTAGTCACAATTATAACCTAAAGCTCTCCCTTCGGGGATGCTTGTTGAACGTGACGATTTTTTCCCGAGCAAAGCACTTACTTATCTGCAGAAATGAAACTCTTGGACTCTGAATGCTGAAAAAAAAGTCACTAAAGCCCTTACTTGTTAACAATTTTCAGATCGATGTAGACAGGGGTCCTGAGCGTGATGATTTAAAACAGCATGGTTAGTGCTGTAGCCACTGACTGTGCAGACTAGCATGTTTAATTTTTTTTCCCAACAGAAAAATACCATCATCTTACTAGGAGTCGCCTCCGGGTCTCCCACACGACAGCCTGAACGCGACCAATTCCAGCTGAAAGGGGATGCTGCTTACGTCACCGGGTCGGGCTAACGATGTGTTAAAGCAGCGGTTCTCAAACTGGGTGCCAAGGCTCCCAGAGGTGTCACGGCAAGAATCAAGAAAAGTCGGCTAAAAACAGTGAAATTGTAAAAGAAAGCTTGTAGATACTTGAAAGTTAAAATTTAAGTTGTCTAGCCTCGCCAATGTCAAAAATAGATATCTCTTGTTTGAGAACCGCTGCGTTACCCGGCCCGGTGACATCAGCACAACGGCCCGTCAGCTAGAGAAGGTCTTGGCCTGACACTGTAACCGCGAAGACGGAGAAAACGTGTCCTAATCCTTAAACTAAGAGTCCATAAAAATTATGTCGACACATGACAATGTCCGGCGCTGTACAATGCTGGAACAGCTAGTGCTGAACTGAAAAGGTTGGATATGTTTGAAACCATCTTAAATATTTATAACAACGTCGTTTCGAAAGCTGTAAATAAAGATATCGGACACTTGTTGATGTCTATGTGATTTGAGACTAATGTGTGGTGTATTTCCATACCGTAAATATCCTGTGATCAATGGCGCTGTAAAATTAGATATAAATCTACAGTAGACATTAATGCCAAGATAAATATTTATTTTAGTGTGTTATCTGTGTAAAATGCCTCAGCAAGAGTAATAGGAAGACAGAAGCAATGGTAATATCAAAAATAAGATTAGTGCTTAAATGCATAATGACAGTCAAAAGTGTCATTTTTGAAACAAACAAAAAAAGTACAGAAAATTTCAGTGTTTAGGAACAAGAATAACATCCGACGGAAAATGCATAACAGACATTTAAAAAAAAAACAGAACAGAACGGGCCAAAACTGCATTCCATAAAATGAAGAACATTTTATGCAATATATCCAGGTCATTGGAGGTTAGGAAAAAATCTTGCATGCTGTACATTCCCACTGTTAACACAGGGCAGTGAACCCTGGACAATTTATAAAGAACCCCAACAATTTCGTGGACCCAGCAAAGATACAACAAAACAGCGGGGAATGGACAGTAAGAAGCAGCAATAAAATTCATAAAGTTTAAACCACCATTGATCACTGTCATCCTGAGGGCTAATATACTGAAATGATTCAGGAATTTTGAGAACATGTATGATG
>CAJHNH020004065.1:0-32500 GCA_905116865.2 Candidula unifasciata | reverse complement strand
AGAAGAAGAAGAAGAAGAAGAAGAAGAAGAAGAAGAAGAAGAAGAAGAAGAAGAAGAAGAAGAAGAAGAAGAAGAAGAAGAAGAAGAAGAAGAAGAAGAAGAAGAAGAAGAATCTAGGTAATATTTTATTCAACGTCCTAGCTGTGCAAATATTTTAACTGATTAAGACTGAGAGTTGCTAATGTTTAAACTGAACAAGTATAATATATAAATTTAAAAACTCTTTATACTAACGTCTGGCAGAATAACAAGGAAAAAACTTTATCACTGAAACAGACCTCAAATGTAATATGTCAGCTTTTTTACAAAATACTCTTCCATAAATCTCGGTTTTATAGCCTTATCGTGAAAATAAACATTTATAATCAATGGTTGTGTATATTTTGCAGACAGCATTTATCATATCGGAATAAAATTGTCTTCATAAATGTATTCCCCCCCCCCCCCCCCCTTTCTTTTCTGCGAGAAATCTTACAGAAAAGCAAGCTTTAGTGGGGGAAAAAGTCAAGAAGTTACATCACAGCACACGGGGCATTCCCATGCACGCTCCGTCCTCATCTTTAGCAGCCAGCGCAGAGTTCTAATGCTGATGGTACCGGTCCTAATCTGGTTATGTATGTCTTGCCTTTCTTCTGTGAATGTAGTGAGCCCAGCTGCCTCATTCTCTCCAGGCAATAATAATCGTGTTTCTCTACTAATTCCGTTGCTTGTTCCCAAAGAACACTGGCCACGTCTGGGGAGACTAACGTTACTTTTACCAAAAAATCACACTTTAGCACAACGAACATACTCATAGATACTTTGTCTCCCTTGACGAATGTTGATGAAGTGTACAAACGAATCATTTTTGTAGTATATTGGCTGAAAACGTGTCGCACTTTTTATTTCATATATTCCTGCCTTCCACACTGATAACCACATTCATAAACAATTGCAAACGCTGTCACCTCCAGATGGTGTGTGCGCGTCTTCATGGAAACAAGTGAACTATAAACAGACCACCTAGGCAATTTCACTAACCATGTCTATCGTACAACTTGAAATCCACAAATATGGAATACGGACAGAATTCGTCTCAAACCATTGGAACCGCACCAAAGGATACATAAATTTATATTAACCAAACATAGGTCGAATAACAAAAACAACAATGTGTCTTTCTTTCTTTCTACTTCTTCTATGAGTGCCGACAGATTGTCTATTTCTTTATTTTATATATGTATATATTTCGACAGCCTTAAGCCCCCCCCCCTCCCTCCAGCCCCTTTTTTCCCATTCTCCCCTTTCTTTCTATTTATGTGAATGACATGTTAAATGCAGGGCTTTCTCCTAGCTTGTACTCACCACAAAGTTTCTATTACAATAACACTGAAGAAGTGCTCGTACTGAGTACTAACATTGTGTCTTGAGCCATTCAGATGTCACAGTTTAAGAACATTTGTTTGACTTGTACTCACCACAAAGTTTCTATTACAATAACACTGAAAAAGTGCTCGTACTGAGTACTAACATTGTATCTTAGCTATTCAAATGTCACAGTTTAAAAACATTTGTTGTAACTATCAAATACGGCTATGTTTTTAAAATAAATACTGTGGAATTTGTTTCAGCCTTTTCCCCGAGTGCGATTTTGTGTCGGTTTACGGGCATGTCTATTTTGCGGTCCTCGGACTTGTTGACATGCAAATATTACAGAACCCCAAAAAATCAGGACAAAATTAGAATAGCGCGTGGTGTGTGTTTGTGGCTGTAACAATGGCACTTGCGAAGCGCAATGGAGAAAAAGAATGTAACTAGTGATGTTTGAATTGGGCCTATTGGTAAACATGAGTTCTGTTCGATCTTTAGATGTCAGACAGGAGGCAAGAAGGGAAATAAAGACATGAAAAATAGAAAATGTGAGAGGTATGATGAACTACAACATAGTGCTGAAATGTGGGGGCGGGGGGGGGGGGGGGGGGATGAAAGGTATTTTGTGAGAAAAATAAACTAACAAATGAACTAAAAAGAAGAGAGTGTCCACAGAGATGCAAGAGAAAGAGGTAGATAGGCAACAGAGAAAAGTAACGCGAGAAGAGATCAGGGAACGAAGAAGTATGCGAAAGAGAGACTAGCAATACAAAAAAAAAGCGAGTAATAGAGAGTGGGAGAGGGAGAAAACGAGACGGAACGAGAGAGAGAGAGAGAGAGAGAGAGAGAGAGAGAGAGAGAGAGAGAGATAGAGTGCGAGGTGTTAGAGAGAGAGCAATGAGGACGAAGTGAGAGTATAGAAAGCAATGAGGGAAGAGAGAATGAAAGAGCTTGAATTAGTAGAGAATGCTGACAGTGAGAGAGAGATATGAGAGTTAAGAGGTAGAGAGAAGAAAGAAAGGATTAAGAGTAGAGAAACCAACGATAAAACAGAGAATAAACAGACAAGGTCATAGTATAGAATGCAGAGCGAGAATAGAGGAGGGGGGGGGGGAGATGACAGAGACAGAGAGAAAGAGAAGTAAGAAAAGAGTGAGAGTAAAGAAAGTATAAAGAGAGGAGACAGAAACGGACTAAGAGTAGAGAGATTAATAATAATTAGAGACCCCGAAAGGGATATATCAGAAGGAGCGATTAGAAGGGAACGATTAGAGAAAGCATATTAGAAAGAAAGTAAGGGGAGAGAGATAAGAGAGCAGTAAGAAAAAGTATCACTTATTGCTGGAGTCAAGAAGGGGCGAACAGGCTGAAATGGTTTGGGCAAACAGAGACAATGGCAGATAACGGAGAAGAAAAAACTTGTGTACACAAAAGCGTTGAATTAGAGCAGACTATGAAACAATCCTAGAAAACGATGTAGAGATAATGTTCTGGCAAATTCAGCAAATTCTGGGAGTTATCTACTTGGCAGCGACGTAATTAGTGGTGTAAACTGGGACAACAACAAAACTGGAGGGAAAAAGAGACAGTGAGACCAGGAGGTAGGATGTTGGATAGTTTGGCATCATGACATAGGAGAACGTTAGAATGAGAAATCATCATCATCAGTCCTCGTTATGCCTAGTGGCACATAAAGCTTCTGACAGGACTTTCCATGCTTTCCTGTCCTGTGCAATCTTCAGTGCAGTTTTCCATGTCAGAGATGCCGCACTCAGGTCACTTTCCATCGTTCGTCTCCATGTTGTTTTTGGGCGACCCTGTTTTCTCTTAATTACTTGGGCGGTTTTGGTCGTTTCAAACATGGTTCTTACATTCCAGAAGTCAATAATTCCCTGTAAATGTCAGAGAAAACCATGCACAAACCAATGACACAAACCATTTTTTTTTCAACATTCTTAAAAATCCCCTTACATATTTCTGGGACATGAATGTGAATTGCTTAAGTAGTATAAGCCTTGTGTAGGTGTCTAGTAATAATACTAATAAATATATATATTTTAAATAATAATATATTTATCAACATAAAACAAACATACAACTGCTATTCATCGTTGGGGGGGGGGGGGGAGCCTAATCATCTTACACATTTGTGGAAGGGTGCTGTGGTCCCACCCCTACCTCTTCATTCAGCCCCTCTCCCCTAAATGTAAATTCTTATGAAAGGAGCGAGGGTGGCCTAACCTAAGCCCAAGATTTCCATTCCCCTGATATAATCTCATCCTGAAACCTAATAGGTTTTCCCTATATGGTGCTACCTGAAAAGTCGCATTCCGGATGCCAGTTCAAAAAGACGGATCCCAGACGCCTTCCCTCTTCTCCAACCCTTTTTCCCCACCTTCTAAGACAGGGGTTCTCAACTTCCCTAATACCACGATTCTCCAATACAGTTCCTCCTGTTGTAGTGACACCCTCTAACACAGTTATTTTGTTGCTACTTCATGACTTCAAAAAATATGTGTCTTAGGCGACCCCTGTAAAAGGGTCGTTCGATCCACACACAAAAGTGTCGCGACCCACATGATGAGATCCGCTGTTATAAAACATCGTCACTTGGAGGCTCGTAACGGCAGCACCAAGCACTATCGTGATGGTTGAAGTTTGAAGTTTCAACAACGGATCAACATCATGGCACACAGGTAGTAACCCATAAGTGCTCCGTTCTTCTTCTAACTCAAGTCTGAGTCTGAAGAAGCTCAGCACAGTGCACAGACTCTGTAGCACCGGCGAGGATCCTGAAATACTTTGGGTAGTTTTTTTACTCTAAATTTTGCCCGGGCAGCCCCGCTTTACTAGTCTTTTTTTTATTTCCAACGGCCTATGGACTTTTTACGTGCTCAACAATGCACATGGGCGTCCGATCTCCCTTCACAGAGACCAGGGGGAATTACTAGAAGTCCAATTCTACGTGAAAAAATCCCAGACCTTACCGGGGATTGAACCCAGAACCTCTAGCACTCGTAGCGTACACCATACCTCGAGACCAAAGCAGGCCCCTTATCGGGGTGTACCTTACTGTTCTAGGCGGACAGAGAATCGCCTGCACGAGTGTTTGCAATGGGTGACCCTACCCGCTATTATCTCCTGACCTTTATAAGAAGGCCATCTGGTGGTAGAAGCGTACGGTTTTCCGTGATCAATGCAAGGATTTATCTACGGGACCTATGATTGGCTGATATCATTTAACTACCAGCGGCGCTGCTTACGTTAATTTTGTGGCAACGTTGCCTCATTACTGTTGTACATGTGGAAAAAAAATGTCCTTTTTCCACGCCTCTAGGCGTATAGGGCATATAGGGCATATAGGGCATATAAGAAAAAAAAAGTAAAGTAAAGGACCCTTTTGCGCGTCTTTAGGCGTAGGCATATAGGGCATATAAGTAAAAAAAAGAAAAGTAAAGGACCTTTTGCGCGTCTTTAGGCGTATAGGGCATATAATGCTAGACCTATATTTTTATAGACCAATCTGCACAACATGGGTGATGTGGTCAGCATCACGCCGGTCGCTTTTACTTCCCGGGACTGCATCTGGTACTCACTCAATGCTGGGTCGACCTGGAAGCCAAAGTCATTTTTGAAAAAAATCCGGCTCTCCACGAAGCGAACACCCGACCTTCCGATCCACACGCAAGCGTTTAGCCGCTAAGCCACGGCAACTTCCAGTGTTGTACATACTTTATTAAATTTGTGGAAGTGTAGGATAAGTAAATCTTCTTCTTCTTCTTCTTCTTCTTCTTCTTCTTCTTCTTCTTCTTCTTCTTCTTCTTCTTCTTCTTCTTCTTCTTCTTCTTCTTCTTCTTCTTCTTCTGCTTCTTCGTCTTGCTCCCCGGTTGTGTTCTCCGGCGGAAAATCCTGGTAGTTACTCCATTTGGACTTCTGGCTGTGTGCCAGCTCCTGAGTTTATCGTGTACATCTATTACCAAAGACAAAATTTTATTCTAACATTAAAGGCACGCTTGTTTGTAGGCCAATGGATCTGTCCTTTGTTCTCCAAAATAGAACTCCCAAACCACATCGTGGAGTTGAGCAGACGTCAAGAGAATCATACTTGTTATAGACCCATCGGTACTTAGACCGTCTTTATTTCCAATGACATTGCCTGGTAAATTTTTCTAGACTGGGTCCGGTTTGAATGTAAAGTCAATTTTGAAATAAAATCAAATTCAAAATTTGGTCTCGAACCCAGCACCTAAGTGACGAAAGTTGAGCTTGTAGCTACTACTCTACCGTGACGTATATTGGCCTAGTATACTGTAAAAAGAACTTAATTAAAACTTGGTTTTATTGGCATTCCATTAGAGCAGTGATTCCCAAACTGCGCCACGCCGGCCCGGGGAACCTCGACCTCTTCACAGAGCGCCGCTAAATATTTTAGAAGCCTAATAATTAATTTAACGAAGACAAGAATAATCATAATTTTACTTAGGTTAGGGTGCTATGGGAGAACTTGTAATTGAAAAAAAAAAGGGGGGGGGGGGGCGCGGCCTAGAAAATTTTGGGAAATACTGCATTAAAGTAAGAAATTGTGACCCGTGAATCCAAACGTAAAAAAAAAAACTTGATAATTTGTAATAGAATTAAATAGGTGAATTTTTGTTTTTACTGATGACGACGTTTTTCCAGACACCACTTTAACATGTTGTTCGCATGTGTGTTCTTCTCACTGTAATGTTTAGCGATTTCTACTTTGTTTCGAAGAATTGTACTTGTTTGTAACAGTTGTAGCGAAGTTCAGCAAAGAATGTATCCTCTTTAAATATTAACTACATGATCTATTGTGGCATTTAATTCATTTTAACTTACAGGAACTCGTAATACTAACATACATCAACACATAATTACGACAGACGGATTAACTTACTTTGCAGTCGTTAATCCATCTACAAACACAGAAACAAGTTGGTTAATCCTTCTTGAAACGAAGAAACACTGTTCAAAAGCTGTTTCGTACGCGCGTTAAAACAATCACTGTTTTTCTTGTTATACTTCCACTTTTGAGATTGATCACTCTCTCCTCTCGTATCATCCAGCACTGAACGAGGCTACGCCAACAGAAACACGTGTCTGAGTTGGTAGCTAAACCGTTCGAGACTCGGCGGTGTGCGATCTCTTCTTGCTTCGAGCAGACGTCGGAGCCACCAACAATTAGGTCGTAGCTGAGCAGCCAGCGAGGGACAATTTGCTCGCCAAGGAACGCGCTTCCTGCGACAACACCGGGTGGTTGGTATGAATGGAAAGAAATGCCCTCGGCTTCAACGATCCTGTTCTCGCCCCCCCCCCTCCCTTTTCCCCCCGTCCCCTATTAATACTTATGTACAGTGAAATACAATAAGGAAGGTGATCGGGTTGGGGAATGTTTTGAGAAAAGGCAAGAGTTTAGGATATGAAAAGTAAAGTCTTCTTCTTCTTCCTCTCACCGGCTGTAAACTGTTGGCTGAAAGTTCCTACTTTTCATCCACCTCTGGACTTTAGTCGTCTTCCAGAAGCAGAGTTTTGTGTGTACCTACGTTTTTACAGATCTTACACATCTTCATGCAGAATGCTGGTTCCTTGCCTCTCAAGCAGATGTAATCCGACTTCGGGGGGGGGGGGGGGGGTGAAAGTTATGTCATTCTCTCGTTGACGAAAGCGTATATATTATACTTGAGTAGAAATGTAGCAGTACAAGACGGTAGAGAACCTGTAGCTCCCTTCGAGCAAGGATTGTAGTGTGTAACCAGCAGTTTTCTGCAGACATAGACGCATAGTTAGTTATTACTAAAGTAAAGCAAGTAAAGCACGTTTTGAACTGTTTTCCTTCCACGATTGTAGTTCAAAGGATTATTATCTTAAGGAAGAGAATTAAACATCTGTAAACCCCATTCAGTAGTATAGCTGTATAGCATAGTTATATTCATCATCATCATCACCTAGTACCGTGCCAGAAAGAGTAGGCTGTTTTACTTCGCATCTTACACGATCACCAGAATTATAGATCAGTTCAATGTTTGTGTCTCGCCCCATCCCTGTGGCCGGGCCATCCAGGCATTTATCTCTTTTCCTTAGTTGGCCGCTGACCAAATCACCCACCAAGTGCTGACTGCTCTATAAAAGATATGACTAGCCCTATATGCCCAGAACTCCTAAAGGCGTGGAAAATGGTCTTTTACTTACTCTTGGTCAAATTTGATCAATCTTGCTGGTTGTTAACAAGTTATATTCTTTTTCTTCCTCTTCTTCTTCTTCTCCTTCTCCTTCCTCTTGTTGTTCTTGTTCTTGTTCTTGATTTTAGTCTTGATTTTCATATTGATATTGTTCTTGTTCTTCTTTTTCTAGTTGTTGTTGTTGTTGTTGTTGTTGTTGTTGTTGTTCTTCTTCTTCTTTTTCTTCTTCTTCTTCTTCTTCTTCTTCTTCTTCTTCTTCTTCTTCTTCTTCTTTTTCTTGTTCTCTTTTTCTTCTTCTTCTTCTTCTTCTTCTTCTTCTTCTTCTTCTTCTTCTTCTTCTTCTTCTTCTTCTTCTTCTTCTTCTTCTTCTTCTTCTTCTTCTTCTTCTTCTTCTTCTTCCTCTTCTACTGTGACCCTTTTACACGCCTTTGATGGTATTGGGCACATATGACTTTACCGATACAAGTTATATTAGGACACCACAGGACGGTTACTAACCAACCTGTACACCAGTGGGGTGAATAGTTCCTGGAGGCAATGCGACCGACTGACGTTTGATTCCACCATAACCGCAAAATCAGAGATTAACACCCTGTGACACAAAGTGCCACCATTCGGATTAGAATCGCCCGGGCAAAGTTACAGAAACCCTGTTCAATCCATTAGTCATATTAGGGCCTCGACGACAGCTTGGGTGTTGTTGTGTGTTTTTTTTTTTTAATTACATACACAAAAATTCGTCATTTTTTGGAACGGCTTGTTAAAAAATTAGGTGAAGGCACTTTTTCTAAGCATTGACTAAGGTAGACAGCGTGAATGAAGCAAACTTCTCATTTGTTTTCAAAGTGATGAAATATTAGCAGAACTATCATCTTCACTGCATAAGGCCCACTTAGTTCATAAGTCCTAGGAAAAAAACATCTCTTCGCTATATTTCTGAACGTGCTTCCGACAAGAGATTATTAATCTTAATCACAAGAAATAATTTCTCCTAGTTATCGCAATAGTGGTTCCCAGTCTTCTTAATGTTGCGACCCTTTATTACAGTTTCTCATATTGTGGTGAGGCGGTTGCGTGGTCTCGAGTCATGGTGTCCGCTTCGAGTGTTAGAGGTACCGAGTTCAGGCCGTGGTGAAGGCTAAGATTTTTTTTTTAAGTTGATTTCTAGTAATTTTCCCTGGTTTCTGGGTAGTGATATCGGACGCCAGTGTGTATTGTTGAGTACGTGAAAAATCATTTGGTATTTGAAAATCGAAAAGAAAGTATCCTAATGGCGCCGCCCTGTCAAATTTAGGAGTTATGAATCTACCCAAAATATTTCAGGATCCTCGCCGGTGCTATGAAACCCGTGCACTGCGCTGAGCTACTTCAAAATCAGACTTGAATCATAAGTAGAACGGAGCACTTATGGGTTACTACCCATGTGCCATGATGGTGATCAGTTGTTTAAAACCTAAAAAAATGTTGTGCCCCCCCCCCCCCCCCCCCCCCCCAAATCTAAATAACATTCTTTTCATTGCTGATTCTTAACTTCACTTAATATATGTCTTCTGATTATCTTAGGCGACCCCTGTGAAATGGTCATTTGACCCTCAAAGGGGTTGCGACCCACAGGTTGAGAACCTCTGCAATACATGCTTGTCTTCCCTTAACCACAAGTCATGGTTATCTCCCCTGATTATGGGAGTAGATGATTGAATGTTTTTAGCCTTCTTCGTCAACGGCTAAAAACGAAGCGTTCGGCCGCATATTAATTATCTTGTTAACAGGCCAAACAAACTACTGCCCCGGCAAACTGTGGCAACCCCCGTGTGGGTTTCGGGGTCCCATTGTGGTGTGAAACACGAATACACCCACTGCCTCCCCAACAAGCATGTCGTAAAAATCGACTAATTGCGGGTTTCCTTAGGAAGACGGAGTGCGTCTGCCTGGGAAGCAAGGAACCAATAGTCTGCACACAAACAAATCAGATCTGTAAAATGGATGTACACGCAACACTTAGGTTCTGGAAAAAGTCTAAAGTTTAGAGGTGGCTGAACAACCAGAACTTTCCTCCGGAGTTTACATCCAGTGAACGCGAAGAAGAAAAAAGAAGAAAAAACTCCAGCATAAGCAGAAAAACAAACCTAGAGCGCAATGATGAAATTCAAAATTTACATTACAATTCGAAAACCAAAACCTACAAAATAAAATGTATATCATATAGTTTCCAAGAAATGTCCCTGAATACCCACATAAAACGTTCTCCTCATCAGTCGCTTTGTCACCTCTATAGAGAGGAACATTTGTTATCTTAAGACTAAGGCCAGGACACAACATGTGTTCACAGTTTTCGGTTAGGAAACACAGAGACGTGTCCTTGCTACGTGGCACCACAAAATGTTAAGCATTTGCTCCAACATAATCAGAAGTATGCTGCCAAAAGAAAAGCAACCTAACCTGTTCTCACTTTAATGAGGACAAAGTTGTATGCTATACGGAGAGATTTGGATTGCAGGGTAGTTTCATAAAGGCTACCCGTTTCCTGACATGTTTTTTGACAGAAAAATCGAAGAAGATAAAGAAGATATGTTGGAAAGATGGATGGGTTGAGGGGAGGAAGGTGCTACATGGTAAAGAGGTCAAGCCGTTAGCCTTTTGCTCTGAAGGTCGTGGATTTGTTTCATGAACTGGGCTGTTCAGCTCCAAGAGTAAAATGTAGATTCATAGAGATCGTCGCTGGCGATACAAGAGTTCTTGCGCTTTATCAGATGCTCATGGCAAATAGCTAACCTCTATATGAAGATATATATATATATATATATATATATATATATATATATATATATATAGAGAGAGAGAGAGAGAGAGAGAGAGGCAGGCAGGTAGGCAAGCAGATAGACAGAAAGACAGACAGACAGACAGACAGACAGACAGACAGACAGACAGACAGACAGACAGACAGACAGACAGACAGACAGACAGACAGACAGACAGACAGACAGACAGACAGACAGACAGACAGACAGACAGACAGACAGACAGACAGACAGACAGACAGACAGACAGACAGACAGACAGACAGACAGACAGACAGACAGACGGACGGACGGACGGACGGACAGACAGACAGAAAAACCAGGGGGAAATGAAATCGATTTATTTGATCTATTCCATCCTTAACTTTGCATATGTGTCTAATGTCAACTCAACCTACAATTGGTACTAATTATTGTAAAGGAAAATTAACAAACAAACAAAATAACTAACCATCTGTGTCCAGCATCAAATCCCGATGCAACATTAGCATAGCAAATGTCCTTGTGTTAATTTACTGTAAGCGTATATCTGTCTACACACCAGAATTCGTCAGAGTGACTGGGAATTTAAGGGCCGTGTCTGCGGTTGTTAGTAGAGAAAGAGACCCTGTTCACGTTTCCCGGCCCATCTACAGACTACATAACCTTTCATTCATACTTTCTCAGACTCTTCTACGTCAGAGGGGTCTCACATTGTCTTTCCTCAAATTACATCAGCGCTGATGTCGCGTGTTCTATACTACACGACGACACAGCTTCCAATGAAATCAGAACACGTATAACTGACCCTAACCCAAAACCCCTAACGTACAACCTCAGCCTAGGTTACACAAAAGACTCTTTTCGACGAAAACAGTACAACGTGACACACTGTCACATACTGCTCGTGTCACGTGCCTAGTTAAGGATTTCTCTTAATGAACCAACAACACTCTAAAATAGTTATCAGTGTTGGAATTGTCGTAATGGTCTAGGCGGAATACACATGCAACCTATTTCAGGGGTGAGGCGACACAAGTTATGGCACTACAGAATATACACTCCTAGGCGCAACTTGGCCGGGCATCCTCACTACTACAAAGAAACAGCCCCCAGACTAGATAGTCTATTATCATAGTCATGTTAACCAGAATAAAATCCACTATAAAAATACACATATTCCAGACAGCTAAGACCAATGAAGGATGAACACTAAAATAAGACTGAAAAATTCTAAAGACATGTAATAAGTTTAACATATACATATATAAATCAGACAAAAGGGATTCAACAGAATCAATGACGTTAAGAAACCACAGACACATTAGATATGACTGGCATAATGATGTCCCAGAGAGCAGCCATTATCATCCCAGCTCAGTAAGGGATAATTAAGTTAGAACCGTGACATTGCATCTGAATAGACTACTATCTCATGGTACTTAGCTTTCTCCAGATCGAGTCTACTGTTCTGATTGCTTCACATCACCTAGGACGTCTGGAACAAAGTCACTAAACTGGTTTGTTCTTCAGTATCTCGGGAACTGCACTTTGAATATATAAAGTATCATACTACTGTCTGATATTTACTTAGCGTCAATGCTGTACACCACAGATGGTAGGCACTTTCCGGCTTCTGCAGGTTGCTCCCTGGATGTGGAGCTCTACCACCGAAACACTAGTCGCTACCTGGCTATCTGAACAAAGTCGTCAGCAGGCCCCAATTGTGCTGTCTTCTCGCTGCTGGTGGCAAATAAGGGCTGGTGGTGTTCAAACTGATGGCTTTATGGACTGTTGATTAACTGCATGGCCTCCAAGGAGATCTCATCCCAAGCTTTTGGAAATGTCCTGGGCGCAAAGGCTTCTTTCCTAGGGCATAGAAGTGAGAGCCAAAGCACTGAACGTCCTGTCTCGTTGGATATCAGGCACAGAATGCGAGAAAAAATGTAGCGTCGCTCTCAAAGAAAGTAAGGCGAAGATTCCTACTCCCATGTTGTGATTTCTCCCATCGGATTAGGAGCAATAACACAAAGAATCTCCAACTTCTAACTGTAAGCTTGAAAAAGAAGACATACCAAGAGATTCAGAACATTCATAAATTTATATTATGTCATAAAGAAGTGTGTGTAAAAAATATAAGAGGGACTATATACCTACAAGGAGGAGTTCAAATTTGAATATGACCTCGTCTCCAAGGGACGACAGTGTCAAAAATAGTTTAAAGTGAAGGGGTGGTTAAGACTGTTACACGACACACCCCCCTGACCTAGATCAGACTGAAAAACTGTGTAGATGGGCTGGAAAACGTAAACAGGTTCGAGCGAGAAAAAAGCATAGTTGGGACAGACACACTGAATGCGCTGCATTCCAGAGAATTTGAGACAAGAGACTCTAAGACGATGAACCGCCTGTTTTAAATGGACATTAAACTAAGACGAGCATGCAAGAACTGACTTTGGGGCAATGAAAGAGGATCTGTCAGTCAGCTCTTTTTAGGCACGGTGAGCATAGTGACACAGATATGGCTGCTACATCGGTGGACAGAGCACACTGGGTTGCATTGAAGCGCTAGGATGTTGATACAGACAACAAGTAACAAGTAGCATAAATCACTCTGGCATTAAGATAACTAACGGTACTACGGAGTTCGTGCGTTGTATTAAGATTTAGATATCGTTATCTATGGAAGGTCGGCGTCTGTGGCTTAGGCATTGCGAACGCGCTTCGTAATGCAGGGGTGCCGGGTTCTATCCCAGCTGCAAGCCTTGCGTTGGTTTCGACAGTGGTATCGAGAAGCACACTGTCCAGATAGCAATGGCAAACTACTTGACGTAAACTTGCCTAGAAAAACAACAAACAGCTAACAAATGCTGGGTGGTTCTGCAAGGTCCTGTAAAGGATACACAACTAACTATTTATGAAAGGGATGGGAAGCACTTTACTGAGCTAAGGCAGCGAATATGAGAACTCTCCACCTAAAGTTTACAAAACCTATCATCGTCTTGAGGCGTATTGAGCGTGTAGTACTAAACATACATTTTATTGACTAATCGGCAGTCGGTGGGTGATATGGTCAGCATTATACCTGCCGCCTTTACTTTCCAAAACTTTAATTGTTTTCCCTTTAAGGCAGGGTGGCCCTGAAAGCCGAAGCCATTTTATGAGAAAAGTCAAACCGGCTTTAAACCTTCGCTCTACCGAACTGCCGGCGAACGTCTAGCCGCTTTTAATCACCTCGGCACCCACACAGTAACGCTACAGGCAGGAACCCACATTGTTAATGGTCATCTTGTAGCAACAACGTTACTTACAACAGCTTTCATCACGAATAGAGATAATGTATTGCAAGTGTTAGGTCATGCATACTTGGCTACACATAATCTGACACAAGCAACAGTTGTTAACTTCTGCTCTACTGTCTACAAGGGTTATAACAGATGGCTTGTATGTTGTACTATTGTGCTTAGTAACGCACACATTTGCATATCATACATATTCCCACACACATACTGTAAAAGTAAGTAAATAAAGGACCCTTTCCACGCCTTTATGAGTATAGGGCATATGGGGCTAGACCTATATTTTTATAGATCAACAGCACAAGATGGGTGATGTGGTCAGCATCACGCCGGCCGCCTCTACTTCCCGGGACTGGGCCCGGTACCCACTCTAGGCTGGGTCGACCTGGGAGCCAAGGTCATTTTTGAAGACAATTCCAGCTTTGTCAGGGAACGAACCACACAGACAGAGAGTTTTAGCTTTTCATATTTAAAAATACAAATGACCTTAGCACTTAAATAGATTTAACCCAAAATGGGTACCAGAAAAAGTTCTGGGAGTAAACGCGGCCTGTGTGATGTTGACTATATCACCCATCGATCCAGCGTAAAATGAGTACTGGGTAATATTATGGGAAGTAAAGGCAACCGGGGTGATAGTTATCCATCGAGTACCAATTGTTCTGTAAAGATAAATGTCTAGCATTAATTGCAGTTAACCACTCACAGGTACATCTTTAATTTATGTTGAAATATAAGTAAACAGTTTATTTTCTATGGCAAAGGAATCATTGAATGGAAAGATTAAAAAAACGAACAAAAAGGAGATCGCGAGCTTCACATTATAACAAACACAAACGAAACATGACATTGCGGCTATAGAACCTTCATCAGCACAAACATTAATATTTTTTTAACACTAATAACACAAAATGCATCGATTGGAGAATAATAGAGTCAGTATGGATATTCTCATTGTGAATCACAGATGGATAAAAAAAATTTGGACCTCTCTTCTTCGTCTTCTTCTTATTTCTTCTTCTTCTTCTTCTTCTTCTTCTTCTTCTTTCTTCTTTTTCTGCTTGTTCTTCGTCCTCTTCTTCTTTCCGCTCAGATGACTGGCACGCCGTACTGTTGTTTACAGCAATCCTATGATATCAGCGCTGTTCAGTCTAACACAGCCGATTTAAATAACTTCATAATCAGGTGCCTTTCACAGCGTGCTTGTAAAGAGGCAGTATGTATATTATTTCTCCTTCAATAAAATAAAGCTCCCGGAAACCACATAGGGGAAATGACAACTCAAAACTAGACCAGAAACATAATTCACTTGTTTATGAAAACAACATAAGCCAATAGTATTGAATAACACAACCTCTTTCACAAATCAACTTAACGATATAATCAGAACTAACACAAACACTCTTATCGTTTGACCGTGTGCATAGCCGGTCCTAATCTAGTTAGTGCGTGTGTTTTCTCTGCAACTGCCAGTGTTATTAGGGGAAGTAGCAAGGACAAGGTCCCTTGAGGTAACTATAGTTTCAGAGAGAATATCGTTGGCTTCCTGGGAAGAAGGTTATGCTAATCAGTTTATTTTTCATTTAATGCAGTTCCATAAAACAAATTGCACTAGTGTGTGTGTGTGTGTGTGTGTGTGTGTGTGTGTGTGTGTGTGTGTGTGTGTGTGTGTGTGTTTTTTTAACTAACGAAAAAAAAGTATTAAAAAAAGAGCACTCGATCCGCGATTTAAAAAAAAAAACTGCAAGACGCTTTAAAAAGTATTCTTGACCAAACTGCAACATTGAGCCTATCTGCAAAAGTAGGCAGTACAAGCATTTATCTCATACATACTACCGGGATATCTCTTGTACATACCAGAATTACGCGCATGGCTTAATTCTGTATGCGCTCATGTTTAATCAGCTGTTTCTTTGATATGGTAAACACTCCAAGCCCATAATCTATCACAGACAGAATCACATGCTGGAACATTTTGGAAATAATTCATTGTTCCATGTCCATTGCTGCCATACTTAGGATCATTTAAGTTTTTTTTTTTTTTTGCATTCTACCGCAACTGCCTCCACATGATCCTTGAAGGACAAGCTTCGATCGAAAATGATACCCAGGTACCTCAGTTTGCTTGCTCTTTTGATATTATTGTTCTTAATTGTGAGGCTTTGAATATTAGCTCTTACAATTCTATTGTCCAGAGAGCACCACAAAACAGCCGCCTTTTCTGAGTCTACGACAGCACCCAATTTTGCCCATTTTTCTTGGAGTCTATGACAGCACCCATTTCTGCACATTTTTCTGAGTCTATAACAGCACCCATTTCTGCACATTTTTCTGAGTCTGTGACAGCACCCATTTCTGCAAATTTTTCTATGAAAGCACCCATTTCTGCACATTTATGGCCTTTATAAATTGAAGTTCAGTCATACTGTAACAGAATTATCGGTGCAAAAAAAAAAAAAAAAAGCAAACAGCCACTAAATTTGCACAATCTCTCATCCAGGATTATTTCAGAAAAAAAAAAAAAAGATTACTCATATTGATGATAGCAGATTTTTTGTTTTCGGTTGCTCTTGTTGCACCAATGAACAGCCACAAGACGATAATGCAAAACACATTTGTGCATTTTTTTTAAATTCTTGAAATATGTACCATATTCACTTTGGTACAAGAAATGCACATATATTATGATTTTTTTTTTTTTAATAGTTGAAGCTATTGCATTATGTACATTGCTGTCAGAAAAAAAATAATTTCGGATTTTTTTTTTTTTTCATTTTGGGGGGGGGGGGGGGGGGGGGGGGGGGGGGGGGGACCAAAATACAACAGGTTTCGACGATTTTGTATTTTTTTTTAATTCTTGGAGATTGTTCTCCATTCAATTTGGTGCAAAAATGCTAAAAATAAGTTTTTTTTCAACAGTTGTGAAGCTAAGACATATTTACTAGTTCACATTGCTGTCAGAAAAAATTGAAAGATTTCGAGTGTCTTTTTTTTTTTTTGGCACCAAAGTACAGCCACATTATAATGATGTCAAACAAGATTATGCACTTTTTATTCTTGAAACAGAAAAGCATATTCTGGGGCTTTCTTCGGCAACGTCCTGCAAAAGACATGAACTTTTCATCAAACTGGATGAGTTTGATATGGAATTAGTAAAATGAGTTCCAAGAAGTGTCTCCAAGAGTGACCAATATATTGAAGATCATCATCATCATCATGTAGCAGGTCCTTTGCGGAACATCGCTCTCATCACGGACTGCCTGAAAGAAACTTGGTCTCTCGCCAGCTCTTCCGCTTCATGTACTTTCATACTCAAGGAGTCACTTATATCCTGTACCCATCTTCGTGTTGGTCGGCCCCTGCCCCCTCCTTCCTGGTACCATGCCTTCTGCTATAATTGTTTCCAATCCGTCGTGGCGCTTGATATGACCTACATATTTCAGCTTCTGAGACAGGATGCTGTTCTGATTGTATCAACACCGAAGGAGTCTTTTTTCAAAACTCTTGGTGGCGGGCAATGCTAAGCAATTATGTATAGCACACATAACCTCGTCACAGTTATAACCCAAAGCTCCTCTTTCGGGGACGCTGGTGTCACGGGGCCAGCAAAACACCCCTACGCTCATGGTCCAGACCCTAGCCTGTAACGCACTATCTAAATGAACTAATTTTAGATGTTGACTATTCTGCCATACGTAAATAGTGCTTCTTTAATAATAAGTACGGGTCAGGATATAAGAGACTGAGCCTTATTCCATCCTAAATCCATTAGGAGTGCGTTCAGAGGCCCAGTGTAGTTAGCCACCTTTAGATAATTTCTCCAGGTGTTGTGGGAAACGAACACAGAGATATACTGGCTTGTTCTGCACCACTCAATGCTAAACTGATTAATGATACGCTAGATGTTATCAAGGCCCTTGGAGAAGGGGGAGGGCTAGAATTAGGAAGGCGGGCGAGAGGACAGTGCAGAGTCGCAATTCGATTTTCGTGGTCTGAAGAGAATGGTGCAACGGGTAGTGACCAGAGGCTCTGGCTGAAACTCCACACGTAAGGACGAGACGAACATACAATCATACTGTTGCAGTTACCATTGGGGTTGGAACTGTTCGCTAGCTGCTGAAGATGAGCACAGAATATATATGAGAATCCATGGAGTGTTCAGATGTCGGTTTTTGAAACTCAGCTCAGCTGACCTATTAGCCAGTCAAAAGCAAATGAAATTGCCAACCAATTGAGGCATTTACGATTTCAGTTGTTATGCTGGTTTGCTGTATCGGTTCTAAGAGAGACACTCACTTTAATTATTAGTGATTGGCGGTGAGGTACAACAAATAGGCAGAGACAGACTGAGAGAAGATATGCTGGACAGCTAGGCATAATGGTAGTGAAGATCATCTGTGCGTAGAGCAAGAGGTAGACCAAGAACAGGATGGAAAGATAACATCAGAGAAACTCTACAGCGCCACGATGCGTCCATGGTCGAAGCAGTCAGAAGAGCACGAAGCAGGACCTTTAAGGTTGCATGAGACATGTTTATGATTGTATTTAAATATTTAAATGACAAAAATCAACTCACTTCTGCTATAAATGCATTATGAAGATGCGCCTTCAGAAAAAAAATTGACCTTGAAATTAACATGTTTACCATAAAATCTAAACTTGTATTTGACTTAACAACAATGGCTCGAAAAGATCAGAGAAAATGGCTAGTTGGCAACATCCTTAGCATCCATGGACTAAAGCAGCGGTTCTCAAACTGGGTGTCCCGGTGACCTGGGGTAAACAGCAATGTGTGTAGTTTTTGGAACACGACATAGAGGCACACCTCAGCGATCATGGATTCAAGACATTGTAGATGCATTGACTATGAAAGAACACAGGGCTGGAGAACTGGCTCGAGACAGTGAGACTTTCAGGCGTGCCGTGACCAGAGCGACGTTCTGTAAAGAAACTGCTGATTGATGATGATGACGATGAAAATGATGATGATGATGATGATGATGATACTGTAATGGTTAACGTTACAATACAATAAACTGCGGTAAAGTTGCAGTACATACTATATTATCAGTCCTCTAAGGGTTTTGGTTCCAAATTTTGGACGAAGAATAGCTCCACTATTCCCCTACAAGCATGTCGTAAAAGGCCACCAATTACGAATTCACTAAAAAGTTGGTGTGTGGGAGCGAAAGATGCTGGTATCAGAACTCAACTGTAAATAAAACCACAACTTGCTAATCGCTCTTGAAAGTAGAGACCATAAGTTAAGTTTAGCGGTAGAACCTGCAGAACAAATGTATAGAAATGTAGATTACTGCAGTAAAGCTATGAAAGTATAAAAATGATTGGGAAACACAGTTTATGTCAATTTTACATAACCAATTACAATAAATGAAAAACGTCGTTCTGGTAAATATTCTTCATCAGCAGAACAACAAAGAGAAATGAAACACAAAACCAGCTAATAAATAAATAAACGGACCAAAATAACTAAATTAGGGACCTTAATCAGAAAATCGAATTACGTCTCTGTTAATATGGATATACAGAAGAATAGGTCGTAGTTCCTGGACACAAACATAATTAAACGCAGAGATTCTGGAAAGACGAAGTTTAAAAAACATTCGAGATTTGCTAAAAGACATTTAAAAAAAAATTGAGAGAGAGAGATTGAGAGAGAGAGAGAGAAAGAGAGAGAGAGAGAGAGAGAGAGAGAGAGAGAGAGAGAGAGAGAGAGAGAGAGAGAGAGAGAGAGAAACTTTAAATATTTCGACCATATTAAATACTTAGTACTCTTTAAAAAACATACCGGGGAGATACAGCAAAAGACAAGAGAACAAAGAAAAGACACTGATCAAGTGGGACGACAACATCGAGATAGGGGCGAACAACTGTTTTAGGGAGCATACAGCTACAACGAGAGAGAGAGAGAGAGAGAGAGAGAGAGAGAGAGAGAGAGAGAGAGAGAGAAAGAGAGAGGCGAGAAAGAGAGGGAGGGGAAGATAAAGAGAGAGTTGGAGAATTATTACAGCCAACCATTATCTTTGCGACGCAGCTGCCTTATTTGTATCTTCTTCTTCTTCTTCTTCTTCTTCTTCTTCTTCTTCTTCTTCTTCTTCTTCTTCTTTTTCTTCTTCTTCTATTTCTTCTTCGCTTAATAAATCAGTCATCCCATTGTGGTATGCAACTTTTCGTTATTTTGAAGCCCTACCCTGGCTCTTGCCAAGGGCCGCAATATAGCCAAGCCATAAATATGGTCTAATGGCTGAACGCGGTATTCGGGACCTCTCCACGGGTAATCCTCATCCACAGTGTGCCATTTTGTGTCATCGGGTGTTTATCGCTAGTGTGATGTCCTAGTAGGGTAAAATGTACTACTACTAATTCGCGTTCACCGGTTGTAAACTCTGGTGAAAAGATCTGGTGGCTCATCTACCCCTGGACTTTAGACTTGTTCCAGGGCCGAAGTGTTGCGTTTTCATCCGTTTTACAGATTCTACTTACTTGTATGCAGACTGCTGGTTCCTTGCCTCTCGGGCAGACGCAGTCCGACTTCGAAGTAAACCTCAAATTAGTCGACTCTTATGAGATGCTTGTTAGAGAGGCAGTGGGTCTGTTCTTGATTGTCCCACAATGGGGCTCAGATCCCACACTGGGATGGCTGATATAACAAATCCTATTTTGATGCGCCATGAAGTATCCATTCGAGGTGTCAAGATCCGGTTATGACTTATCTAAACTCGAGTATGTTTGATAATTTATTAATATCAGCTTGACAAGCAGTCCATTTATAGACAGCATTGAAACTTCTGCAACTTGGCTTAGCTGACAATTATGGAAATTGGTGTACACGCAGTTATGAAATTGCTATGCCAGCGAATCTGTTTAATGAAGATTTGATAAGCTTTTTCAAGTAATTAGCTCATTTGTTGATTTGGTGAGGCACGGGAGGATGAAAACTTGGGCACAACAGGCCGCTTGGGCGCCCTAAAGTTCGCTGGGAAGACAACGTCTGATAGTCCGTGGCTGACAGAGGACTTGATACATACCTTCAAAAATCGTCCCCATTTGGGGTGCAGTTTTTCATTATTTGAAGCCCCACCATGGCTTTTGCCACGGGCCCTGAATATAGCGGGCCATGAATATGGGCTAACGGCTGTAAGGGGTTTCTGGGACCTCTCCACTGGTGATCATTATTCAAATGGTGGCACTTTGTGTCACCGGGTTTTGTCGCTTATGTGATGTCCTGGTGGGGTACAGAAAAAAAAAGAGAGAGAGAGAGAGAGAGAGAGAGAGAGAGAGACCTGAATGGAATACAAAGAAAAAAAAGAAAACTGCTGATAGAAAAGGCTGGCGGTCTCTCTGGCTTACATGTACACCGCAAGATAGAAGAAGGTAGATTTTGTAAGCAATTGTGTTTTTTAATTCAACGGATCAACATCATGGCACACGGCTGCAACCCGTGAGTCCTCCGTTGTACTTCTAACTCAAGCCTGAGTCTGAAGATTCTCAACGTAGTGCACGAACTCCGTTGCACCGGCGAGGATCCTGAAATACTTTGGGTAGATTTTTAAACGCCACATTTTGCCCGGGCAGCTACGTTAGGCTACTTTTTTCGATTTTTGACTACCAATGTATTTTTTTTAACGATCGCAACAATACACACGGGCATACGATCTTACTACACATAGACCAGGGGAAATTACTAGAAGTCCACGTGAAAAGATCCTAGCTTATAAAGGGGCTTGAAACTGAGACTTCCAGCACTAGAGGCCATACCTGGAGACTACTCAAAAACAAGTAAGTAAATATATTGACCATCCTCGTGGTTTTCATACAGTAACACGGGATTCGCACCGTGAAAGGAACTGGGACCTAACTAAGTTATAATCACATCGTCAGCAGCAGATGCACTGCAGCCAACTGTCATGGTTGAGAAGGCACATATTTTCCATTCAATTGCCGATTTATACAAAATATAAAGCTTTCACAATATACCGTCCCCGTGTTGGTTCCGGGGCCCTATTGTCGGGGAAAACAAGAATAGACCCACTGCCATCCCAAAAGCATGTCGTAAGAGTCGACTAATTGGGGAGCTTCTTTTGAAGTCAGAGTGCATCTGCCTGAGAGGCAAGGAACCAAGAGTCTGCATTCAAATGAATCAGATCTGTAAAACTGATGCACACGCAACACTTAGGTTCTGGAGCAGGACTGCAGTTCATAAGTGGACGAACAACCAGAACTTTTCACCAGAGTGTACAGCTGGCGAACGCGAAGAAGAAAAAGACAATATTCTCAGAATTACTTTAGCTTCTAGGTCGACCCCACTCAAAATGGGTACCACGTAAAGTCCTGGAAAGTAAATGTGGCCGGTATGATTATGACCACCCACTGAGCGGCGATTGCTCTATAATTTATTGGTTCAGTCCTATACATCTAATAAGCATGAAGGCGTGAAAAAAGGTCATTTACGTTCACAAAATACCCCACAAATCCTGAAAGCGGGATCAAGGGATCACACCTAAACCTCGCACCCTTTGATTCGTTCTTGAAATGTATCATGCGCTCCCCTCAAAAATTATTCTCTGGAGAATATTTGACAGCACGAGGTCAAAAGACAGACAAAAGAAACCCCTGAATAGGGACATTAGTGAGTGGACAAGCTATAGAATAGCCACACGTGTAGGTTTTGTGGGAGGGGAGGAAAAACAGACAGCTATAGATGACCGTGATCCCGGAATCATCCATCAAGACACCATTATGACCCTCAGATGGGAAAGCTGGAAAGAAAAATGAACAGTTTGAAAATCCAGTAGATCATCGCGGTCTGCGAAGAATGGAGCTGCCAGTTTCGACTAGCGGATCTGCGGAATGCTCAGCACTCAAGGAAGTTTAAACAACGAATCAACATCATGGCACACGGGTAGTAACATATAAGTGTTCCGTTCTTTCTTCTAACTCGTCTGAGTCCGAAGAAGCTCTGCACAGTGCAAAGGCTATGTAGCACCGGCGAGGATCCTGAAATACTTTTGGGTAGATTTTAAACTTTAATTTCACTCAAAGGAAAGACCACAACGACGCACAATCAGACCGTTGCTGGTACCATTGAAATGGAACTCTAACTTGCTATTGAGGAATGAAAACGGAACGATTATGTGAATTTTCCGAGTGACATGATGTCTGATTTTTTTTTTTTTTTTTTTTTCAAACTTATAACGAGTAACACCTATTTAAAAAGTTAGGTGCGTATCCTTTACAGAATGTTGCAGAACCCACCACAACATTTTTCGGCTGTTGTGGTTTTATTGAGCAAGTTTACGCCCAGTAGTGTGTCAATTCTTTCTAGACTGTCGGCTTCTGGATATCACAGTCGAAATCAACGTAAGGCGCAAGGCACGCAGTTGGGATCGAACCCGGCAATCTGGCGTGACAAGGCGTGTTCGCAACGCCTAAGCCACAGACGCCGACAACACTTTTCGTGTTTCCCTGAAAACTGCAATGTTCAGGTTGTTGTTATATGGATAAAAAGAGTCCGCTTTTAAGGATAATAGTTTATCTGTCTTGTTGGATATCCATACCCATCATTAAATCTATACGAGGTGTCAAGATATGGTTATTGTTCAAATAATCCGAGACATAAGTATGCTTGCTAGGGTTATGATCACATTAGACCGTGTGTGCAGAGAGTCGCCAGCGGGTGCTATGGAGGTGGAAGTCCAACAGTTGATTCACGACATTTCACTCCCAGGTGAACTGATTATCTGTACAGATGGTTCGGTGTTAAGAGGAACGCGAATTGCCTGGGGGTTCATAGCGAAAGCCAATGGAAAATCTTTAGTGAAAGACAGTCTGGCATACGACATCACAACATTTAACATGAAAATTGAGGTTGAGGTGGTAGCTGCAGCTTTCCGGTGGCTAGAGAACAAGATGCATACACATATCGTAATTGTAACAGGCTCTAGAAGCATGCTAAGAGAGATGAAGACAGGAATGCTTCGAGCAGAGTGGCAAGCTTCACTGGAAAGATCACGGGTAGTGAGCATACCTTGGATCCTTTCTCCAGGTCATGCCAGCGTGGTGAAAATAAACAGGCAGACAGATTGGCTGGATTTGCACCTCTGGATGGTGAATTTATACATGACAAGGCAGATGTGGTCATGGCCCTTTAGGAACAAGCAACGGAATCAGTAGAAATAGATGATTATTAAGGCCTGAAAAGAATGAGGCATCTGGGTGTAACCAGAGGGTCTGGCCGGCTCACTACACTCCGAGGAAAGGCAAGACGAACAAATAACCAGATTGTGACCAGTATCATCAGTAGTGGAACTCTGCCCTGTCTGCTCAAGATGAGTGCAGAGCATGCTTGGGAATACCACGAGTCCTGGGATGTCAATTCTTAACTCAACTCAATTCAACACTTAATTAATATCAACCTGACAAACAATCCATATAAGGACAGCATTGAAACGTCTTCCATTGTCAGCAGTGTTCTCTAGTTCTTGTCCTCCCATTCGTATTCTTCAGCATTCAGAGCCCTTGAGGTTCACTGCTGCAGATTTCACCCACCTTCATTCATCTCTCTGTTTGGCCTTCTTTTTCCACTTGGTGACACCAAGTGCTTCAGGTCTGTCTGGACATTATCTCTCCATCGTCTTCTTGGTCTGCCAGTAGTCTTGGGCCATTCATCTCTTTTCAAGGTTTTATATATTTTTTATCTTGGTGTTACGAGACAGAGATTTTGACTTTAGCAGATGTTAAAGGGCATGGTACACTTTATTTCCAGATTGTATTTTAGATAGTATTTCTTCTCTCAGCATGTTGGAGCAGATAAAATTGGTACCCAAATACTTACATGTTTCCGTTAGTTGATTGATATATTATCGACTTGTATGTGGTCGGGATTTATATCCTTTCCCTGTCTAGTTATTATCATGTATTCTGTCTTATCTTGATTGATAACTAGTCACATTTTCTGAGCTGATTCTTTTAAGAGAAGGAGTGTTTTTATAGTCTCTAGTTCATTTTCTCCAATGATATCAATGTCATCTGCATATCAAAGTATTCCTACAGATTCTCCTATTTTTGTTTTAATTTCCCTATAATTTTCTCCAGGGCCAATTTGAAAAGAAGTTTGGACAGAGCATCACATTGCTTTAAGCCAGGTGGTATTTGAAAAGGGTCTGACTTTCTGCATGTATATACCATATGTACCACCATATTTCTAGTGTCTTCCATACAGTATTTGGTGTGTTCTCCTTTGTCTCAAAAAATTTGAAAGTGAGCTATTAAAACCTAAATTCTCAAGCTCAGACCCCTCCTCTCCACCCTAATTTCACCTTGTGTGTGTGTGTGCGCCCGCGTGCGCGTGTGTGTGTGTGTGTGTGTGCAAGAAAAGTCAGTGAAAGCAGTATTGGGAGTTGTAAGAAATAAAAACAGTTCGAAACATCCATTAGTGTCTGGAATGCTATCAGATTATCAGTCCTGGAAAGGCCATCCCCAGTGAACAAATCGCCGATGAAGTCGTATGAGTCGGCAGAAATGCGCAAATATCGCAGCCATGTTGTTAGCAGGCACAAACCAATTACGTCACTCAGACGAACGAATGGATAAATGAATCAAGAACTGGGATATCTGCACTCTGGTCATTCCCACACATGCTCAGTCTAATTCCTCAGTAGCCAATTGGCTAACAGCACCACTTGCAAGCCCTTAGTTTTGGATATTTCTATGCCTTCTGCTACCCAAGCCCCCCCCCCCCCCCGAATTATTCTAACTAGTCCAATAATTAACTAACTAGATAGATAATTAACTAAAAAATTAACTCACTGATTAGCTAAGTAACTAACTAGTTAACTATTCCAAAACTAATTACCTATCTAGCTATAAAACTAACTAACTACCTAGTTAACTAACTATCTAGCAAACTATTCGAATAACTAACAAGCTAGCTAACTAACTAACTATCTAACTAACTATCTATCTAACTAACTAACTTACTAACTAACGAACTTAATTTTTACAGGGTCACAAATTGTGCACTCAGGCCCGTCTTACATTTGGCCATTCCAAGCTCTTGTCTTTCACACAGCAGTTGTAGTGTATCAATAGAGCATGTTATGTTCATATAATAATATGCGTATTATGAATATCAAGAAAAAACACAAAACCAAAGGTAGTTAAACTGTATGCACACACTTGGGCACACGCACACACACACCCACATTCACAAGTCCACTCACTCACTTACACACATGTCAAACACATATACACAGATACATGCTTACGTACGTACATACAGACACACACAAATGCACACAGCAAAACAGACACACACGTAGACACAAACACAGACACATATACAAAGACATCCACATACACTCATGCAGACACACACGTAGACACAAACACACACGCACACAAAGACACACACACACACACATATACGCACACAAACTTACACGCAGACACACACATGCAAAAACGCACACAGATACAAACGCAGACATACACAGACACAAACACAGACACATACACCCACTCGCGCAGACACACACAGAGACACACACGTAAATACTTAGGCAGACACACACACACTCAGACACACAGACACACACACACACACAACAAAGACACACACACACACAATACACAGACACATACACACATACACACAGGTACAGACACACATGCACACACACAAACGTAGACATACGCACACAGGGGCAGACACCCACGGGAACACACACATGCAGAAACACACGTAGACATTCGCACGCAGACACAGACCCATACAGACCCACAAAAACACATAACAAAGACACACACACACATACAGACCCACAAAAACACACAACAAACACACACACACACAAACACACATACACACACAAACACACGCAGACACACACATGCATACACGCCGACAAATACACAACCGCACAAATACACAAGCACAGACACACAGATACACACACACATACAAACGGTCACACGCAGACACACAAACACACAAGTATATATACACACACACACAGACAAACATGCATTCACACATAAAAACATACGCAGAAAAACACACAGAGAGACACAAACAGACAGACACACCCACAGACACATGCACGCTCACAGACACACAAACACACATGCAGCAAAATACGCAGTCACACGCAGACATACACACAGAGACACGGACACACACACACGCAGTCATACAGGCAGACACACACTGTCACACAATCACACAGACAGACATTCACGCAGACACACACACTCAAATACACAGACACACACTGACACATACAGACGCACACACCCACACAGATACAACAAAGACACATTCTCAAACAAAGAGACACACAGGCAGACACACCGACACACACACACAGACAAACACAGACACATAAACGTAGACACACTCAGACAAACACAGACGCATAGACACAAACACATACACACACAGACACACTCAGACATATACACATACAGACGCACACATATTCACATGCACACACAGACACATAAACAGACACACACGCTGACACACACACAACTAACTAAATAGCTAGCTAACTATTCGAATAACTAACTAGCTAACTAACTAATAAACAAACTAATTATCCAACTAGCCATTTAATTAGCTAACAAACTAGCTAACTAACTAGCTAACTAACTACCTAGATAACTAACTAACTAGCTAACTTACTAACTAGCTTACTGTTCGAACAACTAACTAGCTAGCTAACTAGCTATCTTACTAACTAGCTATTTAAGTAACTAAATTAATTAACTAAGTAGCTTTCTAGGCAACAACCAACTAGTTAGCTATTTGGATAGCTAACTAACAAACTAACTATTCCATTAACTAACTAAATAAATATTTAAATAACGAACTCACTGACTAACTAACTAAATAACTAACTTACTCACTGACTGACTACTGACCCACTGAACTCACTTCAAATATACACAATTCAGTGACCAGACATCGTATAAAAACATGTTTCTTTTAAAACAATATAGCTAATTCGACTTGTTTGACAAAAAATGACTGCCTCTATGTCTCCAGTGACGTAGATAACGGTGCCACGGTGTTCTACACTGACTACAATAGTTGTCCACTTCTAGAGCAGACTTTTCCTACAGAGATAACGATGCCCTGTCCTGCACCGAATTATCGTTAATGAAATTATCCCGGTCTGTTATGTAAATGGGGACTAATAAGTTCTTTGTCTCTTTGCCGTTGCGTCTTATCATTTATTGCTCATCGACACCATGTGCGCATCCCAAAGGACGTTGTATGTTTAAGCTGGCCTCAAGATTCGTCATTGTATTCACTCATGTAGCGCTACGCCGGGTTCGATCCCAGCTGCGGGCCATGCGCCTTGTGTTGGTTTTGACCGTGGTATCAAGAAAGCCGACCGTCCAGCGGACAATGGCAAACTACTTGAAAAGCCACACAACCGCCAGGGGTTGGTTCTGCAACGTCCTGTAAAGAATACGCAACTTACCATGTCTCGCCATGAATGTTCCGTTCGATGATGCAATGAATTAGATATGGCCTCATTCCTGGTGACCACACGAGCATGGCAGACTGCCTAGTTCTTGCCGTGACTTGCTTTGCTAAACAAAACAATTCAAATCTTCATGTTCAACCAGCATCCCCCTAAGGGGGGAGCTTTGGTTATAATTGTGACTATGTTATTTGTGCCATATAAAATGGTTTAGCATTGCTCACCACCCAGAAGCCCTCAAAAGTACTAGTGCAGTGTTGATCAAGTGAGAAAGACAAAAAATACTGTCCCGACCGACGACGAAGTCGTCTACCGGCTAGCCAATGGGCGACCCGGTCGCCGATGGGCTCAGACCGCGTCGTGCATTCATTTTATTGAGACTTGGGAGAATTGGGTGCAAGTGTTGTTGTGTGTGGGTGTTCTTTTTTTTTTTTTTTAAATCTGTCTCATCCTCCTCCATATACTCCACCTTCTTCATTTCATCATTTTTTTCGCTGTAGCTGCGGATGGGGCAGGTTCTGCGTCTTGTTCTTCTGGTCACCTCATAGATATTTTGCACTGCTGCAGAGTTTCTTTCACATTATTGTTCCATCGTGTTCTTGGTCTACCTCGTGATCTACGTCCCGCTACACTGTTGATGTATGCTTGTGTTGTGAGAGTATCGGAAGGCATTCTTTCTTAGTATGTAAACCATTATATTTACCGTCATTGTCTTTGACTGGAATCAGTTCCTAAGCGACTCTCTCTCTCTCTCTCTCGCTCTCTCTCCTTTATTTCTGATTTTATCTCTTCTCGTCACTCCTACGTATTGCCTCATACATCGCATTTCCAAGGTTATTAATTTTAATTTCTGCTTTTTGTTTATTATGCGATGATTTTGGTTGTGTGATCGTTTTACGATAAAACATAGCCTGGAATCTGCGTAATCTTGGTATTCTTAGTTTTAGCCTTATAGCAAGCGGGTCGCCCCCATAGTTTCTCCACTCCTGTGCCAACGAAAAACACACAGAATGTTCATCCCAGTCCCTTGTGGAAAGATTGACAGACTGCTGTCTCAGCATATGTATTAGCATACACACGCATTAAAAGCATACATGGCCATCAGAAGTGCTGACACAAACAGTCCGACATTAGAAATGCAGTTCATCGGCGACAGTAGCAGAAGTTACTAACAGATCAGCAGATGCACACGCGATCAATTTTAATTAATCACAAAAGGGCACGACCAATATTGCAACGAAAGGCCACGCGCCATTTTCTGAATCTACAATTCACAACACCATATTGGTCACAGTCGATAAACATTCCAAATGATAATCGCAGCTCACAGTGTCGCGCTATGCACTCAACTCAGTAGCTGGGCGGCGAAACTATATCCTTTAAAGTCCTACAAATAGAGCAAACACGCAACGGCCACCGTCTGGCAGAAGCAAAATTTTGCCACGACTCAAAACATTGACCGTGACTAGCCTCCATTTTTAACGGAATTCCATCAGCGTGAAGCGAATGCGTATTGTTCCATTGGCAGCGTGGCTGCTTGGAAATGTGCCAGTAAAGTGATTTTGTGAATTCGTGTGGTTTCGTTTGATTTGTATGTGCTGATCAGGGCTTTGTATCCGCAACGTTCACGGTTCGTTTGTTATATTTTGAAGCTCGCCGATCTACTTTTCATTCGCTTTTATATCTTTTTGATACACATGAGGCCGATCTAAGAAGACTGAACGGCCTAAATACTGCGAAAAAGATATTGTATATTTACGCAAAATAGTGTGCCATTGTTGTTATTCCGTCTGTACCTAAGGAGTTGCAGATAAGCTGTCGAACTGTAATAATGTGGTTCGTCCTTGTCAGAATTGTGGGAAAGAGCTCGCCCCCGTGGATGCCTAGACGAATGTATATGCTGAATTCAGTGAAGGATGCTGGTCTCTTTTTGTCTTATGGGAATTATTGTACATGTTGAAGAAGGTTTTCTTTCTGCGTCACTGCTGGTCATATATTTGATTCAGATCGAAGAAACGACAGTTGCTTAAAGGTCAACATATTGTCCAATCACATGCAGATTGGATTAAAGGCAACATGTTGCAGAATGAATTATTGCTGCAGCACAGAGACCTGTGCATGAATGAATGAAGTTCAACCCTACCAGGGCCCCACAACGCCCAATAAATACCCGATGACACAAAGAGCCAACATTTGGATCAGAATCACACAGAGGCAAGTCCCAGAATACCCTGTTCAAGCGTTAGGTTATTTCAGGGCTCCCAGAAAACAGCCAGACGGGGGCTTAAAAATATCAAAAAAATCGTCAGATTTTGGGACGGCAAAATACCTGTTTATGAATGAATGCAGTTCAACACTACCAGGGCCGCACAACGCCCGATAAACACCCGGAGACACAAAGTGCTACCATCTGGACGAGAATCACCCAGACCCAAGTCCCAGAATCCCTGTTTAAGCGTTAGGTTATATTAGAGCTCCCCGAAAACAGCCAGAATAGGGCTTTAAAAAAAATGCATCCCATATTGGGACGGCGAAAGACCTGTGTATGAAGGATCCACGGAATGTATAGGAACCTTCCAAAAGCTACAGATTCTTACTCGTGTACAGAGCAAGCAAGTCGTTTCCTCGAATTCCCATACTAGCGTGTGTGTGGTTTCTGTTTTAACTGACGACTTCCAGTTTACTCAACCTAAAATATATAGCAGAAACTGTCATGGAAAGTAATGGTATCCGTTGTAATGCGGAAAAAAATCCTACCAGAGTCCGATTATCCTAGTTAATGTGTCGTAGGAGTGATCCCCTGGCAAGGATTGACACTGTTTATACCAAGCGTTTTATCTTGAGAGCAGTGACATCTAAAATTAGCGATGAGTCATGTGAGAGTTTTGATACACTAACAATTGAAGGTAATCCTACACCAGAATTTCATAATGCAGACGACACATTTCTTCTTTCAAGGTTTAAAAAAAAAAAAAAATTCTGATCGTCAAAAACCACGGCGAAAAAGTTGGTCTTTTTTCTGAGTTAAAAAAAAAAAAAAAACAATCCTCAGTAAAATCAGCACATTAACCATAAATCACAATCGAAAACAAGGAATTAGAAAATGTCACAGATTTCTAATACTTGGGCTCTTTAATGAAACACAGTGTGGAGACTGCTCAAAAGAAGTCAGAAGAAGACTTGCATTAGCAATGGGAGATTAAACAGCATGAAGAACCTATGGCAAAGCACCTGTAAACTAGTTAGCGTTAAAAACTTGAGATCGTGCAATTTGTGACGTGACGCGTGGTTTAAATGTTTATGTTGTTGAGTAGGGATCTTCCTTTCAACACATTCTCTCCACTAGATACACCGAACTAAAATCTGAGCTATGTTGCTCTCAGACAAAGTCCTGGATATCCAAGAAAACAGCCATATTGGCTCGTTAAGTATATTAACATTAGCTGAACTTGGTACCCACAAGAGAAGGCAAGGAATTTTAGATGTCTATCATACTTAATGTTAATGAATTATTAGACAGGGCAAGTGATTCCTTCGTCATCTACCTTCTCCCGGTGTTATTATTAATAATTAAAGAATGATTATATTATTTGAGCCCCCACCAAATGGTAATCTATCTTAACAGTTTAATTAAACATGTAAGAACAGACATTTGGAATTTAACAAACTATGTAGTTTAAAACTTGACATACAGCTTTATTTACTACAATGAAATTCCCAGTTTGTTGATTTACACAAACAGTGACTGGTTAATGAAAGTACTACGCTTCAGCGAGACAAAAAGCTCGGGGTTTAGAGTGGTATGATAATGATGATAAAAGGTTAACATAAAGGGGTTAACTCAACTTATAAGCCTCTGACAGCCGTGAGGAACTGTCAAGCTTGTCCAACTCTTCCTTGCCTGTTGTCTGCCTGTTTCAGCTTATTCTCCACTTCATCCCCACCTCGTTCTCCCCCTCGTTCTCCACCTTGTTCTCCACCTCGTTCTCCACCTCGTTCTCCACCTCGTTCTCCACCTCGTTCCCAGCTGGCCGAGTCTAACACAATGTAGGCTTCTTCATGGACTGATCGTCACATGGGCGCTGTAATCATGGAAACAAACACATACGTGTAGTATCTTGACTTACACTAAGAATACATGTATCAATTAATACAACATATAATAATAAGATATAGCCCATCACTCCTCCTCATATTCCACATCCTCTCCAGTCTAGTCTGAAGGTCTTTTGTCTTACATGGGCGTCACATATCCTGCCTTCCCTCAAATGCTATGTCATGATAGTTGACTTTCTAAGTCTGTTGTCCGTCTTCACTCAGACTTCGAGTTGGCTGACATAGATTGACATAAACATGTGGCG
>CAJHNH020004064.1:0-49090 GCA_905116865.2 Candidula unifasciata | reverse complement strand
TATATTTTTACAGACCAATCAGCACTAGGTGGGTAATGTCGTTAGCATTACGCCGGTCATATTTACTTTCACAGGACAGCCATCCTGGTACTATGTTAGCCTGGGTCGACCTGCAACGCCTCACCCCATGAGGAAATCCACCCAGCCAGCAGTGGGTTTCGGTCGTGGTACGTTGGATTACGAGTCGGACTTACAACGCCTAAGCTACGGAGAGGTAGCAGGTGAAGCACTTTAAATATGTATTGTATTTCCTATCGTGCACCTTCTTGGCGCTCACCGGCTGTAGACTTGTGCAGACAATGTTAGTTGTTCGTTCTCTTCAAACTTTGTTCTTGTTCCTGAACTTGAGTTGTAAGTGCACAGCCGTTTTGCGGATCTGGCATATTTATATGCAAACTGTAGGCTAGTTCTCATGTAGGTGATGCACTGTGACCTGAAAGGAAGCACACACACACCTAGTTGAATTCTACGTCATGCTAGATAAGCGACAGTGAATCTTTTTCTTCTTTCTCGATGATGCCTCATAATCTACTGGGGATAAATATGAGACGAGAGTAAGGGAAAAAAAGCGGATACATACATTTAGATGATAGTATAATGAAATTAACATAATCGCTATATAGCATGTAATTTGAGGAACATAGGTGTGGGGGTGGGGGAGGGAGGGGGTGGGAGGGTTGTAGCTTTACAGAGAAATTATTACACAATCACACAAACAACATCCAGTATAACATGTCGATTTCCATAATGCGCGGGATAGGGTGTTACCAATTCCTGGTACTACAAGATGAATGCTATTCGGGGTGGAGACTGATATGTACAAATCAGGTGCTTTCAATGATATCGAATTCTCATTTGATTGTAGAGCATCCATAAAGAACTATACATGTCTACTGATGTAGACAAGTGCAGAAAATGTCTGTATAAAGAGCGAAGACTGATGGAAGAAACTGACACCCGAGGAGAAGATTAGATTCTTCTTCTTCCGCCTTTCTATCCCCCAATGGAGCATAGGCCCTCAACCAACTCATGACAAGTCGTTCTATCCTTCGCCATTGCTTGGAGCTCTCCCTATGTCCTCCCCATCTTTCGAACTTCATTCTCCAGCTCTATTTTCCATGTGTTTTTTGGCCTTCCTTTATTCCTATACCCCTGTGGTTTACAATGCAAAGACATTCTAGTTATGTTGTTGTCCTGTTTTTTCAGTGTGTGTCCTATCCATCGCCTGCGTCTTTTCCTCACCTCTTGGTCCACTGGAGCCTGTTTAAATCTCTTCTAAAGCTCTGCATTAGTTATTCTATCATACATTTTAATTCCTCATATTCTGCGCAGGCACCAGTAATGAATGTTTGTAGTTTATTAGTAAATTGCCTTAGTTGCTCTCAATGTTTCCGCCCTATACAAAAGTACTGATTTGACATTAATATTAACAATTTTTTAGTTTTGTATTTCTTTTAATTTCTTTTGACTATAACAAATTCCCTAGTACTATGAAAGCTCCTCTTGCCTTTTGTATTCTTATTTCAGCACCTCTGTCAGTTCCTCCATCTTTATCTTCTTTACTGCTCAAAAAGGTGTACGACTCCACGTCTTAGAATGGGGTGCCATTAAGGGAAGGCACATTACTATTTGCCTGATTTATTCTCATTATCTTTGTCTTTCTATTATGGATTTTCAGACCAAGCTGCTGTGATCTCGCATCAAGTATGCTAAATTTATCTTGCATCTGATTTCGTGAATGGGGCAGAAGAGAAATATCATCAGCGAAGTCCAGATCATCAAGCTGTTTTGTAGGGGTCCACTGAATTTCATTCTTGGTATTAGTAGTTACTGTTTTCACAATCCAGTCTGTAGCAAATAAAAATAAGAGAGGCGACAAAAGACATCATTGTCTCAAACCTGTTTTTATTTGAAATGCATCTGTTAGTTTTCTCTCATGAAGAATTTGACATTTCATATCTTTATATGTTGCCTTTATTAAATTAATAATTTTCTGTGGGATTCCATAGTGCCCCATCAATTTCCAGAGAGTTTTTCCCAGTGCTGTCAAATGCCTTTTTTTATATTCTATAAATCCAATGTAAAGTGATGAGTTCAGTTCAATGCTTTGCTCTATTATAATACGTAATGTGGCTATCTGGTTAGTACAGGATCTGTTTGACCGAAAACCTGCCTGTTCATCTCTTAGCTTTTTATTAATAGCATCTTTTAATCTTTCCAAAATAATTCTACTTAATATTTTTCCAGGAACTGACAGCAACATAATTCCTCTATAGTTTTCACACTCCAGTAGAACACCTTTTTTGGGCAGTTTCACAAGATACTTTTCTCTCCAGGGTGCAGGTATTTCTTCGGTCTCCCAGACTTTACTAAATAATCTATGTAGCAATTTAATCTGGAAAAAAAAAAAAAAACTAAAGCTGTACGGTGCAGTATATTGATAACATGGCGTTTCTGCCGCAGGGAAGGTCTGGAAGTAAAGTATTGCCAGCCACATCTATGACGTGTTCGATGCCATAATTATAAACAGTATAGCCAACGTTGTATGGGAACTGGTCTGGCTGGTTTGTCGGAGGCTGAACAAACACTGGAATACCCTATGTGTAGTGATATCACAATTGTTGATGACGTTGTTGGCGTATCGGGTTTTAGAACAGGTGTGGTTTTCTTGTAGCGGAGACAGGTATACATAGTCTGTCAATGTGGGATGTGCTAGTCTCTGAAGGTTCAGGACCCCACTTAGAGGTTAAAAAGAATAACAGACCAATTGTCCACAAGCATGTCTCTAAAGGCTTACAGCTATACTAAGATGTAAAAGCCTAGCCGTAAATCACAACCTAGATTCCCATTTAATTACGAATAGAAGCGAAGTCTGAAGGACTGAGTTTCAAGTGAGTTCTTAATAAACAGTCAATCATAATGTTAAACCTATTAAAATATATATCAGTTATGATTACTCTGTGATGGTGAAAACATGAGTGTGACTGCAGTCAAGCTAATACAAGGAATTCCAGAAAAAGTTTACTAAAAGGCTCAACGAAATGGGAATAATTTATGCTGTTTTGTGCTCGTTTTTCTATTTCCCGATTTCGATGAGCTATTTAGTCAAATGTATCTGGAATTACTCTGTGGCGGCTCAGCGAAAAATGATTTTTATTGCACAGAAATTACAGTTGCTGACGTGTATATCGGATGGTATGCATAAAACTGCAGTGAATTCTTCTGTGTTTTCCATCTGTACACTACCACTCACGCTTTGCTGAAATTTCTCTTTCTCTCTCCGGCTCTCTCTCTCTCTCTCTCTCTCTCTCTCTCTCTCTCTTTCTCTCTCTCTCTCTCTCTCTCTCTCTCTCTCTCTCTCTCTCTGAACACGTTCACACAAACATAAGTATAAAAAAATGTACCTGCTCATTATGCTGTTGTTCCATTATCGTCTCATACGGATTGCAGTTAAATTACACCATATGAATTGAAGTTCTTTTGATATCGCAAACAATCGAGCCTTAAACTAAGTACAAATTTACGTGGAGAGATAGACAAAGAGTCACTCAAATACAACTGAGCGTTTTGTATGGTAATGAGACAGGAAGCAGATTCTAACCGTTTCTTGTTTTTTTAATTTTTTAATTTTTTATATATTTTTTTTTAAAACTAATAGAGAGTTCAAAACAGTGATATCTCTATTACCAACATTCGTCGGTGGCGTCGTGTCTGGGATCTCGCTTACCCATCTTCTTGATTTTACCGTTTTTTTTTTTTTTTTAATATAAGAGGTTGTGCAAACATTTATCTGTTCCATCTTCCTTCAAAAAAAATCACATTTAGTGGCCATACATTTACTGAAGCGATACACACGCAACAGCTGTGTTGAGTAGAGAGAGAGAGAGAGAGAGAGAAATAAAGAGAGAGAGAGAGAGAGCGAGAGAGAGAGAGAGAGAGAGAGAGAGAGAGAGAGAGTCCCGGTACGTGTCAAATGTTTTACAAAAAACTGGAAATCTGCTGTAAATGTGTTTATTCATGTTGCTTTAAGTTAGTTTCAACATAATCGCGAAGCCATTATAAGGCTGTATAAGCAGAGGTGTTTCCTGTCAAACTACTGAACTTTCTCCTTATTTCGGCGTAGGGATCGTAAAGCCAATCCCTTTGGAACAGCTCCTGTTTAGCATTTCCATCAGCGGCTCTGCGACTAAGCACCTCACGTTCCTTATCAAACTCTGCAGACTCGCTCACTGGAGAGGCAAGGGCTACCACTATCAAAGCCGCAAGAAAGCACAAAGATTCCATCTGTAATATCCCAGTTTTAACTGTATAGACTAAAACTACATAAGCAGTGCATACAAAGTCTATGTAACAAAGTAATAAATAACACTCCCACACACCGAACACACAAAAACAGGTCAATACTATCATCGGTAACAATTTTAGGGCTCGAGGGGAGGTGGGGTAGCAATATCATTTAATATATATTTTCCTAGTACAGTTGCCACGAACTGTGCAATGAGGAATTCAATATAACAAAAAACCATACTATCTGTTTTACTTGTATAAATCGGTTCGATTTTACATGAATATGTTTAACGGAATAAATACTTAATGGTTACAACACATGAACCTTTTCTTACAATACATATACCTTCTGTTGCAATACATATATCTTCTGTTGCAATACATATACCTTCTGTTACAATACATATATCTTCTTTTGCAATACATAAACCTTCTGTTACAATGCATATCTATAATAATAAAAATGTTAATTTTCCGAGTTTGTTAAACATAAACTAGGAAACTACTGAACCGATTGCTTTCAAATTTCCAAACAATGTTGCCTTTGACTCGAAGCGTGATTTGTTGTCAGAAAATTGCACAAACCACGAACGACGTGGCTCCAGCAACAGTCAAATTATTATTTGTTTCTTTGCAGATTTGTTTTTAGTTGATTGGCTATTTTTTACTGCTGAGCTCTAAATTAGCTTTGCATTATTATATAGTTTCATTTCCACTATCTGCATGCGTCTTTAGTAGCGTAGCTGCAAATATTTTTGCCCATCATGCAAGTGACACGCGTTTGATTCCGTACTAGATGATATGATTTTTTTTAGCTCTAACTGGGCGACTGGCACGTTGTGGTTTATGGCTAGACTGCGATATCTACGCCTTTTTTTCGGTTTTGGTTTTTACAGCTAGCCTGCGACAGCGGCAACGTGATGCTCACTGGTCATGTCACCGTCACGTCTTTCTCTCTCGAGAGAGAGAGCCGGTGGTACGTTGTGTCGTGGTTTACAGCTAGGCTGCAATATCTGACCTAACCTCTTCAGTCTTCGGTAGTACAGTTGTAAGTATTGTGTCCTTCACGCGGGTGACAGGTGTTCGATTCCCCGCAGGATGATTATTGTTCTTTTTCCGTCAAAAGAGTGGTTGCTACGTTGTGTTGTGCTTTACAGCTAGGCTGCGATATCTGCGCCTTTCGCCCAAAGACATCCGATTTCAGTAAAGTCCCAATTAGCCTCTCCTCGATGCTTCTCGAACAAAAACTTTTCGGCGATGACAGAAACTGTTAACTAAAACGGCTTACAGTCTAATTTTGTTTGGGTGGACACGGATGCCAAAGTTAGTTTAAAATCTCCTTTCGTAGACGGAGAGAAAACGGGTGCGGGGTATTTTTCTCCACTATTTGTTAGTGTAGTGTACTTTTTACTGTGGGTTCCTTCACTGGTTACGTGATGGATTTTTTGTCTATGTCGGGGACAAAATTAACAAATATAGTCCTTGGCGACAGCGTGCGGCGCTTACTCCTCTTGCTGACCTACACAGACTGTAGTGACAGTTTTTGTTGTTGTTGTTGTGATGGTGGTGGTGGTAGTGGTTGCAGTAGTACTGGTGCTGAATGGTTAATGTGGTAGCTAATACACTACCCACATTTACTTCTCAGTACACATAATGCTACCCATTTAAGTCTGGGTGGACACGGATGCCAAGCTAAATGTAGTTACATTATTTAGCCACATGGTGACTTTTCCAGAGGATGGTATGATTACTGGGGGGGGGGGGGGGGGGGGGGGATGATGCTTAAAGCATTGTTTTTAAAGTTTTCTTTGCCTAACTATTTCTAATTTAAATCGGGTGTGGGGGGTTGTTGTTTGTGGGTGTGGGTTTTGGGTGCGATGTTTGTCAGGTAATGATTTTTCAACCATCCTTTAGAGAGGATGATATGCTAAGTGTGTGTGTGTGTGTGGGGGGGGGGGGGTGGGGGTGGCCAGACACAGTTAGCTGAGATTGATCATGTCACGGGTAATCTTCGTTCGCCCTTGAGAGGGCCGATGTCACGTTGTGTTGGGGTTTACAGCTAGGTTGCGATATCTGACCCAAACTCGTTAGCCTTCAATAGTTTAGTTCTAAGTATCTACCTTCACGTAGGTGACTGGTGTTCGATTTCCCGCTAGGTTATACAAAAATTATTTGCCCCTAACTGGGCGGCTGCCACGTTGTGTTGTTGTTTATTGCAAGACTGTGATATCTACGTCTTTTTCTGTTTTGGGGTTTACAGCTAGCCTGCGATAGCGGCGACGTGATGCTCACTGGTAATGTCACAGGTAATCTTTGTTCGCCCTCGAAAAGGCCGTTAGCACGTTGTGTTGTGGTTTAGAGCTATGATGCCATGTCTGACCCAAACTCTTTAGCCTTCGGTAGTATAGTTGTAAGTATTCCACACTTCACGCTGGTGACTGTTGTTATATTCCCTGCTGGATGATAATTGTGTTTTTTTTTTTTTTCCTTTACAAGGGAGGTTGCCATGTTGTGTTGTGTTTTACATCTTGACTGCGATATCTGCTCCGTTCGTCCACAGACAACCGATTGAAATAAAGTCCCGCTTTGCCTTCCCCTGAAGCTTCACTCGATCACGAACTATTCGGCGATGACTGAAACTATTAACTAAGACGCCTTACAGTTCAGTTCAGTTGAGTGCACACAGATGCCAGGGTCAGTTAAAAATCGTCCCTGTATAGAGGGAGAGATGACGGATGCGGGTTATTTTTCTCCGCTATTTGTGGGTATAGTTTACTTGTTACTGTGGGTTTTATCACTGGTTAGATAATAAAGTTTTTTTTTCTACGTCGGGGCAAAATTAAACTAAATAGTCCGTAGCGACAGCGTGCGGCACTAACTCCTCTGGCTACATCCACCTACACAGACTTTAGTGCCAATTATTGTTGTTGTTGTGATGGTGGTGGTGGTAGTGGTAGCACTAGAACTGGTACAGGATGGGTGATCTGGTAGCTGTTACACTGGCTTACTATATAAACCTTCTGTTACTAAAAATATACCTACTGTTGCAATACATATACCTACTGTTACAATACATATACTTACTGTGACATTGCATATACCTTATGTTACAATATATATATATATATATATATATATATATATATATATATATATATATATATATATATATATATACATTCTGTTACAATACATATACCTTCTGTTTACTGCACAGAGCTCTCAGCCGCTGCTCCAAGATGGTCCACTAGTAAAGTAAATGTGTGCGCGCAGTTAGAACTTTTATACAATAGGAGTGTGATATATGTTTTCAGAGCTGCCAGCCACCTTTATGGGAACATATTTCATAGTTTACCATAATTTATTCTGATTTGAAATTTTTTTTAAACTTTTTTTTTTTTTGCAGTATATTTTTTCGATTAAAATCTGTTTATGATACATGCGTGTTTTCATAGGATACCTAACATTCAAATCCTGCAAACAACGTCTGTTGCTACAAGTTGACTGATGATTATCGTGTAACTAAATATACGATATTACACATTACTGGCTGATTAAAAACGATATGACACTACATTATAAACAGACGTCCCGATTATGCACTACAATTGTGCACATTAAATTCAGTGGTTAATTTTTGTACAATGGTCAACCGAACTGGTGTAGCGGCTAGACGTATTTTTAACTACACCACTCACCGATTGCCGTTTGATGTATATAATACAAGTCTAACACTATATGCTCAATACGCCTGATGGCTTGGAAAAGTGACCTTTACCTATTGTAACGTGTATTGTAAACATAAAGTTGCATGATCGGCGGATGTTCATTTCACTTGCAACACTGATTCTCACACACCTGTTTATAAAACACAAAAAATATTGAAGATGTTTTACGTGTGTCTTAACTCTTTGAGTCCCAGAGGGTTTAGCATCACAGGCCCAAAGGGTAGTCAAAAGAGACCTAAAATCGGCGCAACGTGCGTTCATTGGGCTTCTAGCCAGTAACCTATAAACGTATGATGCGTTCCTTGGGACTTAAAGAGTTAACCATAACATCATTAGCATGTGTCTTTTCGACTATGACAGCATCATCATCAGTATGTGTCTTTTTAGTTGTTGCAGTACACCATGTGTATTTCCTGCTGTTGCAGAATCATCGAGTGTCTTTCCGACTGTTTAACATCATTACGTTGTCTTTCCGAATGTTGCAGCCTCACCACGTGTCTTTCCGACTGTTGTAGCATCACCAGGTGTCTTTTCGACTGTTGTAGTATCACCACCTGTCTTTCCGATTGTTGTAGCATCACCACGTCTCTTTCCGACTTTTGTATCATCACTACTTGCTTAAACCTGATCACACCAACAGCAAAACAACGTCAGCCTGGCTAAGAAGTCAGACTGACAAGCTGGTCGGGTTTTCATGGGACTTGTAATCATATCTTGAGGAGACTCTCTTGTAGTTCGATTCATTCTGTCTTCACTCATCACTGTCAAAGAAACTATCTGGGAATCAGAAACAGGATTGACTCTTCTAGATGATTCTAAGCTCAAATAATTGTTTTATCTCTCTTTCTCTCTCTTGAGTTCCCAAACATTCTCTGCATGATTCACGCTTCCATTAACATGGAACGCTTCAGCAAACTTGAAAGCTTGCCGTAATGTTATTCAATCTACATCGTTTTCAAAACCATTCCACCAAATACAAAGCACCAACTTTATGTTTAGTATTTAACCTCCTTTCAAATGCGAACACTAATTCAGAAAATGACTCACTACAAACAGTGGCATCACACTGTATGTTTTTATCAGTAGCAAAATAAGTATGTGTCTTTCCTACTGTTGTAGCATCATCATGTGTCTTTCCTACTGTTGCAGCATCACTATGTGTCTTCCCTACTGTTGTAGCATCATCATGTGTCTTTCCTACTGTTGTAGCATCATCATGTGTCTTTCCAAATGTTCTTGCATAATCATGTGTCTTTTCGTCTGCTGTAGTATCACCATGTACCTTTCTGCATCACCATGTGTCTTTCAGACTTGTAGCATTACCTTGTATCTTTTCGTCAGTTGTAGCATTACCTTGTATCTTTTCGTCAGTTGTAGCATTACCTTGTATCTTTTCGTCAGTTGTAGCATTACCTTGTATCTTTTCGTCAGTTGAAGCATCACCATGTGTCTTTCAGACTTGTTGTAGTATCACCACGTGTCTTTCCGTCAGTTGTAGTATCATCATGTGTCTTTCCGTCAGTTAAAACATCATAATGTGTCGTTCCTTCTGTTGTAGTATCGCCATGTGTCTCTCCGTTTGTTGTATCATCAATATTTGTTTTTCTGACTAATGTAGCATAATTGTGTGTCTTTCTGTCTGTTGTAGCATCACCATGTGTCTTTTTTACTGTTGCAACATCACCATGTGTCTTTCCTTCGGTTGTAGCATCATTATGTGTCTTTCCAATTGTTCTAGCATCATCGTGTCTCAGTCCGTCTCTTGTAGTATCACTGTGTGTCCTTCCGTCTGTTGTAGCAACACCATGTGTCTTTCCGTCTGTTTTAGCATCATCATGTGTCTTTCCGTCGGTTGCAGCATCATCATGTGTCTTTTCGTCAGTTGTAGCATCATCATGTGTCTTTCGGTCTGTTTTAGCATAATAATATGTCTCTATATTAGTATTAGCATTATCGTGTGTCTTTTTTCGGTAGTGGTGACACCACGTGTCTTTATTATAAATGGTGACATCATCACCTGTCTTTCTGACTGTTGATGCATCATCTTGTGACTCTTTTATCTCAAGTAGCATCATTGTGTGCCTTTTTATCTGTAGTAGCTACATGATCTTTTTTTATTATCAGTAGTAGCATCATCATGTGAGTTTTTATATAGCAGTATCATTATCATGTGTCTCTGTATCAGTAGCAGCATGATCACCAGTCTTTTTATCACTAGCAGCCTTATTAGGTTTTTTTTAAATCAGTTGTAACATCATCACGTGAATGTGTGACTGTTGTAGCATCAACGTGTGTATGTTCGACAGTTGTAGCGTCATCATAAGTATATTCGACTGTCGTACATCATCGTGTACCTTTCTGACTGTTGTAGCGTCAACACGTGAATGTCTGACTTGTGTAGTATCAACACGCCCATGTCTGCCTGTTGTAGCATATTCACGTACATGTCTGACTGTTGTAGCATATACACGTGCATGTCTGACTGTTGTAGCATCAACACGTGCTGGTCTGACTGTTGTAGCATCAACACGTGCTGGTCTGACTGTTGTAGAATTTACAAGTGCATGCCCGACTGTTGTAGCATCAACACGGGAATGTCTGACTTGTGAAGCATCAACACGTGCATATCTGACTTTTGTAGCATCAACACTTGCATGTCTGACTGATGTAGCATCAACACGTGCATATCTGACTGTTGTAGCATCAACACTTGCATGTCTGACTGATGTAGCATCAACACGTGCATATCTGACTGTTGTAGCATCAACACTTGCATGTCTGACTGATGTAGCATCAACACTTGCATGTCTGACTGATGTAGCATCAACACTTGCATGTCTGACTGTTGTAGCATCAACACTTGCATGTCTGACTGTTGTAGCAGCAACATGTGCATATCTGACTTCTATAGCATCATCATGTGTCGTTTCGACTGTAGCAAGATCACAATTGTTATGTGTATTTCGGACTGAGTAGAGTCGGCATCAACATGTGTCTTTCCCAGTGTTGTAGAATCATCATCATCATCATCATCATGTGTCTTTTAAAATGTAATAGTTTCAGAATCGTTATGTGATAAACGGGAGTACCATCAGCATTATCATGTGTCTTTCCAACTGCAAACGGTGTTATTGCTTCTTATATTGCGAGCAGCAATTTTGCCTTGAAATAACGTGCGCGAGTTTCAGGGCAATTGCTACATATTTGTGTGTGTATATGTTTCAATGTATTAATCCCGTTAGCCCAGTTATAAAAATAAAAACCCAAGGACTGTTTTTTAGCTTCGTATGTTTCAATCCGTTGTTACTGTTTACTCATTTATGGCAGTATATAAGATCATTTTATAGTTTTTATAGTTTCTTACGTTATTCATGTTAACGCAGTTATCTAAGTATATAAACTAGTTAAGGTTGGTATATGGGTCTAAGCTTCATTGGGGTTTAGAAGGCAGAAGAAGAAAGAAGATATAAAACAGCAACCTGCAACACACAACTGAAGGTAACCTATATTGTATAAATATTTTTTTTTTCTTTTAAGATGGAGAAGATATCGCAGCCTGGGTGATAACCACAGAGCAATATGGTACCAGTCCTTTTTTAGATTCGAACACAGAAGAAGAATGTGAAGTTCCAAATGTAGTCGTTTTTACTTCGAGTGACCGACAGAAGTAATGCAGATGCACATTGATTGTTTACACACAGTGGATAAGCTGTTGGTGGCCATGTCGGCTGTAACGTTAGCAAACTACTGAAAATGTGGTACTCTTTTATTAGTTAATAATAATGTTTTGGTAATATGACAAATTGGCTCTCCTCCAAACTTCTACCCCACATTATGGGGGTCAAACAAATACACTAACAGGGCCTCAGTCGTCTGTAAAATGTGGACTTCCTGCGACGAACAAATCGCGGCAAAACTAGGATTATTTGACAATTTCAAGAGACTCAACACTGCAGACGAAAGTAGCGACCATCGACAATTTCGGGACACGCAACATTACAGACGATAAAAGCGACATGGCGGGGAGACCACGCGCTGCGACGCAGATAAGTGATAGCTATATATGTGAGACCTGTCGACTTTTATCGAGTAATGACCGATACAATGATATAGTGGCACTGGCTAGCTATCCACAGGCTGAAACGCAACTCCGACAGATACCCCTCGCCGGTACGCGCGTCGCGGATGGGGATCTAAATTAGATATCTAAGACTCATGAGCAAATAAATTGGAGGACGTTGCAGGAGATGCCGTAGCTGCTGCTCGTGAGTCCGAGCCATCTAATTTATCCCTGCATCCGCTCCGTGCGTAGCGTCGCGGGAATACTTTTGGTGATGGGCATAGTCGCAGAAACAGGTCCCCAATTAACATATCGCTGAGATCTAGTTAGAGAATGTGTTAGGTTATTCGAAGCCGATATTAGTTTTGACGCGATTTGTTCCTCGGCAGGAAGTCCGGAAAGTCCGCATTTTGCAAAGGACGGAGGCCCTGTTAGGGTATTTGTTTGGCCGTAATAATGTGGGGGTAGAAGTTCAGAGAATAGCCTGACATAATTGTTCCTTAAACACACACAATAATAGAATATACTCGTGGTTTCCTATTGGGAGTATGATAAGTGGGAGCAGTGATTAGTAGGAGCTCTGGCTTTTTTACTGCTAAATCGTAAAGGTAACGCATTATAAGGCTGACTTACTGACGTTTTACCCACATCAGAATATCACACTTAGAAACCCTGTTCAACCCGTAATGTTATAATAAGGGCTCCCTATGTGGGGCTTCAAATAATTATAAAATGCTTTCCTTATGTTGATGGACTCAATTACTATTGTATCTCATTAAAACTTAACAAATGCGCCGTACTTTTTTAAACGCAAGCGTGGCTACGAAAAAAGTTATGCACGCAATCAAATTGTAACCAGATAGTGATAGTTTTGCCCGTTTGTCACCGGGGCCCTCACGGGAAGCAAAGAATAGTAACACTGCACCCTACCAGGCATGTCGTAAGAGGCAACTAAGGCTAGGGTTGGGCTTGAGGTTGACTACCTCATCCTGTAAAAACCATGGCTACAAAATCCAACCAACCATGAATAAGTCAAAAAGAGAAGCAAGTAAAACCCAGCCAACCAAGATGGGGGGACGCTCTTCAATTAGAAGAAGTATGACACGGTGTGGAGAAAGCCGTATGGAGTCCGGATCGTCGACATACCTCCTCTCAGCTAGGAAAACCTCCAGAATTGGCACCTGGAATGTTAGAACTCTGTATGATATAGGAAGAGCATAGGAATAATGGGAGGCCAAAAAAAACAAAAAAACATGGAGAAGAGAACTGGAGAATAAAGTTAGAAGGATGGGGAGGACATGGGGAGAGCTCCATGCAATGGCGAAGGATAGAACGACTTGGCGTGAGTTGGTTGAGGGCCTATGCTACATTAGGGGATAGAAAGGCAGAAGAAGAAGTGAATGGTTTTGAAGTGTGTGGCAAAGGATTAAACGATCGTGGCGTGCGCATGAGTGTGTATATGAGCGCCTGTGTGTTTTCCTCTTTCTGTGGATACACTTTCTGTGTTATTTGTCGATACAGATTCGGGTGACTATATACATGTATTCCCCCCCCCCCACCCCCCCCCTCCCCCACACTCTGTTTGGCGTTATTCGTATGTTTTGTTCTGTATCAGCTTATTTGCTCTTGACTAGACTGTTTGGGGAAAGGGGTGGGGGGATGAATAATAAATTTGTTGAATTACCAAATGACTACATTTATGAATCGTAATGCATTGTAGGATAGGACAATATCAAATAGTAGATTGTGTTCTTGTGCTTGCACACGCAGGTTTTGTTTGACATTTTCTCGCATTTCTCAGCTGGGCACAGATATATTCAGACAAGTGTCTGTGTAGAACTGTGTACATGGTTGGGGTGATTCTGAAGCTAACTGTTTGGACTTCCGGTTGAAATAGCATAATTTCTCATGTGACGCTTTTTAGGTTTGCTTTGTTAATTAAAGTGTTTCAGTTGTTTGTCCCCAACCCCCCACCCAACCACACCTAACTTTGTATATTAGGATGTGTAAGACAAGCAGGTATAAAACTGCTGCCTCAACTTTATCGAGTCACTTTTTTTTTTATGTTCAGTTATTGTGAAGTTAATGACAGTGACAATTTAGGATCGTCGATTTCTGAGGCGAGCAGTTCATTAGAATATAATTTAAAAAAAATATATATGTAAAAAGGAGTATAGGAGATAACCGCTTTTTTGGCAGTAGGAAAAAAGGAAGAGAGTCGCACCGTAGATGAGATTGGGTCCCTAACAGATACCATTTCAGTGACAACACTAGAGGTACTGTAGATATCCTTTATTGTTGTGGTGGGAATAGGGGAGAACACAAAAACTGCCTCTTAACTGGCATGTCCTAACGACGACTTATCAGGGTGTTTCCTTTCAAGTAGGAGAGCGTCTGACTGATAGACGAGAAGCCAGCAGCCTGCCTACAGTTTAGTCAAATTAATAAAATAGATGTGAACGTTAAACACACGTTCTGAAACAATATCACAGTCCAGATGTGAACATAGAATACACGTTCTGTAGAAATCTCAAAGTCCAGATGTGAACATAGAATACACATTCTGGAACAATATCAAAATCCAGATGTGAACGTAGAATACACGTTATGAAACAAAATCAAAGTCCAGAGGTGAACATGGAATACATGGTATGAAACAAGGTCAAAGTCCAGAGGTGCACGAAATGCTATAATGTTATGTCATAAATTACATCATTGGAACGCAAAGAACAACACAATAATTCGTTCATAAACAGACATAGAGAAAATGCGGGGGGTGGGGGGGGGGGGAACAGAGTGATAGAGACGGAATATATTGTCTGGGTATAGTAATTTAATAGTAAGTGAAGTCCGCCAATTTCATCAGATTTAGAGGGAGAGGCAAAATTATATAAATAATGCAGGATAATCTAGGATAACAGCTTTATAGCAAGTAAACAATAAAGATTACAATATATTTTAAAGAGCGAGAGAGAGACAGAGAGAGAGAGAGAGAGAGAGAGAGAGAGAGAGATAGAGAAAGAGAGAGAGATAGAGGAGGGAGAGAGAGAGATAGAGAGAGAGAGAGAGAAAGAGAGAGAGAGAGAGATCTATCAACAAACATTAAAGGGTCACTTCATGGCATTTTTCCAATTTATGACAAAAGTATCACTTTTTTCAATGTGTTCGTTTTTGTAAAGTTCGGCATTCGTAGACTAGATTACACACACCATATATGTCATTTGTAAACAATTTAGCCTTGTAAAGTTAATACTAAAGACATCAACCCATGCACTTTTTAAGAATTAAAAAAAGTTTCAAAAGTCAGTTTTCTCACATCTCCATATTTATGTGTGTTGTGTGTGTGTGTGTGAAATCCTAACATCTCAGCTAATATAAAGACTATAAACATGAAATTCGGTATGAACACTTCTTAAACAATATTATAGGGACTGGTCTGTTTAAAAATATAATTTAGAACGTTTTTGTTTTCTACAATTTTATTATTGTTTTATGATGCTAGATTTGTTTGACTTTTTCAGTAAACCTACATTTTTTGAATTATAAGAAAAATGTTTAAAAACATGTTTAAAGTTAAATAAAAATACACCTGCACCTCTGAATAGGATTAAAAGTCAGGAATTATCATCCATTATCTATTGTTGAAAACGTACGTTTGTTTTAAAACTTTTTAGGATTCTAAGTACAAGTAAGATTTTTTTTCACAACATGGCGGCTATTGCCATGACAACCATGATTTTTTTCTTAAACACCTGCTTTATTATAATAAGGTGCATATTGATTGTGAAATCAAGTATACATACTAGGTTGCTGTTAATTATCTGAGTTTACCAGAGGTCACATATATGCATATACACTACTGGGGGATAACATAACATGTGAGATGAGAGATATATATATATATACGAATGGCGGTGGGAGCAAGAAGAGGCGTAGAACTAAGAACAATGGCAGTCACAGGACCGGTAAATTATTTCAGTGATGCTCGTCAATAATGTATGCAGTACCCTGAGGAATTGTTACTAGGGACAAAAATGGAGTTCATTACCACAATCCGTAAACGAAGGCTGCTAGCAAGGAATGGCGCCATCTGTATTCACTGAAACCGACGATATGTCGCACGCAGTCATTTGTAGAAAAGGTTACTGGCTCTTTTGTGATTAACCAGGTGTTATTTTAGAGTTCTACATGCCATGAGAGAAAAACTTTCACAAGGTTGCGTATACAGTTCTTCTCAGGAACCATCTTCGATAAGAAATCAAGTTGAAATGGCTTAGATTTCTGGGTAAACGTGTCCGTTTGCCCCCTGGAAATGCTCGATCCCATACTGCCCGTGCGAAGACTGAACCATCAAGGACCTAAATTTGAGCGTATGCCACATCCCCCGTACTCGCCAGGCCTAGCCCAATGTAAAATCCACTTGTTTTGACAATTTAAAGATTCATTGAGAGAAAAGACGTCACCGTCTGATGACTAGGTACAGCAGGTGGTGCATGAGTGGCTACACACTGCACAAGATAATATTTTTTACAGGAATCCAGTCATTTCTGCTGTGCTGGAGGTCTTGCATTTAACACACTGGTGAACTGCATAAACAAATAATACTTTTTTACCCCAAAGAATATAGACCCTCAAACCCCCCCCCCCCCCACACACACACACACACACCCCGCCCCTATCATTGTTCAGTCTTGTTAACCTTAGACAGGTTCTCTTTGGTTTCCTGATACGACTTACAATTGCAATGTTGCAAGGAAACGTTTCCTTGCTTTATAATGGGTGATAAGAACAGTATCAATATCTATTCAACCAGTTTTGCTGACTTATCCCCCCTTCTAGCCCATTTGCTTATAATTAATGTTTAGCTCATAACCAATACGTCGCAACCATGAAATGACATTGCTATCTAAACGTTCAGTCAGCTCTGGGCGTTCTTTTCATTTTTATTTCACAGTACCTTCTGCAAACCACTAAGTCGTCTTGTCTCTATCCGAAAGAAAACACCATCCGGTAATTTCGTGCAGCAGGGAACCAGCCCTGAGCTTCATGAACTCAGGTGGGCCCACCTCCGAAAGCGTCTAGGAATCGTGGGCCGAAGCGCTCGTTGACGAGGATAATTTCTACTGACGACTGGTAGATCCCTGCTGTACTTGCTCCCTGTGAGTTTATTCCTACAGGTTATCATTGGATTCCATTTAGTTCTCTGATGAGGCCGTTAAGGAGTGAGTAAGTTATACCACATCAGGACATCACACAAGCGATAAGCACCAGGTGACAGAGAGTGCCACCATGCAGGTGAGGATCGTCCGTGGAGTGGTCCCGGTTAAACCCCGTTTAACCGCTAGGTTGTATTTAAGGTCTAGTTATTTTTAGGGGCTTCAAAATAATTGAAAATTGCATCCCACATGGGAGCGACGCTAGATTACCGCAAAGGATAACCCCGCTTAAAAAGTCTCGCTTTCCGCAGCCTACTGGTGTTGTCTGTTGTGTATTCATCAAATAGTCTCATCCCTGTTTAGTTGATGTCTGTTATCCGCTTGTTCTTGGCCTAATTGTGATTGGTAGCAATTAGAATGACTTTCGTCTGAGTATTTGTGCCTGCCCTAAGCCAGCTTAATTTCCTCAGTGTAGTCTGCCCTTTTTGTGTTTACCGTGTGTTGTTCTTCTTGATGGGTTTGAACCCCTTTACTGCTAATGTTGTTCTGAACTCAGTTTCTGCCTCGGTTGCCGTTATCTCTGATCTTTGCTGAAGACATACTTCTTGTTGTTTCAAATTAACGAAGTCTTCATCATTATCATCATCATCATCATCATCACGTAACACTACGTGTCGCCTGGTCACCAGTTTTTGTTGACTGTTTGATCAGCTTTCTCTACATTTGAAGATCAGTTGCGATGGACTTCATGGTTGCATGCCTGAGGCGTGTCCAGTTAGTCAGGTTTTGTAGCCAGGTCTTTCTTGGTCTCTCTGCTCTTCTCTTTCCCTCGACTGGCCCCTGCAGTTTTGTTTTTGAGAGGCCGTGAGATATTATTACATGTCCATGCCATTGCATTTTTCACCTTTTCACTAGTTAAACGAGGTTTATATCAACAGCATAGTGCGTCCTGGGTATTATTTTAACCCTGTGTGGCCCATTTCTCTCCAGGCTTCCATCTCCCCGTTAACCAGTAGCTTCACAGATACAGTGTCCAGTCTTCTATACGGGGAGGTGAGGTTGGTTTTTGCGCTCACGGGACAGCACCAGTCTGCTAATTTTCGCTGTTCACCCTCCTAGGAGAGCTAGCTGACCCAATACTGCTGGCTGCAGTGCCAGGTGCGACCACACCTTATAGACCATGTTATACAGATTGCATTGATATCGCTGGAGAAAATGAGCTAGAGACTGTTAAAACACTGACTCTCCTAAATGAAGCAGATCGCAAAATAAGACTAGTTTTCAAACAAGTTAAGACAGAATACATGATGCCACAAGACAGGGAAAGGATACAAACTATGGTCACATACACAAAATGGGAAAAGTTTTCAATCAAGATAAAATCAAATTCATGATAATAACAGGACAGGGAAATCATATAAACCCTGGCCACATACAAGTCATTAATAAAAAAAAATTAAATGCACGGAAACATTTAAGTATCTGAGTGTAAACTTCAATTGTTCAAAAATGCAGAGAGAGAAAAAAATACAATCTAGAAAACAATTTTGAAATAAAGTATACTATGCCCTATAATGCCTGCTAAATTCACAATCTCTGTCTCGCAAGACCACAATGAAACTATATAAAACGTTGAAAACAGGTGTCCTTCACGACATGCAGCGTCGAGTAACTAAATTAACATATACATCAAACACATTACATTGACGTTTCATTTCATTTCACAAATACATATGGAAGATGAGAAAAAAAGAACCAATTGCACTGGAAAGCTGAAGCGGCCGGCGTATGACTAACAAATATATACCGTCTCCTAACCGGAAATGAAGGGTTGCCATTCTATATACCAATCATTTGTATATATATATATATCATTTCGTTCAAAAATGGGATTGGGGAAATATAGGGGAAGTAAAGTCGTTTTATTAAATCCTCTCCTTCTTAAAGTCGCCTCACATTTTATCTCGGGTCTTAGACACAATGGAAATTAACTTTAACATAACAAAGTTACAGATATAGGAACCGATGTTTGTGTACCGGCTTGTCATTACCGCGCCGGGGAACTGTCAACAAGGCACCGGCAGAGTCATTTTCGATTGTGCTTAGATAGGAACACAGAGACAGCTTCATTATGTTTTAAATAAGCATTTCTCAGTCTTTTTATGGTAAAAGGATTAATTTTGGCTATACAAAAGTGGGTGTCCATACCAACAATCTTTAAGTTGACTTTTGAAGTTTATTTCTAGGTTTTGAAAATTCCATAGCCTCTAGGTTAGCTATCAGACTATATGAGGAAGGTGTCGCTGGGCGTCCTGCGCAGTGTGCCAGCGGTGTTTGTTTCAGGCAGACGTGTCTACGGTTCGGTTTGCCAGAAAACAGTGTCGTTCTCATTATTATATTTTTCCCTTTTAGTAAAACTCACCTTAGCAGAAAAAAAAAAAGAGAACAAAGATGCTTTATTAACAGTCAAGTGGCCACAGTTCTAACACACATCTATCCACTTGACCGGACTAAGTAGAAGTGACGTATAAAGTCTTAGTCCCTGACTACAGCCGTTGAGCAAGAAAATGGCTCAAGCTTGCAATGAAGCGATCAAATTATTAATCTTAAACAATCTCAGAAAACGTGTCGTATCATACATATTGTCACTATACGCAAAGAAGGGTCAATTTAGGAGTGATTTATCTGTGTTTTTCAGAGCCATACTTTCCAACAACAAAGGAACTATATATCTACAGACGGACTATCCGAGATTATAGATAAACTAAATAATAAAGGGGTTGTCTAGCCTGTGGGCAGGTCTATTGTGGTAGGAGTGAAGATGCTGTTATGCGACACTGCTTCTCTTGCTGACTGCAATTAACCGCGCTCTGTTCGGAATGTTAGCGCTTGTGTTTCGGCCTCTGATTTGGCCTGCACCAGCTTGGCAACCCCAGGGTAGGCTGCTTATCTCGCTATCTTTAGCTCGGCCTGCTCCTTCATTCTCGCCCTCCTTCTTCTTTATGTCGTTCTGCTCAAGGGTCCTGGGCCGTTTTGAGCTGTGACAGCAAGTCTTGAAGATTCTGTGTTTCTTCCGTGACCTTTGCTAGCAACCTGGTTTGCTGTGCAGCTTCTGCTAGTCTGTCTCCCTTCTGGGACTTGATTTCATTAAGGTCCTCCCTCCATTTTTCCTCGCACCAAAAGTCGGGGCGCATAACCCACACAGAGATACTGACTTAGTATTTGTCTTTATTATTTCCCTTGGTTACCAAGAAGTAAGTAAATAAATTATTCTTTTTCAAACGTTAGAATGAATTCTAGCATTTGATGCTAGATTACAATTTTAAATACAAATCGCGACACGGTGACTGATGTAATCAACATTACGTCAGGGCCTTATATTTCCATGGACCTTGAGTCAAGGTCACTATTCCAGTATGAAATCCGCATCCTTTCGGATTTGACCCATCTCGCGTAACAATCTCAGCACCCCTACTTCAATGAGGCTTTCTGCATCTTGGACATCACATGACACAACTCATTTACGTAGCGGACTGTCTGTTCTAATGTAAATAGTGCATATTTATTTCTGCGTCCAGATGCATGATTAATTATTGGGTTAACTTTTGTTCCACGGCACCGAGACGCAAAGCTGTCGTTGATAGCGCTAAATATAGTGACGTCACTCTCTCGTCTAGATTTTTGGGAACGCCACAACATTCTCATTGTAAGCGTCCCTTGTTGTAGTAAAATAAGATCTATTCTATTCAATGATCTGGTTAGTCATCATGGGACCAACTTGTCTTTTTACTTGTGTGAGGAGAAAGATCCAGAGACGTGTCCAGTTATACATCCACCTGGGTGTACATCAACAAATCCAACAGTACCTCTAGTGGATTCAGTACTCTCACTAGTGCATCCAATATATCCAGTTCGTGCAACATCCTATTCAGATGATCCTGTTTATCTAGTTATGTATACTATCATGTGGGAGTCGACAATTATGGATCTGTCACCTAAATCTCATGCGAGGTCTGGCTGTAACTGTTTGCCGAACCTGACGTATCTTACCTCTCGTCATATCGATAGAGATTTTCAAGGTAGCGTCCGACATCTCTACGTCATTCAGGGATTCGAAAAGATAAGAGTACCGTCATCCGTAGATCGACATGCTCAAAGACACTTAACGATATCTAGGATTCACGAAAAGACATCGTAACTCTTCTCCGTTCTGTCAAGAATATTTAAGGGTAACTTTGCACGAAGACTCTGTGGAAGAATCAGCCCGCCTCAGTTAAGTACAACGCACCACGTCAGTCAGTTTCTGCTAATCCGGTGGCCAGTCATAATAAGCTTTCTACGGCAGTGATGATAGCGGGAATTCCTGGGGTTACCTTTAAGAGAGCTATGTTTCTTACAGTCTGTTCTAAAAAATATATATAATGTCTTGTCTTAACGTTTATACATTCTATGATTCACTAATTATATTCTTGTTCTAGTTTTAACGACTCCTTTGTTAAGATTATGGACTGTTTCAGTAGCTGCGTTAGTTGTGGAGTATATAATAGTCATATCTGTTCTGATCATAGAAGTTTTACAATTCGACTATCAAACATTCTTGGCATTTTGGGGGTTTCGTAAGTGGTGAGAACGTCAGATCAAGCTACAGCCGCGAATCTTCTTCAAGTATCCGGAAGTGTAATTTGAATCCCTCATCCCTGAGATAGCTGAAGTTCGTCGAAGAAAAAGGTATTGAACCTAAACGAAATGAGAAAACTTTTGGATCTTAGACTATCTCAGAGTGTCTATGAATTTTTACACAAAAATCTCATAAACAAGACATGTGACTGTATCCCTTATATGACACCCTCTACAATCGGATTATAAGACAAGGGTCATGCAGCGACGCTAAAGCTGCTTCATGGAAACATAAACAGCACGTTTACATCAACAATGCGCTATCAGTGCTACATTTTGGCATTACCAAATTGTTACATGTAAAATGAACGCCTGTGTACTAAGAAGCCTAATAAAAAGATGTAAACATAACAATGCGAGACCAGATGGAAATTATACTATCCGACAGATTGGAAACAACACCTTATACTAACTGCGTTAAGTAGCTAGGCATCTTATCTTTCGGTATTCTCTATAGAATGTAACCACAACAGCTACCAACACAAGCACCACATATAACACAATATGTAAGGAATGCAAGAGGGCGACCAAAGAGATGGACTGATGCCATTAAAGACAGTAACTAAGCGACCGCACAGAATGACAGCAAACAGAGTTACCCATCGACCGTTGGACCTCAAACTGTAGCTTTCATATTCGTTTGAGCAATGTATAGATACCTACAAGGAATCTCGCGGTCAAGGACCTGTATAACCGAGCAACGGAAGGAAAGCCGGTGGAGACTTTATAAATGAATGTGAACCACGGTCTCTAAGCTAGACATGAGAGAACCCACGTGGAGGTGGTGAACTGTGTGTTGATAATATAGGCAGTTCACTACAGGCAGCCAGAGAGTGTTGACTTAACGGTGTCTGAGAGGAAGGTCTGAGAGGAAGCTTCCTCCGATGCTGTTACTGAATGCGCCACTATAGGGCTTTTACCTTTTTTATAGCGTGTGCGCGTCCAGGCTTCCCACACACTAGTACTGGACCAGGGAGACACACACAAACACACACACACAGTCTATGGCTAGTTTAATTGTGTCAATACTCAAAATCCGCAGGTTGTGCCCAAAAGTAACACTGTACACTGGTCTACCGTCAATAACTATGCCCTGGTTTGGGTCACCGAAATGATCAGTGACCAGTCTTTCCGTATTTTCATTAGGATCTTCTAATAATATGTTTGGCTCTATGGCCAATATAATTAACAAGGATTCAAGGATATGGTCTACGTTAGCTTGATGAGCAAACATCATTACGTACCTTTATTATAAATAGAAACCAGTGTACTTTCAGCTCAACTGTTTAAGATAAGGATACACACTTTTTATGACTCTATAGGGCAGGATGTCAATTTGCATACAATTAACAGGTGAAGAACAGCTGCGTACAGTTTGATCAAAAAATGAAAAGAACAATATAACTAGTTTCCTATCCTGGATCCACAGGTGTAAATAAAGAAAGAAAGACACTAAAAAACACCACGAATAAGGAGAATTAAGAGTTATGTTAAAAAAAATTAGAGGGGCAGGAGGTAAGCTGCATACGACTGTAAAGGATGGGGAAACTGTAAGATATATAAACTGAAGAAAAGGGAAGAAAGGACTCGGACAGCATAGCTAGTGTAGTCTCGCCACCTATCCTCCCTTATGCAAGTGCGTGCCAAACGCATCGTTGTTAGTTAAAGCAATTTAGGGAGTTTTGTATTCTGACATTGCACTTATAAATCTGCGACCTTTCTTAATTATTTACATCTGGATCTCTGGTATCTTACAGCAATTGATGTACGTGCCTTCAAGTTAAATTACCTATTTCAGGGAAGCGTACTTGCTTCAAAACTGTAACTCTCTCTGCACAATCTAATTGTAAGAGCTGATGTTCCAAGTTTCAGAATTAGTGATATAAACTTCAAAAGAGAAAGCAAACTGAGGTACCTTGTATCAACTTCCAAATTAGCCTATCTTTAAGTGATTATGTTGAATCAATTACGGCCGAAATAACTCATAGTACTTCAGATTATAGTTGGAAGGGACGTGGAAAAATAATGATGTTTACAATGTTCCAGCATGTGATCTTCTAGATTGTGGGTTTAGAATGCTTACCGTATCCAAGAGTCAGCTGATAAAACTTGAACGCACAGATAATGAAGCCATAAGGATAATTCCGAGATACACAGGAGGTACCCCTGTAGTATGTATGCGACATACACTTTCACTCCTGACTATGGCTGAAGATGGAAACGGAGCGCTTATGGGAATGTCCGGAGTTCTGTGATGTCGATTTGTCATTAAACATTATAAATTAATCAGGAGTAACGGAACCTGAGGAACTAGGTCCCTAATGAATCCCCCCCCCCCCTCCCCACACCATGGCATGCTAAAATATATTAGGGGAAGTTGGAGGTGAACAAGGTGGGAGCATATATGCAATTTGTAAAGGGGTTAAGCGCCTCTCTTTTCAGCACCCCACCCCTTCCCCCCCCCCCTTTTTCTGTAAAAACGTAATCGTAATCGTAGAAACCAAACAAAAATGTCAACCATCGCCTGAAGGTCGGTCTTGCAGTTTATCCTATCGGTTGTCGCTTTCTTGACTTGCTCACTGGGTGTGGCATCATCTTGGTTTGCGCATTTAGTAGATGTCTGCCTGGTAGCTGTTTCAGTGTTTTGATCTTGGCTTATAGTGGGGTTTGTCAGTTGTGCCTGGTGCCTCGTCGCTACTGCTTCGGTGACTGTGCTCTTGTCGGCCCTGCTGACATTTGGTTTCTTAGCGGCTTTCTCTCTTTCGTTCTTCAACCGGGCGCTCTCTGATCTGGCTGCTATCTCAGCCGCTTCTGCTTCTGCTTATGCCTGCCCTTGTCGGGTGACTTCTCTGTAGGCTTCTTCTGTTGCCTCTTTCAGCAAGGTCAAATTTCTGCTTCTCTCCTCACTCTCCTCCTGTCTGCGTCGTTCGTCTGCAGTCTGTGCCGCTGCCAAACTTGTGATTAATGCATTGATGCTTGCTTTTGTTTCTGTATCTTCTTTCTTGTCGATCTGTTGTACTGCGTAGTCTTTTCTTTCCTCTTTCAAGGCTTTAATCTCTCCTAGCATCAGGGAGATAAGCTAGTGCGTCTCTGCTTTTTTCGGCAGTGGCAATGGATTTCTGCCTCTGTAGCTCTATCTTCAGCTCTGTGATCGCACGCACTAGTTCTGGGTCTTTGGTGGCAACGTACATCTTCTCTTGTCTTCTTTTTTTTGGCTGCGAAGGCGGGCTGGCTTTTTTGTAGTGCTCAGTCTGGTTGCCTCGTACCTCTGCACGTATCTGGAGTCGGCAGTATACATCGCCCTCTTCGTCTCTTTGAGGTACGGACACCCAAGGTACTTCGCGCTGTGGTTCACTGAACAGTTTGAGCACCTTCTGCTGGAGTTGGGTTTTTGAAGCCAGGGTCCACTTTGGCCAAGGGGCACTCCTTGAAGTCGTGCGGCTTGGAACAGTAGTGGAGCGCTGGGCTGCTGCGGCAAGTCGCAGCTAAGTGCCACGCTTTTTTGCAACGTGAGCACTGCAACACTTCTGGGGTAAATCCTAACAGCTGCTGCTGCGTCTTGTGTAGCTGGGTGCCAGTGTCTCTGTGAGACGTCTGTCAGTGCTGTCATCGTTTGCACCGTTAGGGCTGGTGCGACGACAGGTGCATCCTCCTTGTTAGCTGACGTCGATCTGGTGTCTCGGCACTGACTCTGATTCTGCTAGCAGTACTTACCGAGGCCACGTCCCACAGTCAACAAATCTGGTTTGAACAGGTGATAAGCCTAAGCTTGATATCCGAAAGGTCGGCCAGACTTGTTAGGAATCCTGAAAAAGACTCAAAGTGTGCTCTCCAAACAGTATTCAAGACAATCGCTTTGATAATGGTTCGTATACTTGCTGCTAAAACACAAACATAGCGCCGACTAAGATACCTAGTCAAGACTGACTCAGCCGAATATATAGCTAATCACTGTCAAGTATCTAGTTATCGAGAATCGGACCACTGTCATGGAAGGGATACAGTCACGTGTCTTGTTGATGAGATTTTTGTGTAAAAAATAATACACACTATGAGATAGTCTAAGATTTGAAGGTTGGCTCGGTTCGTCTAGGTTCGATTACTTTTTTGTTCGACGATCTTCGACTGTCTTAGGGATGAGGGATTAAAATTACACTTCTGGGTACTTAAATAAGAATCCCGGCTGTAGCTTGATCTGACGACCTCACTACTATGATCAGAATAGACATGAATATTATACACTCTGTAACCAACTAAACTACTGGAACAGTCCATAAGCTTAACAAAGAGATCGTTAAAACCTGAACGAGAATATATAATTAGTGAATCATAGACTTGTAGAAACGTTACGACAAGACATTATAAATATGTTTCAGAACAGACTCAAAGAACCCTAGCTCCATTAAAGGTAGCCCCGTGCATTACCGTTATCATTACATAGCTTATTATGACCTGCCACCGGTTTAGCAGAAACTGACGTGGTGCGTTGTACTCAACTGAGGAGGGCTGATTCTTCCACAGTCTTCAGGCACAATTACCATCATATATTCTTGACAGAATGGAGAAGACACACGATATCCTTTCGTGAATCCTAGAGAAGTCGTTAGGTGTCCCTAAGGATGTCGATTCATGGGTGACGGTACTGTAATCTCTATGAATTCCTGAATGAAGTAGATATGTCCGACGCTACTTTGAAAATCTCTATCGATAGGACGAGAGGTAAGATACGTCAGGTTCAGCAAACGTGTTCAGCCAGACATCGCATGTGATTTAGATGACTGACCCATAATTGTCGACTCTCACATGATAGTATACATAACTATATAAACGTGATCATCTGGATAGGATGTTGCACGAACTGGATAGATTGGATGCACTAGTGAGAGTACTAAATCCACTAGAGGTACTGTTGGATTTGTTGATGTACACCCAGGTCAATGTTCAATTGGACACGACTCTAGATCTTCCGCTACACACAAGTTAAAGACAAACTGAACCCTTCAGTTTTCCATGATGACAAATAAGATCATTAAAAAGAAATGAGCTTATTTTACGATGACAAGGAACGCTCACACATAGAATGTTGTGGCGTTCCGAAAGTCTAGAAGAGAGAGTGACGTCACTACATTTAGCGCTAGCAATGACAGTTTTGGGTCTCGGTGCTGCGGAACAAAAGTTAACCCAATAATTTCTCATGCATTTGGACGTAGACCTAAATATGCACTATTTTCCTTAAGACAGACAGTCCACTACTTAAATATGGTGTGTCACAGGTGGATCAAGATGTGGAAAGCCTCATTGAAGGGGGGTTCTGGGGTTGTTACGCGACAGCCACGAGTGGAGAGTTATCGATCGAGCGGAAAGCGAGAGGTGCTGACGTTTGGGCTGTCTGCGCTCGGTATGTTGATGACTGTAACAACTGATAGGAGCTCTCCTTTAAGTAGCTGCAATATATTTTATATTATTTTAAATCCATGTTTATATTCACCTGCTTTTCACCACATTACCATTTTTTTATTTTTATTTTAATTTAGTATGTACTGCTGATGTTTTCTTGACTGCTTTTCTTGTCTCACTGGAGGCATTTGAATCACACACATGTCTAAGGCCAGTGTGACTAGCAAGATCGACTACCCCTATAAAATGTCCTTCATAACTAAAGCACGCGAGTTTGGGACCATTGTTATGATCGCAAGCTAAACTTCTTTATCTCATACGCCTAGCTTATAAACCCATTCTGCAATCATTTTCTCGTTCTTAGCCTTTCCTGTCGTGATCCACTCACTTCATGCAACTGGGTGCATGCAATTATGTTACCATAAATTAACCTCACTGCCTGTACTATTCAAGTCCCGCTTGCATATATATTCATATCACAACAGAGGCCTACATTGGCTTCTTATATTCATTCGTAGGCCACCATAGATGTTGTCTTTTGGAAGCCTATAATTCTCTTTATACTAGGGATCTAAGCATACAAAGACTGAACGTAGACAATAAACAACGTGGTTGCTTCCAAAGTATTCTTTCGTCATTTGGACACCCTCAGCTCTGATCCGGACACCAAGATTATCTTCGGTGAGAAGCCAAGATTAGTTTATAGACGAGATCGCAACCTTAAAGACATACTTGTTAGAAGCCGACTCCCACCGATCCAAAACAGTAGTTCCTTTTGGGACGACTGAATTTTCCCTCGGCACGTACAAGACATGTCCAATCGTTGTCCAGACTTATTCGGTCAGCTTCCATGTGGTTCTTTCCTAATTAGGAAACCTTTTACTTGCGAATCCAGCAATGTAATTTATGCAATAATATTTGTGTTGTTGTGTGTACATTTTTCTGCTTCCCCATTTAGTTGAGCTTTTTAGTCAAATTTCTCTGGAAATAACAATTAATTACAGGTTGTCGTGGAACCGCCTTGGTTTTGTGGCTGGAAGCTTGCCTATCGGTATCAAACCCGGGGTACCATTACGCATAGGAGCTGAATTAATGGTCCTTCCTGTACTTTAGCAAATATTATGGTATTAGACATGAACCGGAAAGGTGTACTCCTGAATAAGCTGTATGTTCGCAGATGTTCGTTTGTTTCTTTACCTCTAAATTTGTAGTGGACATTATCTACTATGAGATGACTTCTGGTCCATATGGCATATCGCAGGTTAGATTCATTTGTTTCTTTTCCAGTGTTTCTTGATGTCAGTTCCTTATTTTTGGGCCAGGTGTCCTAAGCTGTTATAGCCCAGCTACATGGGTGGGACCATGAGCTGTGGATTTCATATCGTATATGTTATTATGTTTTGACCGCGACGACTTTTTGTAGTGAAACAGTGCAGCCAAATAGTGGCTTTATTCACCGAGAGACTAAAACATTTATACAAACAATAATCCAAGAGAGGTGAGTGAATACACACACCAAATTTTCTCCACAAGACTCGCTTAATTGCCTCTGTAGAGAAGGACAATAAGTTATTTTCAGACTAAGGACAGGGCATACGATATATATTTAAACTTTCTGGTGTAGGAATCATAGAGACTTGTCTCTGCAGCTTGGCACCAGAAAACGCTGGGCGTGCGCTTGAATACTGTCAAGTACATGAAGACAATAGAGACGCAATCTGTCCTGCTCCAACCTCAATAACGATAAAACTGTAAGGTACCTGGGTGCATGTGGACTGCACGATAGCTGCCATAAAGGCCTCAAGGTATATGTTTTATGACTGTGAGATTGAAAAAGGAAGAGAAAACTTATTACATTCCAGTTGGTGCGCATTCATGCAGTATAGCAGTACAGGTCGGCTTTTGTAACTGACAGTTTACCAAAAGTGAACTGCAATTCTGGTGTATGATTGTTAGATTTACCATATCTGACAGCTGTCCTATGCAATTCCTTTGCGTGTGCCAGCTTCAGAGGTCGCCGACGCTGATGTTTTGTCAGTAATTTTTTTTTTTTTTTTTTTTCCAAACAGGGCAGTCAAGTGTAATTTCCACTGGCACAGGGACACTGCAGTTATGGGAGAGCTCCTTTGCAGTGAAGTTGCAATCTCGATTAGCGACTACCACAAGTTGTTTATTTTTGTGAGACATACATCCTAATTGTCTTCAACAGTCTCCTGAAGATGTTATGTTTGTTCAGAGACATGAGTGTGCAAAATGTGTATGCAGTGGTTGCTTCAATTAATTACTAATGCCCAATTCTATAATATTTATTTCTTTGGCGGCGACTGTGGGCTTAGCCGCGACCTCGCTTCGTAATTAAAAGCAACTTGGTTTTATTCAGCCGGCTTTTCTTGTGATGATGAGGTGCTGACATTAGGCCAAGTTAAACTAATGAAAGAAAGTTAGTCTAGTGAAAGTTCAAAGGGCCAGACTGTATTTAAATGATGTGAAATTTCTTTTTCTTTCTTTCTTTAGGTAAAGAGGATCCAAGAATGATCGTCATTATTGTGTTAATCTTCGGGTTTCTGATATCCAGCACGATTCCCTTCTAGTACAACAATAGAATGTGGCGGAAATATTCCCCCGAGAGAAACAAAATACTTATTGGTTTAGTGTTCACAGCTGAAAGAGGGGCCGTGGGGAAAGCGACATTTACAATCAATAATGTGTTGTTACAATTCAGTTCGTTCCTAACAGTCGTTGTGTGTAGGGTAATCATTGTACTCGAGCTGTGGTTGAAGACTAAATGGTGGAAAATGTCTACAGCCATTGCACAGGCCGCAACATCATCGTTGCGTGACCAGAATGTTACTAAAATGTTGGTAGCTATATCTGTATTTTTCAATGCTTCCTTTGTTCCCCAAAATGGTGGTAGCTATATCTGTATTTTTCATAGCCTCCTTTGCTCCTCTTGGTATCATGATAGCTATTGGTTTTATTATTGAGCTAGAAATCTCTATAGAGGAAAGGTACAAACATTTATTCTTATTACTCTGTGGCATCGCCTTTTGCACGAGACAGTAAATTCGTCTGCTAATTTTTTCATCTACAATCATATTAGTATCAAATATAAATAGTCTTTCGCCTAATTTTCATGATACATAAGAAAATATCGGCTTTAAAAAATGTGTCTTTTAAATTGGAATGGCTTGCTCATATTCGAATGCATATACCGTTCTTTATCCTTTGTTCTGATAAAACATTTTTACATTTTAGAACGGTTAAGTACTTTTTATAAAATACGATTTTGTTAAACGCAGTGCATAATATATGTATATATATATATATATATATATATATATATATATATATATATATATATATATATATATATATATATATATATATGTGTGTGTGTGTGTGTGTGTGTGTGTGTGTGCGTGCGCGCGCGTGCGTGACATTCGGTAAAGGACGCGCGCGATAAAATCCTCATCTTTACGAAATGCCTCTAAAAGGTTATACCACGACTGATAAAAGCGTTGGTCACCACTGGAAATGATATACACAAAATTACATGGAGAGTGTATATATTATATGAAAACTGAATCAAATCTATTCAGATAATGACTAACACATGTGACACGTCTAGTCGAGTATTAAAAATTGTTAGTTAGGCATCCAACACGTTTATTAGTTGTAATGAACAATTTTAAAGAGGACTGTTTAATCTGATGTGCCCATTAATTTATACGATAATTTTTTTTTTTTTCCTGTTGCGTATGGTTCACATGGCGTTGCAGAACCAAACAACGATATATTTTTTTTTTTAATTGTACTAGGCTATTTTACATTCAGTAGTTTGTCTTTGAAGTCATGAGCATAAGTAGAGAGCAACAGACCATCGACATAAAGATTCTAGATCACAGCCTAAAACAAGTGCACGAATTTAAATACTTGGGAAGTATCTTTGCATCCAATGGTAAAATAGACAGAGAGATCGAAGCAAGAATCCAACAAGCCAACAATGTCGCATACCAGCTTGCCCCAATTTTAAAACACCCTGCTGTCCCAGCTGAGATAAAAAGACAAATTATAAATACAATCTTTATACCGACATTAGGTTATCAATGTCAGACTTGGACATTAACAAAAGAATACGAGAGAAGACTAACCACCTGTGAAATGAGATGTTTGAGAATGGCTGTGAATAAAACCAGAAGAGATCGAGTGAGAAACGATGTGATTACAAGAACTATTGGAACCATAAAAATCAATGCAATGCAGTCTGCTCTGCTGCTGTTGATGATGTGTACAGTTACAAAACTGTCCTATTTTGCTGTGTACCTACATAATTGCAGCGACTTTCTCCACTTTTAAAACCTAGGGCTAGGATAGCAAATGGTTGGTGATAGAACCATAGACTTCATAGCCAGTTTATGTTCAACAGGGTCCCTTACTGATACTGATACATTTCAGGGAAAAAGAAAACGAGAAAAGTGTCGAGGTTGAAGAATAGCACTTAGACAAGCTTGAAAAGTAGAATGATTTAGTAGCTAGTCTGAGGTAAGGAGGGATATGCAGTTCGCATCTTCGCCGTCTAGGTAGGCGCAAGAGGATTGGTTGCTATCTCTGCATAAGATGTCCTGTGACAGATATGGTTGCAAGGCAATGTGCGGACACGGGCACAGCAGCAGCTGGGCCAGGCGGCTGAGATCAACTCTGACAAAATCGATTTTTCACCCGTAGCGTAGTCACAAGGGAGAGCAACATTCGCTTTATCGCTGAAAGGAGAATTTGCAACTTCTACTGTGTGTTCGTTTACTTTGACGAGCGAACTGACCGCGGATGTGGCATCAAGGCGAGGACGCAGTCACGCGCTCATGCCTTGCACTAAACGATGAGCGAGAGCATCCGTGAGAGGATTAGCGATATCGATTATGGAAAGAACAAGCACGCAATTGCAGTTGCCACAAACTATCTCGTCTGTGGCCAGTTAGTTAAAAAATATAGTTACACATTATCGCCTTGTGGGGTGCAATTTTTCGTTATTCAAAACCCCAACCTGGCTCTAGCCAGGGAGCCGCAATATAGCCCGGCCATAAATGTGTGATGTCCTGGTGGGGTATAACAGGAAAAGAAAGGTAAAAACAAATAACGATGATGAAATGAAGAATAACAGCCAAATCGCCGGAAGAATACCATACAGCAGCCTTTAACGCATTTAACTCCAAGGTGCTTGTTTACATTCCCAGGCTCAAATTGCCTACACCTTGGGAGCTACGACGGTCACCTTCTCAGGCTCTCGTCACCGAGGAGGAGAAATTACCCAACATCCCCCAGAAACATGGCGTAATTAATGACAATTAGAGCAGAATAAATGCGGTTCTTTGACAGACTGGTTTCTGAACAAGTCGCTTGGGTTGAAGTTGTTGAAAAGTGACTAAAATAATGAAACACAGAGTAAAGATAGCATCGGTCCGTGAAGACGGCAGCAGGGACATTATTCTTCCCCAGGTGTGGCCATGAAGAAAATAGTTAATTGGTGATGTGCTGAAAGAGATAAGATTAGGTTATCACACAACCCTGTTTTAAGGACCCCAGTTGTCTCTGATTGAAGCTGTCTACTGCAGGCTGCAACTAAGACATATTATAGCCGAGAAATACCGACACGTGAAGCTAGTGTGAGCTAAACTGGACTGCCGTACCTATAGTGACTATCAGGGCCAGCGTGGTCTCCAGGCATGGTGTCCGCCTCGACTGCTGGAGGTTCCGAGTTCAATCCCCGGCAAGGGCTGACTTTTTTTTTTTAAGGGCACTTGGGCTTCTAGTAATGTAGCACAGCTGCCTTCTTTGTGCACGTTGATGTCACACCCAGGTTTGTCTTTGATTTTGCTACAGGAAGAGTCAATTGGAAAAGAATATAGAAGACGTAAAAGATGGTCGTGTCGATCGTGGTGATGACGATAATGTCTTGCTTTCTGCATGCTTCTCACATGAAACTGATGCTTGTATAATAAAATGTCTAGAAAAAAACTTTTCTTTTCTTACTGTCTTAATTGTGATACTTCAGCAATGTCACAAACATCATCAATGATATTCTGAATGGCCGATGTTTTAACTCTGTAGTTAAACACTCTTGAGGTCGCGTTGTGTTCTTCTTCTTTGATTACTTTGCTAACTGGTTCTAGTGTCTATAACTGCCACCTGACTTCTAGGGCTGTCTGTTACTAACAGTGATCGTTGACTCTAACATCTTAGTAGTATTTCTGTATAATGTGTGTCTCTGTTAACCATGGATTCATGTATTTTGTGTATCGTCTCTGAAGCTCGATACCTTGTTTCATGTCTCCTCTCTAGTGTCTGTCTTCGAGGCTCCATCTGACTGGCTCCTCTTCTAGTGTTGAGCTGGCATCCTCACAACTGCAAGGGTGCTTGTAACTAGTCCCCCGTACTCAGTGTTTCAACAGCTGAAGGTCTTCTCAAGTGGTTCTTCGGCTACTTTCTTGTTGTACTGAATCGATGGCATGCGTGGTATGTGTTGTCTACTCACTAACTGCTTTTGAACATTCTTGTATGCTAAAACTTGTTTATTTTCTACGTTACTGCACGTGGAATTCCCTAATTGCGTTTAGACTGCATCAACTAGGTCTGCACCTAACTATGCTCATTTGTTTGGCAGCTGGCCTCATAGAGATTTCCAGAAAGCCAATACTACTGTGTTTTCTTTGATAGGGCATGTCAACAATTACATCAGCTACTATTTATAGATTATTCATTAGCAAAATATTTTTTCTGGTATAAACAAAAGATGATTCTAGAACATAATGTCAAGGTTAATAAGACTTGATTCATTCCCTCCAAATAATACGCACTATCCTACCTCCTAACAAACAAGTGATGACGTCTCCCAGTTACAGTAATTCCCCCTGGTCTCTGGGCAGTGAAATCGGACGCCCGTGTACATTGTTGCGCACGTAAGAAATCAGTTAGCAGTTGGAAATCTAAAAGAGTAGCCTAACGGCGCTGTTCGGGCAATATTTGGAGTTACAAATATACCCGAAGTGTTTCAGGATCCTCGCCTGTGCTACAGAGCCTGTGAACTGTGCTGAGCTTCTTAGGACTCAGACTTGAGTTAAAAGAAGAACGGAGCACTTTTAGGTTACTACCCGTGTGGGATGATTTTGATCTGTTAATTAAAAACCTCAAAACCAGGTGACTACCACGGGGTCGAGCTAAAGCCTGTCATTTAGTTGCTCGGTAATACCTTCGAAACTTGCAGTACAACTGCACAACACCTTTACAGCCTGCACTATATCAGTCTGACCCACCTGTCACCCGACTCTCAGAAGACTGTCACAAGTGGACATTGACGACACAAGGAAAAGGACCAATACCCTAAAAAAGGAAATGAAATGACTACGACGAATTCTAAATGTAACAAATTTAAAAAAAAATAGGAGAGGTAGCGAGAGAGAGAGAGAGAGATAGAAAGAGAGAGAGAGATAGAGAGAGAGAGAGAGAGAGAGAGAGAGAGAGAGAGAGAGGTGATCAGAGACGGCTTTATCAGAAAATAAGTTGAGGCGGAGCCAGTACTAAACTGGATGACGAGACAACATATTACATGATTGAAACCTCTGTCAAGACACAACACAGTAGTGCACCGCACAGACTCTAGCAATGGAACTAGAGCTGGAGATCGCTTACGCCTGCAATGGCTATATGAAATAAGATAGGCATTAAATGCCAGCGTCGACCTAGCACATACCAGTGTCACATCAGATTCCTCTTCAAAACTTGACACTGTGAAACACATGCACATATATCATAAGTTTGGAACCCATGTATTGTTTTCCCCCACTGTTTTTATCCAACTAGAAAATGTTCTAAAAATATCAAAGGCGGCTAATTTTTTTATTTTTTTTAAATTTGAAAACAGAAAGCTTGAAAACCGCATTAATGCAAGCACACACAGACACACATGGTTTTCGTTAAAAATGGTTACACTCTGGGTGTCGAACAAACTTGCGCAACAAAGTACATGACGTCATCAATCAAAAAATTGCTCCACAGTCAAGCGTGAAGCAGTATGCAGTGATGTGGTCTGCTGAAGTAGCCCTTTGCACTCAAAACCAGTTGGTGCTAACAAGTATATTGAAATGGCGCATCTGAATACTCAGCTAGACTATTCTTCTTCTGCCTTTCCATACCCAAATGGATCATAGGCCCTCAACCAACTCACGCCAAGTTGTTTTATCCTTCGCCATTACATGAAGCTCTCCCCTTGTCCTCCCCATCGTTCTAACTTCATTCTTCAGCTCTCTTCTCCATGTGTTTTTTGGCCTTCCTTTAAGTATATGCCCCTGTGGGTTCCAATGCAAAGACATTCTAGTTATGTTTACTAAATGTGTTCTCACCTTGGGATTTCCTAGCTGCCCCTCAATTGCATCAGACTGTCTACGCCAAAATACGCCAATTAAATTGACAGTTGGTCTTTTGTGAGACTTATAGAAAATATACTACTACATTCTCTTCAATAGGGATAGTCGATAATTACATACGTAAGCAAAATATATCACAGTCAATAAACAAAAGATGTTTCTAGAAACAGTAATATCAAGGTTGCTAAAAATCTTTTGATATTATTTCTAAATAGTACGCAATATCATACCTCCTAACAAACAAGTGATGACATCTTCCTGTTACACTAGTCGCAGACTTTAAATTTCTAATACTGTCAAGCGGAGGGATCAACTCTGTCTGCAGCAGCAGAGGAATGGGATAATACAAACAGACAAAGATTGGATTTCGATACTATCGAAAAGCGATTCTCATCTGCACACGTGTCTTATAAATTGTAACCAAAGTTTGTGTGGCGTTTTTTTTTCCTCGCCCTGATATTGGACACAATTTGTGTTCATTTTTAAGCTCAACAGCTGAACGCGGTTTCTGAGTCATGCGGCTGGGGGATTTTTATCCGAATGGTGGCACTTTATGTCACCATGTGTTAACAGCTCTTTGTGCGGTCCTGGTGGGATTGAACTTCACTCACTTACTGTTAGCTTCCCCGTCCCCATCCCTTCTCCATTCTTTATTTCTTATTCCAAGCTGGACAAAAGCATGACAATTGGCATAACTGACGTCGGTTTTAATGCAGTAAAATTTGTTGGGGGTCAGGCCAGCGATAGAAACAAAAAGGGCGGGGGAAAATGGGGGGGGGGGGGTGAATCAGTGTACAATGCCAAAATATAAAATATTCATACACCATTTTTCATACAAAACACCTGTCGGGATCCCAAAAGTATACTTTTCCTGGAGAACTGTAGAATAGTATCAGCTTTGTACAAAACTGTCAGCTTCGCCAGCCTATGTGACAATTATTTTTGGGCACACGAAAGTGACAAAAAACTCGTAGGCCATTTGCGATAGGTATGATTGTGCACTGTGAGGGACAAACGCGCCACTAGCTCGTGCATCGATCCACACGGTGAACTGTAGAATATCAACTAGGTGATTGGGCCGCCAAACTAAAATATTGATTTTTGCGAGGATGCGTCAGCTTGTGTGTGCCGCCTCCTCTGGCGTTTGTGGCCAATCAGTTTGGCTGAAGTGAAGGCTCGCAGCTACAGTACGTCGCGTGCTTTGGATACTAGACTGTTTATTGATCGGGGTCTCCGTGGTCAAGCTGTAAGCTTCGCGCTCTGGAGCTCGTGGGTTCGTTTCACGGCATAATCATTTTGTTCGTGAGTGAAATCAACAGAAAGAAGCGCGGAGCAGCCTACAGCTCAGGCAAACGCTGGCTGAGTGACGAAGAAGTGATTGTGATGACAGATTATGAACTTGAAGTCGATCTCGATTACTAAGATTGACTGTTTGTCGCAAACACTTACGAGCCACAGGCACTAGATCGAGGGCTCTTAAAGAGCAGCAACTAAGTGACTGCCAGCGTGAGCTTTCTGTCGAACTTATGTGAGTGTTTAGTGGGCGGAGGGGGGGGGGGGGTGTGGGGGTGTGAGAGGGGGCGAACACATATTTGCAGTATCAGAAGTTTTTTACCAAACTCCACAAAGGGCGTGACACGTGGTACTTAACATAAGTGTGTTGTCATACCACAATCTGTGGATGTGACTGGTAAAACGTCATCTCTTCTTCTTCGCCTTCACCAGCTGTACACTCTGGCGGAAAGTTCTGGTTGCTCATCCACTAGTGAACTGCAGTCCTGCTCCAGAACCTGAGTGTTGCGTGTGCATCAGTTTTACAGATCTCATTCTCTTGAATACAGACTGTTGCTTCCTTGCCTCTCCGGCAGATACACTCCGACTTCAAAGGAAGCTCCCCAATTAGTCGACTCTTACGACATGCTTTTGGGGAGGCAGTGAGTCTATTCTTGTTTTCCCCATAATGGGGCCCCGGAACCCACACGGGGGAAACGTCATCTAACTTTGTAGTTTAGTCAGGGTACGCGGATTTGGCTTGAGGGAGGCTCAGCCCCTTTTTCAACCACGCTCTCCTCACTACCTAGAAACACCTTCAGTGCCGGAGCTACGGAGTCAGTGCTTTAAACAATGTTCTTGGCAGGCGGATAGTCGTTTTGCAGAGAGTGCCCGAACCATATGGGATAACACCCTGGTGCAATGAAGTCGAACCCCCAGACTGCAACTTTGATTTTATCTTGTGTGTGGAGGCTCAGGCCCCATCGCATAAAGCTAGAAAACATATGTAGACCCCACCACTCCCTCATCACCACTTGTCATATTTTCTGGGCATCATGTTTTGTGGGATTTAGGGGTGGGATTGGAGAGGGGACACAGGTGCCCACCTGAATACAAACATTAAATTGGTGCTTCCCCCACCACCTATTAACATTATAAGAAAGCTAAGAGGACAATGTACATAAATTATCTTTTAAACAATTTATTCATGTATTTCATATATTATTACAAGTGTTCTTATTTATTTTTTAGGCACTGGACACATGATTATTATTATTATTTTGCTGAATAATGATTGATAAAAAAAAATACTTGAAGTGAAATATATTGTAAACGCAATAATTTTTAAATAAAATGTGTACATACATTTATATATATATATGCCTGAACAAGTCTTTTACTGGTCTTGCAGGTGGGGGTGGGGGGATGAGCCTATAGGTTAAGGCGTCTATTTGAGGGGGTGGGGGTCGACTTCTTGCCTACAATTGGCTGAAGACTTATTATACTGAATTACTGGTAATGCTTATTACTACTGTGTAGAATATATAAGTATCATCATCATGTACTCTGCCAACTGGCGTAAGCGTTCATGCAAAGTCACAGATCACAATCCATGGTTGCCTAAAACAGCTCTATTGATGATATCAGCCATGCCATCGTTTCAGCCCACCCAGCATCGTCTCTCTTGGTCTGCCTCTACCCCTCTTCGCACTGATCTTTCCAGTCGGCATGATGTTGTATAGTTCCTCTTTTCTCATTACAAAGAACAGTGTTTATTTTCTTCCTATTGTTGTCTACAGAGATCCATTAGCTTCTTTCAAACAATCGTTGTTAGTTACTCTAGCCGCCCAAGGTATTCGTAGCATTCGTCTCAAAAACCACATCTTTGTTGCTTCCAAATTATGTTTAATTTGTTCACTAATATATATATATATATATATATATATATATATATATATATATATATATATATATATATATATATATATATATTACGTCTAAGCACATGTGTAGAGACGCTGTTACAACGAGCGACGGTGGTGGATAACACATAACGCTTGGTGTGCCCAACCGCACTACTGCGTCTAAGCATATGTGTTAGCACAGCGGTCCACCATATGTGTTAGCACAGCGGTCCACTTCTGCAACAACCGTTGTATTCTAACCGTCACGCTTCAACGCACACCCCAAAATAATGTCTTTTGTGTTGGGAGAAAACCAGAGTCTCTGTTAATCCCATAAAACGTCTTTACAAAAGAAACTGGTTTATGAGGAATGACGTTTTATCACGCGACAAATGAGAAAGAAATGTCGCGTTACTTAAGCGGTTCTAAAACTTTTATATTAAAAAAGACCCTATTTTTACAATTGTTATAAAAACGTTATTTACCGTCAGAAATGGTTCAAAATAGTCTCAAATTAATTAATATAGATCAGTGGTTCTCAAATTATCCATATTAAAAAATGAGGATTGAAGAATTCTCATGCAATGAAAACACATCAAACATAAATAATAATTCACTACTACCTAGAAGTATAAGGGATTTAATTGTTGGTAAACCAGGCTCTGGAAAAACTAATTTACTTTTAAAAATACTTCTAAAGAATTTCTTAAAATATGATAATCTTCAAGTTTTTGGAAAATCTCTTTTTCAACCAGAATATAAAATAATTAAAACAGGATTTGAACAAAGATTACCGAAAGAAATTTTACATCAGCTATTTAAAAATAAAGATTATATAATCAGTAGTGGTTTATCTCCACATCAATTATTGCAAGAAGCAGGTAAACAATCTGCTTATCAATGTTCCATTAAATGTTGTTTTTATGAAAACGGAGATGAAGTACCTTAACCTTCTGATTTAAATGTAACATATACAAACCTAATGATATGTGATGATCTTTTATTAGAAAAGAGAATAAATGTGAGAATTATTATGTCAGATGCAGACATAGTAAGGTCTATTGTTTTCATTTAGCAAAAAATTATTTTAAATTGCCGAGACAAACTGTCAGAGAAAATGCTAATTTTATATGTTTATTCAAACAAGATGCAAAAAAATTTAAATCATATTTACAAAGTTCATTTCAGTACTGATATGTCAACAGATGAGTTTAAGAAGCTTTGTAAAAAGTGATAATGAGTTTTATGAAGATATTAAAAATGATTTTCAAAAATTGAAACAATCAAGTATTGCAAAAAAAGCTGCTGCATCTGAATCTTTTTTTTTAAATAATTATAAAACTTTAGAAAAAGAAATGGAGATTGCAGGAGATACTATATATGATTTATCAACAGAAAGAGATATACTAAAAGTTAAATTAGATTCTTATGGAGAATATAATCCTGAAAAAGTTAATAAAAAAACCTATTTAAAATAAAAGAATTAAACAAAGTAATGATGAAAAGAATACAAAAATAAAACAAAAATTATTAAAAACATTACAAAAAGCAAAAGCTATAACCAATAAATAACTATTTCTTTTATATTAATAACTTCAAGTAACTGTATACTTGTTTTATTTGCTTTGTTAAAATATTCATTTGTTTCCATTTTTCTATATGGTATTTAGTTGTTTCGTCTCTTCAATTGACACTTGTTCATTCCCTATTTTATCATGTTTTTGTGTGTCCGATTTTGTCTGATGTTGTCTTCTTTTTGTCTGTTACAATAATGTCTCTATTTTCAATTATTTCTGTTAGATGTTTACTTCTTTCATGAGCTTTTACACCTGATTTATTCTTTGCAATAAAATCACAATAATCACATTTCTGAGGATTAAAAACTGTTTTAACTTTTTTTTTTCTTTTGAAACATTGTTTCATTAATATCTTTAGAATCTTTGCAAAGTTCTTTCAGATACACATGCATTTTTTGCCATCTCTTTTTTAGTCATCTTAGGATTTTCAGTTTTTATATTCATAGCTTTATCTATCATAGCCATTTTATAAAAATTACCTAGTGTTCTCATATTTTCATTCACTGGATATGTATAATGTTTTGTGTATTCAAAAAAGGAAGTCATTTTATTACCTAAAAAATTATTAATTTTGGTCACCGTGGTAATCTAGAATATTTTTTTTTTATTTCAGATAAATTTTTTATAATCTGTTTATATGATAAAATACAATTTAATAAAACTGAATATTGATTACTACTATTATAAAATCTTATATAATCATTAATAGCTGATTTACTTCTATTGAATTTTTCTTTAAAAACCAAAAACTCTTTCTCACTACCGTATTTAGATTTAAGAATACCTAATAAATATCCAAGATTAAAAAAAAAAAAACATTTATTTTCTTTTTTCAATATCGTCTAAATGCTTTAATATTTTTAAACACGTATCAACAATTTCATCTTCTGAACTTTCCTCACTAATTTTAAATTTAACTTCTTCCACATCAAATATTTAAAATAGTCTTTTTCTTTAAATCTTTTACCTTAGTCTTTTCCTTCTGTACATTAGTTAATGATTCAACTTATTTTCCATTAGTGGTTAAAACTTCTGACCAATCAATACTTAATTTCAAATTATTTTCTTTCCCAAACTTACAACTTTCTTAAATTTATTTTGCTTATAATTCGAAATAAAATCTTTAATTTCATTTATAAAGTGGGAAATTACTTCTTCCATTTTCATAATAAATAATAATATCTTTTTAACCCATTCCCAAAGCAACTTTAGCTTTAATAATACTACTAACAATACCTTTATCTAATCTTTCTCTCAAAGTAGGATTTAAAATATTTATATCTTGTAACATCTTTTTATCACAAACTTCATTTATAGTTGTCTTATCTTGATTTTGTAAGTACCAAATATCATGATGAATAACAGCTTCATCTACTCTATAGAATGGTTTACTAAATGGTTGCATGAGTACTGCCAAAGAACTCCCGTGTGGGTCCCGGGGCCCCATTGTGGGGAAAACAAGAATAGACCCACTGCCTCCCCAAAAGCATGTCGTAAGAGTCGACTAATTGGGGAGCTTCCTTTGAAGTCTGAGTGCATCTGCCGGAGAGGCAAGGAACAGACAGTCTGTATTCAATAAAATGAGATCTGTAAAACTGATGCACACGCAACACTCAGGTTCTGGAGCAGGACTGCAGTTCAGTAGTGGACGAGCAACCAGAACCTTCCGCCAGAGTGTACAGCTGGTGAACGTGACGAAGAAGAAGAACTGCCAAAGATGGAAACTCAAGGTTAACTATACCAAGACAGTCTACACAATCTTTACCAAAAAGCCATCAAGTAGCAAGGAAGAATATTAACCTAAAGTTAGACAAGCACCAAGTGATGAAAGAAGAGCATCCTACATATCTCGGAGTCACACTTGACCGGCAGCTGAACCTCAAGAATCATATTGAAAATATAAGGAGTAAGGCATTGAGAGAATTGCAGTTATTGAAGAGACTTGCAGGTCAGCTTGGGGATTAGACAAGGAAACTCTGAGAGGCTTGTATCTCGGATATGTTCGCTCTGTGATAGAGTATTACAACTCGCTGCTTGCAACCTGCTCCAAGACAAACCTAGAGTCTCTCGACAGAGTACAACATAATGCCCACTGATTAATCAGTGGAGCTATGCGGTCTACTTCAACTGCTGCATGTGAAATCCATACAAATGTGGAACCCCTCGGGTTGCGGAGAGAAAAAGCCACTTTAGAAATTTATGAAAGATGTATTAGAAAGAATAGTAACCATCCTAATAGACACCTCATAGAAAGTTGGGAATACAAACAAAGAATAAAGCACAAATCGGTTTTACACAGTATACATGAGGTACAGGACAGATACCACCTCCCAGAAGGACGTCAGGGCATTCAGACTGTTGCAAGAAACTTACCAAAACATGCTCGCTCTAAAGCTCCAGAAGTCAGGTTGAAATTGGTAGACAAAGAAACTAAACAGTCCGATCGAATCACCCTTATGAACTCATCACTAAAGACCATTGATTCTTACCCCGAAGTATGGATACATGTTTATACTGATGGATCTGCATTCAAAGCTACCATTAAAGCAGTTTATGGAATCTACAAAGGTTATCCTGATGGATCTGTTGAAGAGATTTTTGATGCATGCGGGGAATTCTGCTCAAATTATGAAGCTGAAATAATCGCACTGGAAACAGCAGTATACCACCTAAAGACTGTAATGGATGTTTATCCTTCAAAGGCCCAAAATATTGTCATCTTCACGGATTCAATGTCTATCCTCCAAGCTCTGGAGGGCAGTGAACGCTACAGAACTGACATAGCTAAGATAATTCTAGATTCTGATCAGCTCATTACCTCATACAGCATCAGAACAGTGATGCAGTGGATTCAAGGCCACTCCGGCACACCAGGTAATGACAGAGCTGACAGACTGGCAAAGAAAGAAGCAACACAAGAACAACCACCTACAGTGACAACCCTGACAGCAAAAACACTTATAAAAGCTATAAACAAAGAGACTTGGCTGAACAGATTGGCCATGGGAGATGCTGGAAGAGAGGTGTATAGACACATGGCTAGCCCTGATCCTAATGACAGCATTAACCATTTAACAAGAAGGGACCAGGCCACCATCTTCAGACTCAGAACACAACATACTCCACTCAATGGACACCTAAACAGAATACAGCCACAACATTCCCCAGAATGCCAGCTATTTGACTACCCATACGAAACTGTTGACCATCTCTTTGACTGCCCAAAACTCAGCGAGACTAGAACAATGCTACCCTCTCCGAGACCAGACAGGTGGAACACCTTGTACGGGGGAAAAGAACAGCTTGTGAAAACATGTAAATTCCACTACATGGCTTTGGACCAAATGGCGAAAGCTCATGTGCCGCTGGATCAATAACAACAACAACTAAATGGCTGAGGTGTAAAATCAGGAGGATTTTCATATGGATCTTTTAATATTTTCTTTAAACTAGTTCCAGGTCCTGTAAAATTATGCCCTAGTAAATGAAGTTCAATTAGAAGTTTATTTATTACATTATTTAGATTGCCACCTTCAGTCACTTCAGAAGCTTTAATGAATTTACTTTTTATAGTACCACAAACAACACATGTTCCTTGTAACATATGTCTATCATTTTTAGTTTTTGTATATTCAACATCTTCAGTTTCTATTTTCTTTTTACATTTTAAACAAAATATTTCAGCCATGATTTTGTCTATTTTTTATAATTTAAAATGACAGAACAAAGTTCTGGCCAGGTTATAGAAGTAGAAAACACATTATTACCAAACGAACCTCTTTCTAACTGTCAATTACTTGATGCTGTTAAGAAGTTAAACATACCTAATTTTAGAGGAGTTTTCATAAGAACAGAATTACCTAAAGAAAAAAAAAAAAAAGAATGTGGAATAATGAATTTAGATGGTGATCTAACAGATGAAACAAAAGGAACTCATTGGGTTGCGTGGTATAACAATAATAATAATAAATTATATTTTGACAGTTATGGAATTTAACCTCCATTAGAACTTATGGATTATCTTAGAGAAAACCCAGGAGATATAGAATATTCTACTGATCAAATACAACCTTTTAATACAGTAATTTGTGGTCACTTGTGTTTACATGTTTTAAAAGATTTAAACAGTGGGAAAAGTATTCAACAGATACTTTCACTTTTATTACATATTTAATAATAGAAAATGTCTGTAGATATTTTTAGATCAACAGATGATGAACCATCTTCTACAATTCAACCTCTACATATGTATTCCTTAAATCTAGATGATTTAAAGAGTGTAGAAAAATTTGACAATGAAGGAAAAAGAGATAGCTTATATGGTTTAAGGCTTACAGAAAAAGGAATATATACTAGAAAAGAAATTGATTTAACAGACCTAGTAACTGGTGTGGACGGGATAGAAAGAAAACCTTTAACATTTGTATATGATGAGAATAAATGTATTCCAATTCCTATAAAATATGAATGGGACATAGATATTAAATTAGGCCCTAGTACTGTTTCAAGAAGGGTTGGTAAAATGGCTCTAAATAATTCCGGAACAGTAGTTGGAATATTAGTTTCTCAACCTTCCAATGAATTAATAGGTAATGCGGTTTTAATGAGAAGAGGTAATGAAAAACATTAGAGCATTTCTTCCCCTGAAAAAAAGGATGTTCACCTTAATTTTGAAATCGATCATGCACTAGAAAAAAAAATACTATTAACAACCCACCTGTTGGTAGTACAATAATAATTAAAGGTAAAATTCGTGATAAGAGTGAGGAAAAAGAAATTCTACCTGGATTACTAATAGCAAGTCCTAATATGTCTAATTATGACTTTAAAATCATAATTTATAAAGAAGATAAAATATAATTTGGAATTAGATTTAAAACAGAAGGACTAAATAAAAACCAAATAAAAAACTAAACAATTATTAAAATTCAGGATTTTTGTTTCATCTGTCGTATAAGATTAACAACACAATATGTTAGTGATAATGAAATTAAATACTTATAAAATGGCTGTAGATATTTTCGGTTCAATGGGTGATGAACCATCTACTGTTTTAACAAACATTTCACCAATAAGTAATTATGATTTGAATTTAGATGATTTAGAAAATGTAGAAGGCTTTAATCAGAAAGGAAAAAAAAAGATGGTTTGTATGGTTTCAAACTTGCAGAAAAAGGAATATATACTAGACACGAAATTAATTTATCAAAAAGGGTTGGTAATGTAATGGATAATGGTGGTATAGAAAATCAACCATTAACATTCGTGTTTTCAAGGTAAAAGTGGATTCCTTTGCCTTTGAAATTTAATTAGGAGCTTGATATTAAATTTTCTGCAGATAAAATATCAACCAAAGGCGGTGATAATACTATATTAAAAATATTTAATTTAGGAAAAATACTGGGAAGTTTAGTGGCTTCATCTAATAATGAGAATCGATCAGGATTAAAAAGAGATAATGGAGAATATTTTATTGCATCGAGTCAAGTAAAAACTCCAGGCATACTATCTTTCAAAAATGAATTTGAAGAAGAAATAGAATATGTTAAAAATCCTCTAGATGATTAAAATATCATCGTTGAAGGGATGTTTATTATAGGAGGTAGATTATATCTGGTTTGGAGATAAAATGTTAAACTCATAATACAGATTTTAAAATTATAATAAAAAGAGAAAGGGTAAATGATAAAGTAACAGTTATACCTTTTACAATAGAAACAACACGTGCAGAAGGAAAAAAACATGTTTTTTAATGAAATTTAAATCTGGAATAATTTTTTTCTTTTGAACATATAGGATTAACATATTTACCTATTATAATTAAGGCTGTACAGAATATTCGCTTCGTATTCGCTTCGGGGCCGAACAGTGGACCTAATAACTATTCGGTATTCGGCTGAATAGTGCGGTCGGGCCGAATACGAATAGTGGTTGCCTTACACTCGTTTCTGCACTGCTAGAAAATAAACATATCAAGATTTCCCACCTTAGTTCAAACTGTCAAACGTTACCCTTGGGCACCACCTACGAGCTACCAAGTGAACGTCTGTTTAGTACAGCAGGAAATACCTTCAGTGAGACAAGAAGCTGCCTTAATGCTGACAATATGAAACGAAATTTTTTGTGTGTGTGGTTTAAAGCTAATATTGCTTTCATGGATTAACTAAGCTGTCAGTGACAATTTACAAGTTTAGTTACTTGTTATAAAACTAAGAATACTTTCATTTCTAGGTATTAGTTACCACAGACTGACTGAATAAAGGATGCAAAACATGAAATGTTTACTATTCTGTACTACATTTTGTGAAGTAAAATTTCAGCGTAGATTTGACATTATGGATTTTTTTGTTTTTGTTTGTTGTTGTTGTTGTTGTTGTTGTTGTTTAGATCTATTTTATACATTATTCAAAAGTGGAAGAATGGGCCTCAGTTAGAATAGTGGGAAGACAGAAGTAATGTTGGTATCAAAGAAAATAATTATTTCTAAATGTGTAATAAAAGCGAATGGTTTTTTTTTTTTTGGGGACATGTACAGAAATTTAAGTATCTGGGCAAATGGATAACATCAGATGGAAGATGCATTACTGAAAAAAAACACAGAATATGATAGGCAAAAACTGCATTTTATAAAATGAAGAACATCTTATGCAATATATTTTTGCCATTGAAGGTTAGAAAAAGAATTCTTGCTTGCTACATACATCCAGTTTTAACATATGGCTGTAAGTCCTTGACAATCGGTAGGCACGCCAAACAATTTTTTTAGGCCTCACAGATGTGGTTTTACAGAACAATGCTTAAGATACCTTGGACAGCAACAACAACAACAAAAACCAAGAGGTTTTGAAAGAGGCGGGAGCCCGAAGACAACTACTCACAGACATCAGAAGGATAAAGTCATCATTTTCCCGCCATCTTATAAGATGAGGGAAAATGGAACATGTGGTGACCATTGGAAAGATATGTGGAAGGAGGGATAGAGGAAGACAAAGAGAGAAGATTCTTGACAGTCTTGTTGCTTGGCATGGAGGTCAGCACACGAACTAATAAATGCTGCAGGAAATCGTAGATTGTGGTGGGGCATGATCGCCCACGCCAGTCGGCAAAGCACATGATGATAATGATTCACTGTTCGTATTCGTATTCATCCGAATAGTTGGTCTATCTATTTGTATTTGGCTGAAGAGTGAAAATCACTATTCGGTACAGCCCTAGTAAAAAATGGAGAGTATTTTATGCTTATAATATTATATTTTTTACTTTTTAAGAATACCCACTTTTTCCCCTGTACAAATACACATTTTACTCTGTAAAAATACACACTTTTTACTCTGTAAAAATGACTGAAGAAATTGTAAAAATAACTTACCAATTGATGAAAGTATAGTAAAATATGAAGTTCATGAATATACACTAGTATCAGGAACAACAAATCTCAACAGAGGAGGAGAAATCAGAATAGTCATTCAATCACAAGATTTATTTATACATCCTAGTAAGAGTTATTTAACTATTGAAGGACAGCTTGTAAAGACAGATGGCTCCAAATTTGTTAATACAGATTTAATTGCATTGAGTAATAACGGTTTAATGCATATGTTTCAAAATATAAGATATGAACTATCAGGACAAGAGATAGAAAATGTTAATCCCCCAGGACAAGCAACAGCAATGATAGGTCTTTTAAAATACTCAGATGTTTATGAAACTTTAGCTTTAAATTGAATGTGGTGTAAAGATAATACTAATAATGCAGATCTGACAATGAAATCTGGTTTTAACATAAGACATTATATGCTTATTAAAGAGCCAGATCCCAAAGGAACTTTAAGCTTTAGAATTCCGTTAAAACATATTTTTGGTTTTGCAGAAGATTATAATAAAATAGTCTACGGTTTAAAACATCAACTTACATTAAATAGAAAATCACATGATGGTGCTATATTTATGGATGCTGATACAGCCGATGGAAAAATCATTTCAAATAAATTATCATGGTTAGTTCCTCATGTTGAAGCATTTTTAGAAGCAAAAAACAAAAAAACAAAAAAACATATTATGTATAAGATGATGGAAAATAAGATTGCAATTAATGTCGGATATCGATTTAGACAATGCGATTATATTTACGTTTCAGAAGCAAAACATTTTTCATGGAGATTATCTGTTAAAAATTCTTCAGAAACTCCTAGATGGATTATAATAGGTTTTCAAACATTCAGATCAAGACCAAAATGCATCGGTGTTTTATCATATAGATCTTAAAAATATCTATATAACCTTAAATCCTAAAAGATATCCAGAAGTTGATTACAATTTAAATTTTCCAAAACATTTTGTTTTTGTTTTTTGATTTTGATGTTATTAAACAATGTGAAAGATTAATTTATAGCACAACTGATGTTCAAGTAAAAGCTACTTTTAACACAAACGTCCCTGCTAGAACAGAAGCTTATGCTGTTGTAATTTATGATAAAATATTACAATTTCAATCTGATAAAAAAAGATGAGTCTTGTGGTTGGTATATATATATATATATATATATATATATATATATATATATATATATATATATATATATATATATATATTCTAAAAATTAAAATGAATGAAG
>CAJHNH020004063.1:0-49105 GCA_905116865.2 Candidula unifasciata | reverse complement strand
CGATCCAGCTGTTTCAAAGTCATTTAAAGTAACCTTTCACCTACTGCAAAGGAATGACGTTTGAAAGCGCAATTTATTTTAAGATAAGATGATCGATTGTTTCATAAACGCGATATGAGGTTTGCACAGGTGTAGGTATCCTGGGTTGATATGGTTTTATGGCTATAGATTCTTTTTTACACTGTTCGAAACTAACCGATTTGGCTCATGTTATTATTTTTTTAAGACAAGGACTACTGATGTTCTCACTGAATTAGGACATTTCATTTAAAAGTTCTGGGTCCTTTCGTAACTTTTTGCCAATTGATTAAGCAAATTTTCTGCTGTTTTTCCCCTCCGCCCGTCTTTCTTTCAATCTGTGTTTTTTTTTTTTCTTTCTTTAAAAAGCTGTTCCTTACTGTTTTGAAGATTCTGCTTCTTCAGTTAAAAGCACCCCCGTGTGGGTTCCGGGGCCCCATTGTGGGGAAAACAAGAATAGACCAACTGCCTCCCCAAAAGCATGTCGTAAGAGTCGACTAATTGGGGAGCTTCCTTTGAAGTCGGAGTGCATCTGCCGGAGAGGCAAGGAACCAATAGTCTGTATTCAAGAGAATGATATCTGTAAAACTGATGCACACGCAACACTCAGGTTCTGGAGCAGGACTGCAGTTCAGTAGTGGACGAGCAACCAGAGTTTACAGCTGGTGAACGCGAAGAAGAAGAAGAATAAGTTAAAAGCAAAAAAATTTAGTAAAGTTAAGGTCCCTTTTCCCACTCCTTTAGGCATATAGGGCTAGACTCAAGGCTGGGTGGACCTGGGAGTCAAGGTCATTTTTGAAAAAACTCCGGCTCCGCCAGGGAGCGAACCCACGACCTTCCGATCCGCACGCGAGCGTCTAGCCGCTACGCCACGGCGCTAAAAGTAAACATCCCTTTTCAGGTCTTTTAGCCGTATCGGACAAATGCTAAGAGCGCCCATGCTTTTACAAACCATTGCCACTAGGTGGGTAATGTGGTCAGCATTACGACGTCCGTTTTTACTTCCCCAGGACAGCCATCCTGGTACCCGTTTTAGGCTGGATCGATCTGCAAGGCCCCCATACTATAAGAAAAATCCACGCAGCCAGCAGTGGGTTTTTGTTAGCGGTACACTGGAATTACGAGTTGGACTCGCAGCGCCTAAGCAACGGACGCCGCGCTTCTTCGGTAGATTGTTATATTTAGCCACATTTTACAAGTCATGTTATATTTAGCCCCATTTGACAAGTCACCCTGGTCTCTTTTAGTTTTTGGGAAGTTGAATCTCTACAGATAGGTCACGTCCGGCTCCAGCTGACGGGCCATGCCACTGACGTCATCGGGTAGGGCTAGCGATGCGTTAACGACGCGGTTCTCAAACTAGGTGCCGAGGCACCCTAAGATGCCGTGAGCGTATGCCAGGGGTAGCGCGGCAATAATCAAGAAAAGTCAACAAATTCGGAAATTATTAAAGAAGGTATGTAGATACTTAAAAGTTTAAGTTGTCTTTGCTCGCCACTGACAAAAATAGTTTATTTCTTGTTTGAGAACCAAAGCGTTACCGCATTGTTAGCGCGGCCCGGTGACGTCAGCAGCACAACCCGTCAGCTGGAGCCGATTGTGGATAGGTAAAGTAAAGGGACGGTGAAAAAAATGGGGGGGGGGAAAAAGGTGGGGGGGGGGGGGGGGTTGTGTTGACTCGAGACAATATTCATTCGTTTATTCTTCAGCCAGATTCAAGACAGGTCGCTGTTTTAAGCTGCCTGTTTGCTATCATGTCTTAGTCATAATTATTTTCGTAAATCCCTTTCTGGTCTCGTGTATGTTTCTTCACTTCAGTACGTACTTTTATAATCATCATCATCATCATCATTGTTCTCTTGTGCCACTACATGTCGTACAGGGCTGGCTGTCTATTCCTCCTTTCCGTTCTATTCCGTGCAATCTCTTCCATATCATGGATGGAATCCTTCAGTCGCTGTCATTAACGTTCATTTTAGGGGTCCTTCTGGACGTTGTTTCCTCTGTCCCTTTATTTCCTATTTTAGTGCCTGTTTTGTGATTCTCTGTTTATTTATATTTTAATTTTTTTTTGTGCAGGATGTTTTCATTAAAGCCCGACCTTCTTACAACCGCTGTTACGTTCAGTCGTAGTTTATAGCTGTGTGCCTTTTACAGGACGTTGCAGAGCCAGCTTCAGCATTTTCTGACTGTTTGTGATTTCACTAGGCGATTTTGACTTTTAGTAGTTTGCCATTGCGCACTGGTCGGTGACCATCTTTGTTCAGACAGGGATGCCGGGAACGGTCAGTGATCATATTTAGTTCCGGCATAGCCTTTGTTTTGATAACTTGATTTACTTTTCCGCTCTATTTTCCTTATATTGACATGCTTGTTAAAATCAAAGCCAGCTAATTATAGGGAAAAGTCCTATAGTTGGCTGTGCTGCAACCCACGTGCCTCAGACAGGAAAGTAAACGGATTAACAACTTCGCCCCACAGTCTCTGTAAAAAAAAAGTCGATTGTGAACTTATAACACTGTTGTTCATGTTCGAGGTGAGGTGCCTGCAGCTACATAGTAAAGTGTTTCATTGCCAGCTTTTATGATTGTGGCTAACCAGATATTGACTGAGAAATCTCATAATTGGCCTTCGCATTGACATGTATGTTTTTCACATCTGGTTACATAAAGGGAGGATTCTTTATACACCTCTGCTACTTGAGACCATCTGTCACTTAGCCAGCAAATCACACCCCTGCTAGTTGGTTCAGTCCTGAACCTGAACCCCACTGTGCTAATAACCCACATTTGAATGTGGAATATTCCACCATAAATATATAATCCTTAGTTCATAAGTATGGGCCAGGGTCTACTGAACTGACGCATTTTCAACCCTAAATCCTCCTGGAATTAGTTATATGGAGAAAATACTCACAGGTATATAAAACGGATTCGTGGAGAGGGTATTTTCCATGGCCGAACCACTGCCTGTATTGGCTGAAGGGATCTTTTTCTTTGATGCAGCTTCCGAAGCCAGAAACCGCGAGGAAGTCTTTCTGTCACTTCTAATAACTTTTAATTGAGAAGAACCGTTTCACCCAGGAATCTCAGTGTTGTATGTGATGTGAAGTACTGAAGAACCTAACATAATTGACTTGCTTGGGGAGTCAGGAGTCAAATCAGAATTAAAAACTACCCATTTCAACAGAGCAGTGCCACCATCCAGCCCACCACCAACAAGGTATCTCATTGTAACCTGTACGGTTGATCTTATCAACATCTGGAGAAGCTACATGATGTGTCACATCTACGTGACAGATCATTCTCAGTCATCATCATCAAGTGCTCCCTTCAGACCGTCATCAGCCGCTGCCTAACTCGTGCATAACTGTTGACACTAATATAAAAACTATTTCTTTGTTGACACTCTAATATAAAAACTATTTCCGCCAAATCAGATGGAGCTGAGACCAAGGAGGAAACACCAGGAAGGAAAAGGCAAGAAATACACAGCTAACAGCAGGGTAGAGAACGAGCGGTCTGACTCGAAGGAAGGAAGCATTAAGCCCAGAGACGGCGCAAATACTAAAACTTTAGTCACGCAAATAAACAAGACCACAAATATAGGCGGAGACTGTTAGCAGCTTCGTCTAGCTAGCAGCAGTCTGAAAGTGGTCGAACTTTTAATTTTTCTTAAAATAAATCGGAATTAGAAAGTTAGATACGTGACAAAACTTTCTTGTGAGATACCATCCGTACTTGCGACCTGGAAAAAAAATTGTAAATAAATATTACTACATAAGTTACGCTAGAAATAAAATGTTTCCGTATTATGCTATGTGTAACAGTGAAAGATCGACTTAGGAACGATGATATCAGGAGGAGAGTCAATACGGAACCAATACTGGACTTTTTCGGTAGACAACAAATCAAATGGTTTAGCTATATGTGATTGGCAACGTACAGGGCATCACAAAGATCAGTTTTCTACAATTACACCGGTATCAGAGCCAGAGGTCGACACCACGCAGAAGATGTTCAGCGAAAGTATCGGAGACGGTAAAAAGTACTACAAACGGCAGAGTGGATTATAATAATGATTTCAAAGTAACACTTTTCTGTGAATGAAAGAGTTAAATTATTACATACGAACGTGGCACAGTTTAGTTTTCTGACAGATTATAGGTAATGAGATCTGAAGCGAAAACCAAAGTAAAATGTCTTTTTCTGGGTTCTAGTCCCTGTTTGGGATATAAATAAAATATGCTGAAACCGGATGTTTTGGGCCACAGTTGCAGATATCACAGCCTAGCTGTAAACCAGAACACAACATGCCAATCGTCCTTTTGAAGACGAACACGAAAAAAGGGAAGAAGCAGAAGAAGAAGAAGCAGAGTTGATAATTTTTTTCTTTTTTCTTCTTCTTCTTTGAGTTCACCACCTGTAAACTCCAGGGGAAAGTTCCGGCTGTTGGTCAACTTATGGACTACAGTCCTTTTCCAGAACCTGAGTGTTGCATGCGCATCCGTTTTCCATATTTGATTCATTTGTATGCAGACCTGTTTCCTTGCCTGTCAGGCAGATGCACTGCGACCTCGAAGGACGCTCCTAATTAGTCAAGGGTATTTTCATTTTGAGGAAGAGGAACCCCGGTATCACCCGGAAAGTTCAATATTATAGGAGTTTTACAGTTTGAAATTAACATCGACTTACCCTAACACCACTATATGAGGCTTCCCCAGGATTAAGCTAAAATTAAAGTACTTAATCGACTCATTCGACATGCTTTTGAGTAGGCGGCGTGTATATTCTTGTTTTCCCTCACAATAGGACCCCCCATGAAGACACAGGGGAAAAGAGTTGACATAATAAAATAAATAAGAACTGAACTGAGCAGCGCTGTGTTGTTCGACATATTTTAGCCCATCCTCCTTTGCCGAAGAACTTATCTGGCCAACCAGAGACGGAGAGAGAGACGTCTGCTTTGCAAAATGTGTCCCGACACGGAGCGAGAAGGGGCTTTCATTTATTATAGTTTTTGTATCACCAGACCCGGCCAATTCACTTGATTATATTAATGTATGTGTGTATTTATTCAGCTGGCTACCACACTGTATGGTGTGCGGTGAATATCGACTTGTAAACTATTCGCCGGACGGTTTCCTTCCTGCTTTCGTTAGCCCCTTGTTGAGGTTGGTTGTGGTGGTAGTTTCTCAGTTTCTCTTTCTTGTTTCTAATTTTTTATTAACATTTTAAAATAAATCGTATAATATAAAATGCTAACTTAGATTAAATTATTGTACTGTTATGTATTAGATAAATAGGAATATCCACCCAGTATCTAAACAGGCTCCCCCCAAAAATTTATATATATTGATATTCAATATTAATTATAAAGTTATAAACCAGACGAGTTTATTAACTAAGGATAATAATTAATTAATTATTATTTATCGTCCGTTCCGTTATCAATCTTGGTTTTATGGAATTGAAAAAAAAAAAGTTACTTGCTTAACTTGGTTGCTCTTTTTGGCTGTCCAAGGTAATTTAGCAGTCTTCTGTAAAACCACATCTCTGAGGAAGAGATCAGTATTACTACATTTATTACTGAAAATAAAAATGTTATTTTATTTGTATCCATTGTAATTATATAATTTATATTTCAAATATATTATATTTGAAGGTTAGAAAAATAATTCTTGCTTGCTACATACATACACAGTTTTGATATATGGCTGTGAATCTAGGTCAGACAATTTCTTGAGGAATTAGAGATGTGGTTTTACAGAAGACTGCCAAATTACCTTGGACAGCCAAAAAGAGCAACCAAGAGAAAGAGGCAGGAGCCTGAAGATGCCTTATCACAGACATCAGAACAAGACAGTCATCATTTTTCGGCCATGTTAAGAGAAGAGGGAAAATGGAACATTTGACCACTGGAAAGATCTGTGGAAGGAGGGATAGAGGAAGACAATGAGAGAAGATTCTTGACAGTCTTGTTGCATGGCATGGAGGTGTGTCAGCACATGAACTGATACATGCTGCAGGAGATCGCAGACTGTGGAGAGGCATGATCGCCCATGCCAGTTGGCAAGACATCTGATGATGATGATAGATATATATATATATATATGTGTGTGTGTGTCTTTCTTCAGAAAATATAAGAAAAATAGTCACAACAGAAATGAAATGTTTACGTACTATACTAGGTGTAACAAGGAAAGATCAAGTTAGGAACAATGATATCAGGAGGCAAGTCAGCACAGAACCAATACTGAACTTTATAAGTAGAAAACAAATCATATGGTTTGGCCATGTAACAACATTTGCATCAGACAGGGCACCACAGAGAGCAATGCCATACAGATGCAATTGTAACAGTACCAGAGATGAACCACGCAAAATATGGACCGCTGAAATATTAGAGACACTGAAAATTACTATATCTGAAGTGAACAGAAGGGTCCGTTCCAGAGATCTCTTTCTGCACAAGGCATTCGAGGAGTAGAAAAAAGAAGAAGAAGATATATATGTGTGTGTTACAGTACAGTACACATATATTATCAGTTACATTATTTATCTTTTAGAATTTTTAAATAACTAACATACAGGCTTCATTAAGGGACCCTTTTTTTTTGTTAAAGCTAAGGCGCGTGGGGGGGTGGGGGGGGGGGGGTTGGCTCATAATTATGGCTAGTATATTTAGTGTCTACAATAATGTCCATAGCTTTACAACCGCTTGTTCTGCTCTTTTAACCCCCAGTCAAACATAGGCCATCAGCCAGCTCACGCCTAGTGATTATATCCCTCACTATCACACGCAGCTCTCCTCATGTCCTCCGCTTCTCCATCTTTTTAACTTCCCTCTCTAGCTTTCTTTCTTCATGTGTTTTAGGTATTCCTTTTTATCTATGTCCCTGTGGGTTCCAGTGCAAAGACATTCTAGTTATATTCTTCTCAGGTTTTCTAAATGTGGGTCCTATCCAATGTCAGTGTCTTTTCTTCACCTCTTGGTCCACTTGAACTTGTGTTTCTCTCCCAAAGCTCTACATTAGTGATTTATATCATACCATTTTATTCCCTATGTTCTGAGCAGGCATCAATTAATGAATGTTTGTATCTTATTATTAATTGCCTTAGCCGTTCTCCATGTTTCCGCTCCGTACAACAGTACTGATTTGACATTAAAATCAAAAATTCTTAGTTTAGTAATATTTTAATGTCTTTTGACCTGCACAAATTTTCTTGTGTTATGGAAGCACCTCTTGCCTTTTGTAATCGTATTTTAATATTTCTATCAGTTCCTCTATCTTTTCCTCTTGCCCTTTTAGATTTTTGGACTTAGCTGTTGTGATCTCGCATGAAGTATATTTAATTTATCTAACATCTGATTCCGTAAGTGGGACAGAAGAGAAATGTCATCAGCGAAGTCCAGATCATCAAGCTGTTTTGTAGGGGTCCACTGAATTTCATTCTTGGTATAAGCAGTTGCTGTCTTCATAATCCAATCCATTGCCATAAAAATAGGAGAGGCCTGTGCACTGTGGGGGCCTCATAACTATAGCTAGTACATAAGCTGGTTTAAAAAAAAGTTTGTTTAGTAAAACATAATTGAAGTACCTTGCTTTAAAAATAACTAAAATCGTGCGGAGATCTTTAACCCAGGGACTACCACTATTAACCTTGTACTTTCCCAGATACCACATAATTTAACGATTCCACAGCTTACAACTATTTGACATAAACTTCTATATTTTTGCACCAAATTGAACAGAGGACAGATTTCAAGAATAAAAATTGCATGATATTTTTGACATCGTCATCATTTGGCTATATGTTCGTGCAAAAAAGACATCCACATTTTCCCTTTGTGGCAGCTTTATAGAAAAACAATAATGTCACAGCTTCACAACTATTTAATATAAACACATTATATTTTTTGAATTTTTGCACCAAACTGCATGGAGAACAACCTAAGAGAATTAAAAAAAATTGTGTTATCTTGTTGTACAACATCATAATGTGTTCTTGAAAATTCTGAAAAGATATAAAACTGAATGAAAAGTATGTTAGCAAGCTTCACAATATAACAAATACAAACAAAATGTGGACGTTTCGGCTATGAGGCCTTCATCAGCACATAAAGAAATCAAACAATACCACACAAATACAAAAAATCACTTAGCTGGTATCTCGAAGCAGCCATGTCGATGACTTCTTAGCAGACTGCCGAGACACGTAGGCCAGGGAAATAAATACCTCCTGTGGGGTTCCAAGGGCCATAACTGGGGGGTTTGAGATAAAACTGTGTGGGGAAGTTCAATCCCCTAGGAAGATTATGGGAGACCGATAATTATCTCATGGATTATGGGACTCTTCTTGTGTTCTTGAAGATATTGGAGTTTGCTGCATGGATTATGGGAGTCTCATAATGTTCTAATGGATTATGGGATAATACTCAATACACTTCTGGTTTGGAGATGTGTATTTTATTTTTTAATTGACTAAAATTATAATTTTTTTTGGGTCTTTGGAATTCATTATAATTACCAGCACACCATGTTTTTTTTTTTTTATCTTCTCCTTAGCGTTGTCTTTCTGTAAACTCCAGCAGACAAGCCTGGTTGTTCAGCCACGGTTGGACTTTAGTCTGTCTCCAGAACTTGAGTTTTGCATGCAAATTTATTATACAGATCTGGCTTATTTTGTATGTAGACTGTTGGTTCCTTGCCTCTCATGCAGATGGGCTCAGACTCCAAGAGGGGAACCTGTTTTTTTTGCTACATTAAGACCATCTTGGTACTAATTATTTTTACTTTTTTTTTTTGCTTTCAGGGAACTGAGTAATGCGCCTGTTTGTTATATTTATTGCTCTCCTCGGAGTATCAGCCTTACAGGAAGCTGGAAATAGATCTGTGACTCCGACATCATGGGAATGGTCAGACTTCTGGCTTTTGCGCCTGCTTGTAAACTTACTGGGCTATGCAACCATATTTATCCCTGGCTACCTTATTATCAGATATCTGCGACGGACCAAATACAATGAAACCGCAAGTAATTAAACTTTATAAATTAAATTAATCCGTATTTTAAATTAAATAACCTCTAGCTCTGTTCATTAAAAAAGTTAAAACTTGTAATGATGTATTCCTACTTGTAGTCATCATCATCATCATCATAAACCACTTCTGCCGTTAAGCGTCGTGGGGAGGAATAATTTGCGTTCCAGTGCACGTTGGCTGCCACTGGCTATTGTCATGCCGTGAAGGCGTAGAGTGTTTTTAATGTTGTCGATCCATGTTTTCCGCAGCCGTCCTCTTGCTCTTGTAGTTAATCTTCTGAGATGTAGTGCTTGTGATGGTATTTGATCTTGCTGCATTCTGAGATGGCCAAACTACTTAATCTGCTGTTTCTCGATGAATCTAGTACAAGGTGTCGTTCCCACAATTTGCCTGATAGTTTCATTATTCACTCGATCTCGTATGGTTAGGTTGGCTGCTTTTCTCAGGCACCTCATCTCGCAGGTGATAATTTTGCGTATATGGACTTTAGATAGTGTCCATGTTTGGCACTGGTAGCTTAATGTTGGAATAAATTTGCTATTAATAATCTGTCTCTTTGCACTCATAGTTATGCTTGGATGTCATAATAATGGTGACAATTGGTATATAAGTGCACTTGCTTTCTGACATCTGGTTTCTATTTCTCTGTCAATTCTACCATTTTCTGTGATCATACTTCCTAGATATTTAAATTCTCTAACTTGATTCAGGGCAGAACCATTCAGCTATATGTGTAGTGGGGCAGAATGTCTACTAACTTGCATTGTTTCGGTTTTGTTTACATTGATCTTCATGTTGTATTTACTACATGCTTGTAGTAATCGGAAATAAAACCACAAAAGGGAGTGACCATGGCGTAGTGGCTAGACACTGGCCTGCGTATCGGAAGGTCGTGGGTTTGCTCCCTAGCAGAGCCGGATTTTTTTTTTAAAATGACCTTGGCTCCCAGGTTGACCCAGCCTTGAGGGTACCAGGCGGCTGGCAGGATGCTGACCACATCACTCATCTTGTGCCATTGGTCTATAAAATATAGGGCTAGCCCTATATGCCCAATATGCCTGAAAGGTGCGGAAAAGGGTCCTTTACTTTTATAAACCACCTAAGCTAGAGTTGTGAGTAATTTGAGCATGTTAAAAAACAGATGACCAGTGGAAAATTTAGGTGAACGGTACGGAGGTGGGGTTTTAAAGAAGAATGATGAGAACAGAGTTGACAGATTAAAGGCATAATAAAATTATTCTAAAAGAAATTGACTCACAAATGAAAACAGATTACCTACATCCGGAAAACATCTACATTCTTTGAGCACATCATTTATTCATTGTCTTTTGTGCCTTTACATGTCACATAGGGCTCACACTTTCTAATTCTAATGTCAAATCGGTAATTTTGTATGTGGCGGAAACATGGAGAACAGCTAAGACAATTACTGATAAACTACAGACATTCAACAACTGGTGCCTGCGCAGAATAGAGGGAATTAAATGATATGATAGAATCACTAATGTACAGCTTTGGGACAGAACTAAGCAAGCTCCAGTGGACCAAGAGGTGAAGAAAACACGCTGGCGTTGGATAGGACACACATTGAGAAAACCGGTGAACAATATAACTATAATGTCTTTGCATTGGAACCCACAGGGGCATAGGAATAAAGGAAGGGCCAAAAAAACACATGGAGAATTGAGCTGGAGAATAAAGTTAGAAAGATGGGGATAGACCTGCATGTGATAGCAAAGGATAGAATGACTTAGCATGAGTTGGTTAAGGGCCTATGCTCCATTGGGATCAAGAAAGGGCTCGCAGTCTATTTCTCCATTCTGTTTTATCCTGTACAGTTTTGAGTCAAGTAGTGTGCAGGTCTAACCACTGACTTCCACAGAGGCAATTTCATCTGCAACTGTCATACATGCACTCTGTAAACCACATGCCACTTAACTCATTTGTTTAACAGTTTACCTTTCCTGCAAGTTTCTGTAGAAAATAATCATTCACATGGTCTCATTCCCAACCCTCTTCCTTTCTCATCCAGGGTTGGGACTGGCAAATTCTGAGATTTTGGGCACATAATAGGGAGTGAAATAACTTGGGCGTTCATTGTGACATTAGACAAATTAAAAGGGAACAGACGCAGAGGGAGACCACAAGAAAATATGTATAGAGATTTGCATTATCGGATGGAAGAACACAAAGCATGCTTCGTGCAAAGTGGCAAGCATCACTTCAGAGGTCCCGGGTAGTTAGCAACCTTTGAATATTTTCTCTAGGTCATGCCAGTGTGTTGGGAAATGAGCAGGCAGATAGGTTGGCTGGCTCTGCACCATTAGGTGGTGAATTGATGTATGACAAGTTAGGTATTGTGAAGGCCCTTTGGGAGCAAGTGAACAGTGCGGAGGTGCAGATGGATCATTACTGTCTAAAGAGAATGGCACTGCTAGGAGTTACCAGGGGTTCTGGACGACGCTCAACACTCAGAGGAATGATGAGACGGATATACAGTCAGACGGTTACTGGTACCATCGGAATTGGAACTCTTCACTTAACTAGCTGCTGAAGATGAGGACTGAGCACTTATGGGAGTGTTTCGAGTGCGGTGATGTTGATTCTTAATTCAACATTCCACAAGAACACCTGTGTCAGAAATGATTTGACAGTGCATGAGACAGAAGGCTGTAAAGAGACATAATTACTAACGCTGCAGGACAGGCATTTTAGAGGTTAACCCTACCAGATCTGAGGCCCTAAACTTAACTGTCCACTATACATGAGCTCCTGAGCTTTAATACGAAAAAATCAAGATTATATGCACAAATATTAGCTACCTGCAAACAAGTGGTTAGAATAAGAGGAAACTTGGAGACATTGTAGAAAATAGGTTTACCTTTCATCTAGCGCCAATTTTCCACCTTTATGTGCCAATCCACCCAGCAGGATCAGCCTTGTTTCACAAAGTGAACACCAGATGTTGCTGTTTGAGGGACGTTCCCCCTTCTCTTACTATAGATCTAGTTCTAGACCTGTAAGGTTCTAGATTCTCCTCATTACTCGAGCTCTCACTGTCTGTATCACTTGAACTCGGAACATATTCTTGATGAAATTCTGACTCCTCAGAAACTGAATCAACCAGTATCGATCACTTGTTGGGCTGTGAAAAGCCTGAACTCACCTCACTTTCCTGTCGAAGTGCTTGGTTCATCCATCGCTCGTTTTAATGTGAACTTTAAGAATTTTTTTCAAATTAAACCACATAAAGTTAATCCAAAAATGTGTGGGAAGCCATTTGTAATGACTAACCATGAGGTTTGACAACAATAGGTTAATTATTTTTAGTTTGTGACACATTATTTTCACGTAGTATGCAAAGTACCAAATATTAGGTGCACCAGTTTAGCAGCAAATTAGCAAATTACCGGAAAAGCGGTACAGTGATCTGTTAAAGTTAAAAACCCCTTTTAAACTTAGCTGGTCAACTTCGACGATCAGCGAATTTCCGGTCATATCGCGTGGTGACCAACTTCGGCAACCGGTGAATTTGAACATTCAGCCTGCAAACAGACGGCTGTGCTGATAGTTTTCGAATTGAGCTTTATCTGGGTATTTTTATTTTTTCAAAATGACAGCGCCCATGATCAGTATCACTTTTGGCCAATGCAGGTGTTGTTTTCAGTGAAATTTTGATAATTTTCATTGACGGCGCTTATTCAGCCTGTTTTGTCATGTCTGAGGACGAAAGCCAGGCCTGTTGTATTGATGATTCGGATCTCTGCCAGCTAATGTAGCGCTGAAAACAATAATTCTTGGACAAGTAGAGATACACAAGGAAATATTATGGTCGTATCGCAACTGGAAGTAGAGACAACGATGACAGACGTGATGACAGAGGTGATGTAGGTACATCTGAAAAAAGGAGTGAGCGTGGCACAAGTTAAAAAGTAAAAAAAAAAAGTAAAGTAAGTAAAGGACCCTTTTCCACGCCTTTAGGCATATAGGGCTAGATCTATATTTTAAAGATCAACATTTTATAGACCAACGGCACAAGATGGATGATGTGGTCAGCATCACGCCGGCCGCCTCTACTTCCCGGGACTGCATCGGGTACCCACTCAAGGCTGGGTCGACCCGGGAGCCAAGGTCATTTTTGAAGAAAAGTCCGGCTCGTGGCACTAGAGACTAGAACATTTCTACAGCTGAAAATACTGTTTGCAAATGGAGAATGTTGAATTAAGAATTGACATCATTGCACTCGGGTCACTCCCATAAGCGATCTGTCCCCATCTTCAACAGCAAACGAAGAGTTCCAAATGCAGATGACACAAGTAGCTGTTTGATTGTCTATCCGTCTCACCTTTCTCTTAAGTGTTGCGTGTCTACCAAATCCCCTGGTAACTTCCTGCAGCGCCATTCTCCTCAGACCGTATTGATCTGTTTGCGCTTCTGCACTGTTCACTCGCTCCCAGAGGGCAAATGAAGAAAAACTGCTCAAAATGAACTTGTTAATCTTGACAATCTTCCTGCATATGAAATAATTGGATGTGTGCTGATTGATTTTTTGAAGAAAAAGCTATTGAAACTAGAAAAGGCAGATCATCCTGTTTTATGTGACAAAAGATAAAGGCATGTTGGCCTGATATCTACTGTTTACTCCAGGAATGTTATGGACATGACAGTTATGAAAAGTGGAATTCTTGAGGCAAAATAATAAATAAGCCAGTTCTTGCAGAAAAATACAACAGTATGGTGGTGTCGATCACTTCGACCCGCTTTGTACAAACTACCCCTGCCCACCTAGATCCAATGAATGATACCTGCCTTCAAATTATTTATTTTAAGTTGACACTGCTGTGGTCAATTTCATGTAAGCTACAACACTGCAAACTCTTGTGTCTAAGATCACAGCAGAGAGGTTCAGGCAGGGTGTCAGTCTTGCTCTTATTTGACCTGCTGTTCTTCAGCACAATGGAACACCTTCAAGACCACATATCACAGCATCATGACTTACTGAGCGCCAGTTTTGTTTTGAAAAAAATATGAAAGCCCAGGTACAAACCAGACTGTAAAGTGTGTAAGGCCTCAGGTAAAAGAAGCTAAACTTGCATGTACTACTCAGATTGCTTGGCACTCTGTTTCAAGATGTACCATACAGTTGAGGATTATCAACATTCCCAAAGAGAGAGGGCTACCGCTACAGCTCAAACTCCAGTTAATGAAGAAAGTAGCTCAGACTTCAACTAGAGACGCTTTTATAACCAAGCATTCAAAAATGCTCTTTGTAACATAACAAACACAATAAACAAAAATGATTTTGTTTACTTCATTTACATTTTGATTTGCTTTTAATGTTGAAATATTTTGGTCAGCCGTTAAATAATTGCTCCTATTTAACTAATTTTATTCATCACCAAGCATGTTCCTAACATATTTATTGCACAAATTCACTAAAAACTGGGGGAAAATTGATGGTTTTAAAACATCTCCAGAAATTTCTATAAAAAGCCAAACAAATTCAAGATGGCCACTATGATCATGTGATATGTTTGCATTATATATCTGTTTTTATGCATAGCAGCCATTCATAGTGGTACTCAAAAGGTTTCAAAACCCTGCGTTCGTTTTTGATTTTTTTTGTATAATGAATTTTATTAGAAAACCAGTCATTTTGAAAAAAAATCTCTAAACACCCTTGGTAATGGGAGACAGTAATACCTCAGAATGCTAGTCAGGAAAGTATTAAGCTGGTAGCACCCTAGTATGTGATGCTATACTCATATTTGAATAGACCTTGTCTCCAGCCTGGAGTATGAGGCAGTTTTGAAATTGAGTGCATTTGTGCTTGTAGTAATCCAGCTTTAACAGTTATGAAAACAAAACAGCACTGCCAGCTTGATGTGGAGAGTGATCTCGGCTGTGTCTTGTCCAACATCAGACCAAAAAATAGCAGATATCATTAGGACAAACACTAACATGACAAAACATTAAATGGAATACAACCTCCAGGGGCCAACAAAAACCCCTATGTGTATTGGGTGACTCCTGCCTTGACCTCTACTATTGAGGCTTCTGGGAATATGTGGATACACACAACAGATTCTCTCCACAAGACTCACTTCATCGCCTCTCTAGAGAGGGACACTGTATTATATTCAGACTAAGGACTGGGCACAACAGACTTCATCAACATGTGTTCAAATTTTTTGGTGTAGGAAACACAGTGATGTGTCCCTGCAGCGTGGCACTCGAAAATGCTGAGCATGTGCTCCAACACTGTATGCTGCAACAGAGACGCAATCTGGCCTTTTCCATGAAGTTGTATGGTACACGAGACACTGTTCATAAAGGCTACCGCAATAAGTTTTCTGACAGAAGAAGCTTGGCTTTGAAGAAGCCATTTAGCCTGAAGGACCCTACCCTCCAAACACTGGTGTTAATTTATTTATATCCTGACCTGCGAACTTGGCCAGTGTCATCAACTATGTGTCTTGTAAACAGGTCACTATAGATAAGTCAGGAAAGTGACATATACAATATAGGGAATGGACCCAACCAGAGTGTCTGTTTTTCAGCTTCTCTGGGTGAAGGGTTGGGAATTGAAACCCACCCACCAGCCAACCCAGCAAATTGAACCAGAGATAGACATTGTACTTTTTTTTAACCCTTCCATGCCCATGTGAATATATACTGAATAAGTTACTCAAAGCTGCCCGTGGCAGTACAACCTGCTATTAATGACATCTGCCAGTTTATATCATGTGTAGTTTATTGAATATTCACACACATTGTGTACTTATGTTAAAATGCACACCTGCAACCTACAAAGGCCTTTTGTATGACATCCAGGCATCTGGATGGGTTAGCCTTTGTAAAATAACAATATGTTTCGATCAGTACATCGTAATCAATAGGTCCCCGACTACAGTAACTTTGAACAGTGATTGAGTGTGTTGAAGAATGCTAACTGGTAATAATATTTTTTAAGGTGAAAGTAGTCCCATATAAATGTGACTGCTCGAATATGAATTGTTGGGCTTTCACTTAGTCAGTACCATAATCTTTGCCAATTATTTCTTCTTTTTCTTTTACTTCATATTTCTTTTCCTTATTTTTCTTTCACTTCATGTTTCTTTTTTTTATTTCACTTCATATTTCTTTTTTGTCTGCTTCTTTCACTTATTTCTTTTTTGTCTGCTTCTTTCACTTATTTCTTTTTTGTCTGCTTCTTTCACTTATTTCTTTTTTGTCTGCTTCTTTCACTTATTTCTTTTTTGTCTGCTTCTTTCACTTATTTCTTTTTTGTCTGCTTCTTTCACTTCATATTTCTTTTTCTTCTTCCTCTCCTATTCTTCCTCCTTCTTCCTCTTCGTTTCCTTTGAGGGTGGGACTCTGTGGTGAAGTGATCAAACTGTTTGCCTTGCACTGTGAAGGTCCTGGATTTGTTTCACAGCTGCCTTATTCGGTTCATGAGCACATTTTTTACGGCGACCCCTGGGGATTATCGCCTGAGTTACGGTGTTTATGCTTAGTTGCGATGCTCTTGGCAGGTGACCAGCTGTTCTGGGAAGAGAGACGCAGTCAAATGGGATCAAACCAGGTGCAATGAAGTCTCGACTCTAAAATTTAACCTTGTTTTCCTTCTTTTACTGCTGACTGTTATCCTGAAATAATGCATTGGCCTTTAGGCAACTCACACCAAGTCATAGATGATTGGCTTTTACAGATAAAGTTGTTCAAGGATGGTATTACTAACCTCAAGCCCAACCTTCCCCTTAGTTGTCTCCTGGGACATGCTTGACAGGGTGTTTTTATTCTTTGCTCCCCTAAGAGCTCCAGTAACACATGGACATTTTCATCTGTCCTTCTGAGACATTTATGTTCTAATGTGTGCTGCAAAGTTTGTGGACTGAGTCCTCATTGTGTGTACTGTAGCTAGAAGGTGACTGTTGTGTTTTTTTTTTTTAAAGATATTGCATGCATTTGAAGTAATCTTTCACATACAAAACCATTTTATTATAGAGATTAACTCATTAAACGTGTTTCTTCTTCTTCATGTTCACTGGCTGTAAACTCTGGTGAAAAGTTCTGGTTGTTCTTCCACTTCTGGACTTTGTTCAAGAACTTGAGTGTTGCATTTACATCCATTTTACAGATCCAGCTTATTTGTCTGCAGGTTGTTGATTTCTCACCTTTAAGGCAGATGCTCCAGTCTTAAAAGAAAACACCCCTAATTAGTTAGCAATTAGGACGTGTTTGTTAGTGGGCACAGTGGGTATATTCCTTTTTTTTTTTTTTTTTTACAACATGGGGTCCCCAAACTCACACAGGGGATCTAAAGGAGATTACTTCTCTGCTTTTTTTTTATATCCATGTGCATAAGAAGTAATATTTCATAAACAAAACCTTTTTGTAATGGGGATTAACTCTTTTAAAATCTCAAAATATGTTCATAGGTTACTCTATAAAAGGTATACATTTTGCTTTTCCAGGACGTAATTTTTTGTTATTTGAAGCCCCACTCTGGCTTTTGCCAGGGGCCGCAATATAGGCAGGCCATAAAAATGGCCAAATGTCTGAACGCAGTTTCTGGGACCTCTCCACGGTGATCCTCATCCACATGGTGGCACGTTGTGTCATCGGGTGCTTATCGCTTGTGTGATGTCCTAGTGGGGTAGAAAGTCACTCACTCACTCTGTCCAGGGTTTCTAGTAATCCATAATTTTAAAAGTTAACAAGCTAGTCTGATAGAGGACATGGAAATATTCAACTCAATATGTTGCATTTCCTTGGAAAGTTAAAAAAAAAAAAAACTGGGGTTTCTTTAGAATCTGAAATTAAAAGAGAGTTGTTGATAGAAATATAAAAAGAAAATGGGACATTTCAGAACATTATAGAACATTTTAGAACATACCAAAGATATCTGGGGGTAAAAGTTCATCATCATTATGCAGCATGTTCATTGCAGAACATCACTCTAATGAACAATGAATAGATGTGTTGAAGAACGCTAACTGGTAATAATATTTTTTAAGGTGAAAGCAGTCCTATGTAAGTTTGATTGCTGGAAATATCCCATGCCTATGTTCATGCTAGTTGGCTCTGCCCCTCTTCCTGGTATCTTATGATTTGCCATTATTATTATTTTTTTTTTCTAATCTGCCGTGGCACTCGATATATGCCGAAATATTTCGGAGTCAAGATTTTGTTTACTAGCCAATCTTCCTTGAGGTGCCGATCTTTTTGGATGTTAGTGTTTTTTTCTTCTTCATCCATGGTTTTCTGACAATCTTTCTATTATCTTTTTGGAAGGCTAACCCGGTCAACAAATGCATGCAGAAGTCGGATGTGTCGGCAGAAAGGCTCAAATATCGCAGCCATGCTGTAAACTGGCTCAGTGCATTTACATCTTCGGATGAAGGCAGAAGAAGAGGAAGAAGTCTGGAAATTTACTCTGAAAGTTACCGGAAATAACCTTTGTGAAATTGAGCAAACTCACTGGTGGCATTATAGTAAACATTAGTTAATCCATTTGCCAATACTTGGCCCGGATAAGACCATAAGTATAGGGAGGATTACCTTTTACAAACCTATCAGTTCTGGGGATCAACTTAGCCTCATACAGTGTATACTAGGTCAGTATTCTTCAACAGATGAGCCCAGATTCTTATCAAAATGGATAGTACGCTGCTGGCAGATGGTGGCTGTTGCACTTTCCTCCATTTGTAGACTTAATGGATATAGTTTTGTTGCCCGGCTACTGAGCTGAGTGCATGGTGCGACACTATGCTTCTTTTTTTAATTTGGAATGGTTCTCAAACAAGAAATAAACTATTTTCGACAGCGGAGAGGGAAGATAACTTAAATTTTAACTTTTAAGTATCTACATGCCTTCTGTAATAATTTCAAAATTATTTAGCCGACTTTTCTTGAATATTGCCGCATCACCCCGGCATACGCTCACACTCACCCCAGGGTGCCTTCGGCATCCAGTGTGAGAACCGCTGCGTTAAAGCATTGTTAGCCCGACTCGGTGACGTCAGCGGCACAGCCCGTCAGCTGTAGCTGGTCATGGTTGTACACTCTCAGACTGCTGTTGATCCATCTCTTGTTGTTGTCTGTTGTCTTCCCACTTGTATCATTGTCTGTAACTTTAACACTTGTCTTTTAAAAAATGGATTTGATTTTTTGTTTGTTTTTTTATTTATGTGGCCCGATTGTTTTATTTGTCTTTGTTTTTCTTTTCAAATTAAAATTTTTTTTTTTAAATTTCCATCATCGCTCAATTTCTGCTTCTTCTTGGCATTCACTGGCTGTAGGCTCTGGTGGAAAGATCTGGATGTTCATCCACTTCTGGACTTTGGTCTTGATCCAAAACTTGAGTTTGCCTGCACATTGGTTTTACACATTTGGCTTATCTGTATGCAGACTGTTGGTTTCTTGCCTCTCAGGCAGATACACTGCAACTTTGAAGAAAACAACACTAGTCACATTCTACAGCATACACCAGGTCTCTTCTTTGTTCTGAAAAATAGAGCCATAGAACCTGTCTTTTATTTCCCAGTGATTTGAGAATCCGTGTATTTTTGTTTCTTGTTTTTTTCTCTCCATTAAATATGAACTGTATTTTTTATTTCCAGTGTTGTCTAACCCTCTTATTATCTTCAACAGGCCCAGGCAAGCTTCAAAAACTTGCTGTCCTCTGTGTGTTTGGCAAGGAACAGCATGTCAGCCTGGAGGAAGGAAGTGGGAAATCTACTCCCTCTTCTCCTTCACCTTCTAAATCAGAAGAACCTTTATTCAAATCAGCCGTCCGCTTGGTGTCCTGTTTTGCCGGACTTCAGATTTCCTACCTGACCTGGGGGGTTCTGCAAGAAAGAATAATGACCATTGAGTATGGATACTCGGAGGACCAGCCTGGGGAGTTCTTCAAAGATTCACAGTTCCTGGTGTTCGTCAACCGCATCCTGGCCTTCATGATAGCTCTGCTTGTGGTGTTCTTCCGTCCACAGCCTCCACACACGGCTCCTCTCTACAAGTACTCGTTCAGCTCATTCTCCAACATCATGTCCTCCTGGTGCCAGTATGAGGCTCTCAAGTTTGTCAGCTTTCCCACTCAGGTATGTTTCATTAAACTTTTTCCCCTCCTCATGTGGGGTTCTGAGGCTCCCATATATGTATTGACAGGTAATTTGTCCATTGTTTTTATGTGGGTTCCTGGGCCCCCTTATATGTATTGACAGGTAATTTGTCCGTTGTTTTTATGTGGGTTCTTGGGCCCTCTTATATGTATTGACAGGTAATTTGTCCGTTGTTTTTATGTGGGTTCCTGGGGCCCTTATATATGTATTGACAGGTAATTTGTCCGTTGTTTTCATGTGGGTTACTGGGCCCCCTTATATGTATTGACAGGTAATTTGTCTTTTGTTTTCATGTGGGTTCTGGGGGCCCTCATATATGTATTGACAGGTAATTTGTCCGTTGTTTTTATGTGGGTTACTGGGCTCCCTTATATGTATTGACAGGTAATTTGTCCGTTGTTTTTATGTGGGTTCCTGGGCCCCCTTATATGTATTGACAGGTAATTTGTCCGTTGTTTTTATGTGGGTTCCTGGGCCCCCTTATATGTATTGACAGGTAATTTGTCTTTTGTTTTCATGTGGGTTCTGGGGGCCCTCATATATGTATTGGCAGGTAATTTGTCCGTTGTTTTCATGTGGGTTCCGGGGGCCCTCATATATGTATGGGGCCCCTGGCCCCCATATATGTATATGCAGGTAATTTGTCCATTGTTTTTCATGTTTTCATGTGGGTTCCTGGACCCCTATATATATGTATTGGCAGGTATTTTGTCCGTTGTTTTTCACGTTTTATCAGTTGAATGTTGAATTAAGAATCGACATCATAGCACTCGGGGAAACTCCCATAAGCGCTCAATCCACATCTTCAGCAGCAAGCACAGAGTTCTAATTCCGATGGTACCAGTAACTGACTGATTGTACACCATCTCGCCTTTCACTTGAGTGTTCAGCGTTGGCCAGGTCTCCTGGTAACTCCCTGCAGCACCATTCTTCTCAAAACATAATGATCTATTTGTGCCTCTGCACTGTTCATTCGCTCCCAAAGGGCCCTCACAACATCTAACTTGCCGTACATCAATTCACCACCTAGTGGTGCCGAACTTGCCAGACTATCTGCCTGCTCATTTCCCAACACACCAGCATTACCTGAAGAAAATCGAAAGGATGCTAACTACCCGGGACCACTGAAGCCTTGCTTGCCACTCTGCATGGAGTATGCCTGTCTCCACCTCTCTCAGCATAACATGCTCTGTTCATCAGTTACAATTAAGACGTGTATGCAGCTGATTCTCAAACCAGGGGAAGGCAGCAGTGACTGCCAAGTCAGTTGTAATTATATGTGAGCGGTCCATGGAAGTTAATGTAGTCCCACATCAGCTTTTTGACTTTGGTAAATATTTCATATGTATCTCTTGTTTCCCAGTCTGATATATATAGTAATATTATCTGTCTTATGTGCATATCTTGCCAGATTTCCCAACAAATATATGTCAATTCACCACCTAGTGGTGCCGAACTTGCCAGACTATCTGCCTGCTCATTTCCCAACACACCAGCATATATATAGCTGTACTTTTCCTACTCGTGTATGAATCAGCTTTCTGTTGTCGCATTCAGACATGTACTTTATAGAACAATCAGCACTCATTTTGTTATGTTGTTTAACGTCATTGGAGGACACCAATGAAATATACCAGGCAACAATTTTTTTTCAGTTTGTTGTTTGTCTCTTCTTTATTCAAACAAAATAAGTGTTGCAGCCAGCAGGCCTTCATCAGCGCAAAGCACAAATGGACAGCGATACAATTACAAACAAAAATAACATAAAAATCACCTACCAGTTCCCAAGAATTCTGTCAAATGTCAGTTGCTCCCATTCAGGTACGGATCTGCTGTCAGGTTTATTACTTAGATATGCATTATCAGTATGATAGTTTTCTCACTCATATGTTTATATAATTGTGTCCCTTTTCCCATTCATATCTGTATTAGGCTTTTCTCACTTTTCTCCCTCTGCTGTATGCCTAGAGGAGTGCAGTGGCTAGAACACTTTCCTGTCAGCTGTATGGTCATTAATTAAACCTCCACCTCCTTTCCCAGACAGGTGTAGAAATCATCTCTGTTCCCTGGTTACTTTGGTGTTCAACAAAAATAAAAATATGAGGTACATTTGTAAAGTAATCAGATGGTTTGATTTTTGATATAATGTTGTAATTGAAGAAGTGTGTGTCTGATATCTCACTCATTTTATGTTCAGTTGTCAGCGTCTCTGGCTTAACAGAGCAGTTTCATAATTCTGACATCTTCTTCTTTTTCTCTAGTCCTGTTCTGCCTTCCTTTATCAGATTTTGAAGAAGCATTGGTTTTAAGCCTTTATATATGCTATGTAGATGCTAGTATTTAAAGCCTTGGATATTTCATCTATCCATCACTTGCATGGTCTACCTCTAGGCTGCTTCCAGTATGTATAAGTGACAGGGCTTTCTGCGGTACACTATCTGGTGTCAGCCTTTACAGATATCCAAACAAACTCCGACCAAGATTCAATTCAGTTGGAGGCAGTTTGGCAGCTTTGTGTTTATTTTGACAATGAGGAGATGAGCACTGACCATTCAGAAGCAATGATAATCTACTGAACATAGAATTCCCTAGTAAAAATGGCCATCATTTTATTTGTCTTGTGTAGTGCCTGTGTTGGTATTTGTTCTGGCTGCATTCATAGTAAAAGCCCAGACCATTTGATCTTGTGTTTCTGAATGAATTTGCTCTATGGGGTGGGTCCCATAGTCTGTCTGATCATTTAATTTCTATTTTTGTCTCGGATGGTTGATTTTGCGACTTTTCTCAGGCTTCTTATTTCACAGGTGTTAATTTTATGTAGGATTGGCACGCATAAATATAAACCAGTCAGTTGAGATGAGTTGAGTAAAGAATTGACATCAAAGCTCTCGGCGCATTCCCATGCATGCTCTGTCCTCATCTTCAGTAGCCAGCGCAGAGTCGCAATACTGATGGTACCGGTCACATTCTGGTTATATGTCTGTCTTCTCTATCCTCTGAGTGTAGTGAGTCGGCCAGAGCCTCTGGTTACACCCAGATGCCTCATTCTTCCCAGGCCATAATTTAGTTCTCTACTGATTCTGTTGCTTGTTCTCAAAGGGCCTTGACCACATCTGCCTTGTCATGTATCAATTCACCACCCAGTGGTGCAGATCCAGCCAATAACCAGTCAAACCTTGTGCATTGTATGGGATTAAAATTTAAACAAAAGTTAAGTAAAAGGCATGCAACTAAAAACAAAGATCTGCAACTTATCAGTGTCATAGTACAGATGCATGACATGCATATAAAGGATACATATTTAACTTTCATTTTGCCTTCAACAGGTCTTGGCGAAGGCTTCCAAAGTGATTCCAGTAATGTTGATGGGTAAAGTAGTATCCAAGAAAACCTACCAGTACCACGAATACGTCACTGCACTGATGATTTCTGTGGGCTTGTCCATGTTTCTGCTGACCAGTGGCGATGTGACCAGGCATAGAGACAGTGTGACCACCACTTCAGGGCTGATCATGCTTGTGGGGTACATGCTGTTTGATAGCTTCACTTCTAACTGGCAGGTAATTTGTGCGTTGTTGTTCATGTTTTATCCTCCTCTTCTTTCTTTTTTCTTCTCCTGGAATGCCTCGCGGCATCAGGGCAGGAAGAGACCAGTAAGTTTCAGTAGAGAGATACGCAACAATTTCCACTTCTGCCGTTAAGCGTCATGGGGAGTGTGATATTTTCTCCTCAATGTCTTATCTGGTTTCTAAAGGTTTATTCTTATTGAAGACATGATTGACAGTTCTAAGCGTAGTGGTTTAACTTCCTGAGCAATCGGAAACTGGTTGGATGCCACTTCGGAACAGATCATCGTCAGGCCGTCATCTTGTTGTCTTCCCCAGAACAGAACTCTCACGTGGCCAAATACACTGTTACATTCACGCTGAATCTCAGGTACACCCTTTCGCTCCGGCTGGCAAACACATACTGCCTGATTAGACCTTTGTCTAATCTTATAACCTTGTGCTGGGTTCCACGTGGCTTCAAGTGTTCGTCTACCCTGCTCAAGTACCTCAAGTACCTCTATATTTCTCACATCCAGACACATGTAGACTATTGCTCTACAATATGGGATGGCTGTTCCAGCTCTGTTATCAAGCGACTCACATAACTGCAAAAGCGCGCCATTCGCTTAATTAGTAACAATCATGGAACACTGAGCTCTGAAACATATAAAGGTCTTAGACTACTACCGCTTCGTGAACGTCTACTTTTCAATAAGGCAAAATATACTTACAAAATATTATCTCAAAAGGCTCCATGTTACTTACGGCCGTTTTTCAAATATAATGAACGGCATAGTAAGCGTCTAAACATATTACACATCCCTAAACCTAGGATAGACCTTTATAAAACAAGTTTGTCATATTCCGCAACTCAATTGTGGAACTATCTACCACAGCAAATCAAAAGTACCACTAGTCCATATACATATAATCGGAAACTGTTCGAATATTATCTGAGCACCGATTATATGCCCCCATAGAAGATAAAACATATGTGAAAAATAGCGCTCATTTTCCTTGGATTTGTTACAACTAATACGTTTTACTGTAGTTAGAAATGTGCACATTCCAGTGCTTGTATTGATTATTTTGATGCTATTGCTAACTTTTAATATTACTTGATGTGTGAATGAAATGATGTAAGAATGGAGGAAGACCTCGAAGGGCAGAATGTTAGACGGGCCTGCGTGCCCAATTCTTAACCCTTTAAAAATAAAGTTTGTTCGTTCGTTCGTTCATGTTTCTACTAGTATTTGCGTTGTCCCGTTTTTCTGTCCTATCTCGAGGTTTCCCCCTCACATTATTCCCCAGGGAATCCCTGTGTGAAAATACCAATATTACAGGGAGGGACGACTCCCGGTTTAGAAATGGCAGCGTGAAGACGTGTTTGCGGCGACACACGATTTTATTCTAAAATTTTCACTTAATCGGTGTTTTTCTCTTGATAACAGAGTGCGATTATTACTAATTCATTGACGATGGATATTCTCTTGTTCGTGGATACAAGTATTATGTGGTTTAGGGGTGTTCTAACGGAATTATTTCCACACAATAGCCACGGCGGCGGCCGTGTCCTAATTCCGATAATGTAACCGCGTAGGAGCCACGCTCCCATTATAAACATGGGAGTCCACGGGTAAGACCCCAGTCTACTCTAGCAAAACAAGGTGCTGAAGTCGGAGGCAACCAGCCAGGAGGCGCACCATAGCAATCAGGATGCCACGCACAAACACAACAGGGAATATTTCTATATCTGCAAATAAGTTTGATTTCCACCATGTGACCCACTCACATACACGTGGTTCGATTTACCGGCCTACGACAAGAAGAAAGAGTCCAGCTTCAAACACTCGAAGCCTCCCCCTAAAGCCCCGTAGAACCAGAAAGGCAGAAAATACAGCTAGCCTTAAAATAATGCACTGGAACGCGGAGGGAGTAAATACTAAGAAAATAGAATTAGAAAACGTCTTGAACGAAGAGAATATACATGTATGCTGCCTACAAGAGACGTATCTCAAACAAGATATGGCCTTTAAGATCAGAGGCTACCAGTGTTTCCGATCTGACCGCAAAGACAGGAGAAAAGGTGGAATTCTTACCCTGGTCAAAAATAACATCCTTGCGGGCCGGATCGAAACATACATGGAAGGTGCTGAGTATCAAACTCTTGAGCTCAAGTTAGAAAATACAGATTTACATCTGACCAACTATTACTGTCCGAGCGACCGCCCTCAGGCACTGGATACAGTACTAATAAATGAAAAAATGATCATTTGTGGGGATTTTAATAGCCATTCCCAAAGTTGGGGCTACGATCATATGGACCAGAGAGGAGAGAAACTAGAGGACTGGCAGGATGAGAATAGGTTCATCCTCGTTAATAAGCCAACCGACCCACCAACCTTCTACTCTAGAGCATGGCATACCACCTCGACACCAGACCTAGCCTTTCACTCAGCAGACATGGAACTGAATGTTACCAGAACTGTTGGGAAGCAACTAGGAGGCAGTGACCACCGGCCAGTCTTTCTAACTATCGAAAGCCAGTCTGTAAGAGAGAGCAGCACACTGCCAAGGTGGAATTTTAAGAAGGCAGACTGGAAGTTATATCAGCTTCGCACAAATGTTCTGCTGGAAAATCTGAACACAGATAACGACGTAGACAAAGTAGTCCAAGAGTTGAGCAAACACATACTGCAGGCAGCCCTAGAAGCAGTTCCAAGAGGTGCGCGTAAACAATACAAACCGTACTGGAATTGCGATCTGGAGCAACTGCACAACAATATGGAAACAGAAAGAAAACAAGCTGAGACCAGACCTTGTCAAGAGCAGTTTAACAACTACCAACATTCAAAGGCCAAATTTCAAAGAGCCAAACTGCAGGCTAGACGGAGAAGCTGGCAGGAAAAGACAAAGTCTCTAAACTTTGAAAGAGACACAAGGAAGCTGTGGAGGTTAATTAAGCAAATTAATGATGAGAATACAGGAAGAAATGGTAATATTGCACTATGCAAAGAGGGAGCCATCCTAACAAGAAAACAGGCAGCTGACCACTTTGCAGATTCCTTTGCAGAAGACAGCAACATTAATGTCAGCCCAGAGAAACAGCGAGAGGTTCAAGAAAACAAACAACATACAAGACAAAAAGATATAATTCCTGAGGCACTGGTGGCAGCATTTACATCCAGCGAGTTAGAATTAGCAATATCAAAGCTGAAAATGGGAAAATCACCTGGAACTGATGGAATCACCAACGAAATGATCAAGAACCTTGGAGCAACTGCCAAAAAAAAAGCTGCTACAGATCTTTAATCATTGTTGGACCAGTGGCAAAGTTCCTCAAATATGGAGAGAAGCAATCACAATACCTCTGCTTAAACCAGGAAAGGACAGTTCTGATGCCTCCAGCTATAGACCGATCAGTCTTACCAGCTGCCTCTGTAAAACAATGGAACGTATTGTCAACCTTAGACTCCAATGGTACTTGGAAAGTGAAAACATTTTCACGCCGCAGCAGGCAGGATTTAGACAGTGCTACTCCACAGAAGACCAGACAACTTACCTTTCACAAGAAATTGAGGATGCCTTCCAGGAAAAGAAGCTAGTGCTAACGGCATGGATAGATCTGAAGAAAGCCTTTGACAAGGTCTGGAAAGAAGGTCTACTGAAGAAACTGAGAGACTGCAGGGTGAATGGGAGTATGTACAAATGGGTGAAAGCATACTTGTATAACAGAAGATCCCGAGTACAGATAGATGGACTTAAGAGTAAGAAAGTTTTGCTGCGCCATGGCGTCCCACAAGGAGGTGTCCTGTCCCCCACACTCTTCCTAGTCTATATCAACGACCTGCTTTCTGAACTACCCCATGGAATTAAAGCTGCAATGTATGCTGATGACTTGGTACTCTGGTGTACAAATGAAAATGCGACAGTGGCCACCAGACTGCTACAAAGAGCCATAGATGCAATGGCTGATTGGGCCGACAAATGGTGTGTCAGCATCAGTATAGGCAAATGCAGCACCACCCTCTTTACCCTTTCTCCTAAACAAAAATCAGGTGTCATGCACATAAATGGAGTACCCCTGAGAGAGGATAAGGAGCCCACATACCTCGGCGTAACGTTTGATGATAGATTAACATGGAGAAAACACATCAACAAGGCAGCAACCAAAGCCAGAAGGAGGGTAGCCATTCTGAGAAAACTAAGTGGAACCACATGGGGTGCTAGCGGGAAAATACTTAGGAAAGTTTACCAACAAAGTGTTCGACCACATCTTGAATACGGATCAACAGCATGGAGTTCGGCATCAAAAACCACATTGCAAGAATTAGATAAAGTGCAAAATCAAGCACTCAGAGTTACCACAGGCAGTATGAAATCAACACCTATAGCTGTGATGGAGAAAATGGGGATGACCCAAGCACTGAGTGAACGCAGAGACACCAAGATGCTTTTACAAGCAGAAAAGTTTCTTAGTATGCCCAGTCACCCTATGAATGAAAGATTCAAAAATTTAGCTTTGGACGACTAAAGAGAAGTAGTTTTATCCACCAGGCCAAACGGCTCGGCAGACAAACCACTGATTTTACCTGCAACTGATAGATCCTTAAATGCTGTCCCAGAACGGACCCCCTGGAGAGAGGAGTATAAGTTTCCAATACACATCAAGACTGAAGTGAAAGGGGTATTTGACAAGGAAGAACAAAACAGTGTGCAGCGCAAAACAGCCACCCTCAGTCTACTTGATGATGAATACCCGAAGAACCTTTGGGTCCGTGTTTACACAGATGGGTCAGCAGAAAGCGCAGTCAGAAACGGAGGTGCAGGAGTGTACATTGAGTATCCTAATAATACCAGGGATACAGCCAAATTACCAACGGGAAAGCACTGTCACAACTATGATGCAGAAGTTCAAGCCATCAAGATAGCGGTAGAGAAACTACTAAATATAGGGTATTTTTCACAACCAGTGGTATTCCTGACAGATGCAAAAGCAGTACTTCAATCACTCCAGTCTGGAAAATTACCAAGCATACAGACACTATTATCCGAACTAGGCAACCGCTGTAAATTAGTAATGCAGTGGATACCTTCCCACTGTGGAGTTCCCGGAAACGAAAAAGCTGATAAACTAGCTAAGGAAGGTGCAACTGAAGAACAACCTGACATACCAGTCTCTTATCAACAGAAGAAGAGAATGATCAAATCAATCAGAATGCCACCGAAACTGGCACAAGATGATTACCATATTATGGACAGACTAGAGCAAGTCATTATCCTTCGCCTTAGAACAGGGCACAATCGACTTCGCTCCCACATGTACAACAAATTTAAGATTGGCCAATCAGCCATGTGTACTTGTGGACTGGCACCTGAAACAACAGATCACATCCTTCAAGACTGTCCCAGATTCAACGCTTTCAGGCAAAACCTTTGGCCAAAAGAGACACTTGTGGAAGTCAAACTTTACGGGAGGCTTAGTGAATTACAAAAGACAGTGAAATTCATACTAGAGACGGCTTTGCAGATATAGACAATTTATTTCATGCGAACGAAAGAAGAAGAAGAACAGGGAGGGACAGTTTGCAGTCCATTGCTTGATGGACAGCAATGGCTATTGTCATGCCATGTCAGTGTAGAAGCTCTTTAATGTCATCGATCTATCTTCTCCTGGGGCAACCTTTTGCTTTCACTTCAGATCTTTTTATGGGTATCGCCTGCATTGGTAGTTGTTCTGGCTGTATTCTTACCAGATGACCACACTATTTGATCTTCTCTTTCTCAGTGAATTTGCTGCAATGTGTTGTTCCCATCATGTTTTATCAGACAGTTATATTAGTAGCCGCCATGGTGTGGGGGCTAGGTGCTTGCCTGTCTGCCTAAAGGTCATGGGTTCAAATCGACATTGAGTCCGACTTTTTTCAGCAATGACCTTGGCTTCCAGGTCGACTGAACCTTAAATGAGATACCTTCTGGACTTTCTGACCATGAACTACAGGATCAACATTTGGCGGGCTCGTGCATACCTGAAGAAAAGCTAAAATCGGAAGCACCCATTTATGTGCCAGGACACCCTGGGGTAAGAGGGAATGAACGAGCAGATTGGCTTGCTAGCAGGGCCATGGTAGGTACAGGAAAAGCACTGGACCGGGCTGACATTCTTAGTGCTCTCAATGAAGCAGGATGAGAAGATGATTCAGGAGAGGACATTTAGTTGGCAACATTCAAAATACTACAAGAATTTCACGTCAAAAGCGGTGTTTCCAAACATAAACACTATACAGTTAGCCAAAGAACGTTATACCAATCAAAAAGTGGTTTCCAAACATGAATACTAAACAGTTAGCCAAAGAATAACATTATATCAATCAAAAGCAGTGTTTCCAAACATGAATACTATACATTTAGCCAAAGAAGAACATTATACCAATCAAAAGCAGTGTTTCCAAACATGAATACTATACAGTTAGCCAAAGAATAACATTATATCAATCAAAAGCAGTGTTTCCAAACATGAATACTATACAGTTAGCCAAAGAAGAACATTATACCAATCAAAAGCGGTGTTTCCAAACATGAATACTATACAGTTAGCCAAAGAAGAACATTATACCAATCAAAAGCAGTGTTTCCAAACATGAATACTATACAGTTAGCCAAAGAAGAACATTATACCAATCAAAAGCAGTGTTTCCAAACATGAATACTATACAGTTAGCCAAAGAAGAACATTATACCAATCAAAAGCGGTGTTTCCAAACATGAATACTATACAGTTAGCCAAAGAATAACATTATATCAATCAAAAGCAGTGTTTCCAAACATGAATACTATACATTTAGCCAAAGAAGAACATTATACCAATCAAAAGCAGTGTTTCCAAACATGAATACTATACAGTTAGCCAAAGAATAACATTATATCAATCAAAAGCAGTGTTTCCAAACATGAATACTATACAGTTAGCCAAAAAAGATCATTATACTAATCAAAAGCGGTGTTTCCAAACATGGATACTATACAGTTAGCCAAAGAAGAACATTATACCAATCAAAAGCGGTGTTTCCAAACATGGATACTATACAGTTAGCCAAAGAAGAACATTATACCAATCAAAAGCAGTGTTTCCAAACATGAATACTATACAGTTAGCCAAAGAAGAACATTATACCAATCAAAAGCGGTGTTTCCAAACATGAATACTATACAGTTAGCCAAAGAAGAACATTATACCAATCAAAAGCAGTGTTTCCAAACATGAATACTATACAGTTAGCCAAAGAAGAACATTATATGACACAGAACTGGTGTTACCAGTTGCCACACGCTGAGGAATGTACTGAAGATGGGATCCGAGCACTTATGGACTTGTCCCATGTGCAGTGAGGATAATCTGTCGAATTAACTAACAAAGCTGTGCCTAAAGCCCTCGGTTGAACCTTCTCTTGTGTTGTTATGCTTGATAAGAGTTATCGGGCGAAAAATTATATTACTGTCAGTGCTGAGGTCCACACGCTTATCAGTGACAGTTCAGATGAGGCAGATGTGCTGATCTACAGAGATAGGTCCACTGTACAAGGACAAGAGTGCATGTGTATTGACAGCTTGCTCTACATGCAGAACAGTTCAGGAAGCCAACAGTGCCTTCCCTATGACTAATAGCCATATGAAGATGGAAGTAATGGAAATGACACAAGCTTTCATGTGGCTGTAATCACAGAACTGTTTCCACATGTGTGTGCTGAATGATTCTATGAACATGATATGACAGGTTAAGGCAGGCTCTGTACACAGATAGTGGCTTGAGTCACTGCGAAACTCCACAGTGAGAGGAGTTATCTTCATCTTTGTCCCATGATACGGGTGTTGTTGGCAATGAAAGAGCTGACAGATCAGCAGGTTCTGCTTTAGTTGCAGATGGCCGACCTATAGATCACGCCGACATTGTTAATACCCTTAGAGAGAAAAATTGGAAGATTTTGACAGCAGTATTTCCACAATACTGCTAAGAATATGAGAATTGGGAGTAAAGATTGGCACAGCCAGTTATGAGAGGCACACGGACAACAAGAAGTCTGGTGAACCAGCATAGGGCTGCACTATATATAAACTGTGGGACTCCGAGGTATGTGTTGAAAGGAGAATCTGAGCAATTGTGTATGTGTCTGGAGTGCAGAGTCGATAACTCACAGTCAGGACAGTTCCTATATGGGGCTGAGTGGTGGGATATAACCGCCTCTTGACTAGAACATCCTCAAGGTTACAGTCATATCTGTAGGTCCCTATGGGAAGTTCCGAGAAAATCATGTTTGTGACAGGTTCAGCCCCTAGGATGGAGAGGTGTCTGAGAAGGTTTTTCAGCATGGATTTGGTGAGGGTGGTTTTTTTTTTTTTTTTTAACGTATCCAGAAACCATGAGTTGTAAACCCTTTGGCTCGGTACTATGGATATCGCAACCCTTCGGCCTTGATTCCATTATAGGTACCGTTAATCTGGAAGAAATGTGGGGTAAGTGAAAGGATAGGTCTGTTGTGGTGATGTTTAGGCTTGGAAATGAGGGCTTCAGCACAGCTTATAGAAAGTGAGTGGTTAAAGGCAGCAGATAAGATGCTTTTAGGGTAACCACAAAAGAAACCAGCTTTAACTCCTTCAGACTCCATAATTAGCTACTTTATGAAGTAAAACTCAGCTTAGAAGGAATTAACAGAATCATAAACTGGTACTGGTACTACAAGAGTTAACGCTTAATCGACCCGTGAATAAAAAAATAATGCATTTCACATACTTTGTGCGGTGGACAGTCGGGGATTACATCAGTTTGCTATAGCATGCAATACATAGAGTTAGTTGTCTGTTCTTTACAGGAGGTTGCAGAACTGATCCCAACATTTGTTTTTTCTGTTTACGATTTTACTACGAAATTTTGCATTCAGTCATTTGCCATTGCATACTGAATGGTTGGCTCTCGACTGCACTGAAACCCACGCTAGGTGGTTTAAAGTTAACAATAAGTCATATATGGCCAGTACACAGTAGACAAGTTTGTGGCCAAATGGCACTAGTTTTGAAATACAAGCATGTAAATATATGCATCAGTTTTGAAATGCAAGCATGTGAATATGAACACTAAAAGAACACTATTCAACACAAAGTTTTTACCAATGCTAGCAATGTCAAACAGTGACACGGTCTTCCGAAGACAGAAGGAAAAAAATAACAACAGAAATTAAATGTTTACGTACTATGCTAGGTGAAACGAGGAAAGATCGACTTAGAAACCATGATATCAGGAGGAGAGTCTGCACAGAACCAATATTTAACTTTATAGGTAGACAACAAATCAAATGGTTTGGCCATGTAAATAGATTGGCATCAGACAGGGTACCACAGCGAGCAATGTTATACAGATACAATGGTAACAAAGCCAGAGGTCGACTATACTGAAAAGTATTTTATATTAAGCAAGCAGAAGGGCCCGTTCCGGAGATCTCTTCCTGCCCTAATGCTACGAGGCACTCTTGGAGTAGAGACAAGAAGTAGAAGAATGTGCAGACTGACAAACATTTCTACAATCATATGCTAATCCTGGTAGTACAGCCAGTTTACATTTGGATGTGGCATTTGTTTGTATTTTGATTAAAAAGTAATCATTTATTTGCACATAACTAGATCGAGCACAATATGCCAGGTAAAAAAAAATATTATATTTTGTTTGTTTTTGTATCTTTTTTGTTCACAGTTGCAACATGAAAACACGTCTCTGTCTTTCACTACCAGAGAATTTGAGGTGGTTGAAACATATGACCACTGAGCAGACAGGCAAACCTGCTAACAATTGCATCATCGCAGCCTATAAAACCGCATTTTGAAAAAATGTCAATATAATTTATAATATTCAAACGCAGTCAAATCGACTGTCCAGTTATGGGATGTAATCACTAAATATAAACTAAGCAAATAATTAACTGCTTTAACTCCCTTTGGCCAGGAAATGTATGCTTTTGTTAACATAGATAGGTCTGACTATGTGACATCACCATCATGTTGTTTTATTAGAGAAGGATAACATAACAATGACCCCCGCCCCCATAAAATTCTTTTTTCCGCACTCGGGGCATTCCCATAAGCACTCCATCCCCATCTTTAGCTGCCAGCTATGAGTTCTGATACTGATAATTCCAGTAGCATTCTGATTAAATGTCCGTCTTGCCTTTCCTCTGAGCCTCAAGCATCTGCCAGAACCTCTCGTCACTCTCCGCTGCATCAATCTCACCAGACTGTGGTGATCCATCTGCTCCACCGAACTGTACACGCTCTCCCACAAGGCACTAACAACGTCTGCCTTATCATGCATCAGTATTCTACCAAGCTGTGCAGAGCCAGCCAGTCTGTTCGCCTGTTCATTTCTCAACACACCGACTAAATCTGCTCCTTCGAACTGTACACGCTCTCCCACAAGGCACTAACCATGTCTGCCTTATCACGTATCAGTATTGCACCAAGCTGTGCAGAGCCAGCCAGTCTGTCCGCCTGTTCATTTCTCAACACACCGACTAAATCTGCTCCTTTGAACTGTACACGCTCTCCCACAAGGCACTAACCATGTCTGCCTTATCACGTATCAGTATTGCACCAAGCTGTGCAGAGCCAGCCAGTCTGTTCGCCTGTTCATTTCTCAACACACCGACTAAATCTGCTCCTTTGAACTGTACACGCTCTCCCACAAGGCACTAACCATGTCTGCCTTATCACGTATCAGTATTGCACCAAGCTGTGCCGAGCCAGCCAGTCTGTCTGCCTGTTAATTTCCCAACACGCTGGTGTACTCGGTGACAAATTCCAGATAATACTCCTCACCCTTTCTTTCTGTAATTGTACTCATCACATCTACACACTGCACTTGCATCCAGCACCTAAACTCTAATACAGGCATAGTGAGCAGTGCCCAACCAAAGACTAGATATCAATGAGAGGGTCAAGAGGCAGAAATTGTTATTCTGAGGTGCAGAAACTTTGGAATACAAGATGTTGCAGTAACAACAATGTTAATTATTTCTTCTCTATTGATCTGTTTCAGGATGAACTGTTCCATAAGTACAAAATGTCCAGTATCCAAATGATGGCCGGGGTCAACATGTTCTCCTGCTTGCTGACCAGTATCTCCCTCATTGAACAGGGAGGGTTTATTGACTCAGCAGCTTTCATGATCCGACATCCAGAGTTCCTTTTTGACGCCATTATACTTAGTATATGCTCCGCAGTGGGCCAGTTGTTTATTTTCTACACAATTTCTCAGTACGGTGCTGTTGTCTTTGTTATTATTATGACCATTAGGCAGGGTTTTGCAATTCTGTTGTCCTGTGTGATATATGGACACCCGGTCACTGTCATTGGAGTACTAGGGATCCTGGTTATTTTTGCTGCGTTGTTTTTGAGGATCTACGCCAGCCATAGGCAGAGACTTCTGAAAAGGGCTGCTGCATCTGCAGGTAGTAAAATTTAGAAAGCGCATTTCTGTTAGTTTCGCTCTCCGTGAGTTGACCATTGGTCATGTGTGTTTATTTAATAACTTATTTCTAGTGCGAAATATTGTTTTTAGCCACAGACAGAGCTATAAAAATAGTTGCTGCGTCTAGTGGGTGTAAAAGCTAGAAAGTGCATCTCTGTTAGTTTCTCTCTCCGTTAGGTGACCATTGGTCAAGTGTATTTATTTCATAATTTATTTCTAGAGCAGAATAGTTTTTGAGAATCTTAATTTAGCCACAAGTAGGGAGCTTTAGAAAGGGCTGCTGCCTCTTGAGGGAGGAAAAACTAGAAAGTCTGCATTTCTGTTTGTTTTTCTTCTCTCTCTTAGATGGCCATTGGTCAAGTGTGTTTATTTCATAATTTATTTCTGGTGCGGGACATAATCTTATGCTAGCCAAAGGCAGAGAACTGAAGCTCAGAGAATTGAATCTACAGTGGGTACAAGCTAGAAAGTCAGCATTTCTATAAGTAACGGAGTCAGTGGAGAAACAAGATATATTATGACCTGAGAGAATAGGGCACCTGGGTGTAACCAAAGGGTCTGGCTGGCTCACTACACTGAGAGGAAAGGCAAAATGGACATTTAACCAGATTGTGACCGGTACCATCAGTATTGAAACTCTGTGCTGGCTGCTGAAGATGAGGACAGAGCACACATGGGAATGCCCTGAGTGCTGTGATGTCAAATCTTGACTCAACTCAACTTGGCATTTCTAGAAAAAATTTCATTTAGTTTTAGTTCTCTTTATTAAATGACTATTGGTCACGTGTATTTATTTCATAACTGATTTCTAGTGCAGCATTACTGCTTTTGAAAATCTTATGCTAGCCACAGGCAGAGAGTTTTAAAAAGGACTCCTGTATCGAGAGGGTGTGAAAGCTAGAAAGTCTGCATGTCTAGTAATTTTTGTTCCCTCCGCTAAGTGACCATTGGTCATATGTATTTATTTCATAACTGATTTCATGTGTACGTCGGTTTTGACAATATTATGTTTGCCACAAGCAGAGAGCTTTAAAAAAAGGGCTGTAGCATCTTCAGAGAGAAACTAAAAAGTCTGCACTTGTATTAATATTTCTCTGCATGGTTATTAATTTATAGATCTTTTTATCGTTAATTATATGTTAAATAAATAACACATTATCATCTAAAATATACATAAGTTGCTCCCTGAATGACCAAATATATTTAAAGTTGTTAATTGAACAGTTTGTGATGCATGGAGTAAACTGTTTAAATGGGGTGAATTGTTTGATAGTGAAAATTGTTTAGTACAGATTTGATTGCACTTGCTGCTGAGATTGTTGCAAATAAGTTTTTTTTTTTAAACATAAAAAGTAAGTTAAAAGTAAAGGGCCCTTTTCCACACATTTCAGGCATATTAGGCATATAAGGCTAGACACCTATATTTTATAGATCAAACTGCACTTGGTGGGTGATGTGGTCAGCATCATGCCGGCTGCCTTTACTTTCCAGGACTGCACCTGCTGCCCACTCAAGGCTGGGTTGACCTGTAAGCCAAGGTCATTTTTGAACAAAAAAATCCGGCCCTCGTCAGGAACCGAACTCACGATCTACTGATCTTCAGGCTAGTGTCTAGCCGCTAGACCACAGTGGATCCCTTTCTTTTTTTTTTCAAATAGGATAGATTACTCCTTATTGAATGCTTTATCGGATCATTCATACAGAATTCATCATCATGTAGAGTGCCCTTTGCACAGCACCTCTCACCACCCATCCCGCCTCATATACTCTTCTTTTTTTTTGTCATCTCACTGGTGAAGGTTTGAAAAACGGATCGGCATCATGGCACAAGGGTAGTAACCCATACATGCGCAATTCTACTTTTAGCTCTAGCCTGAATCCGAAAAATCTCAGCGCTGTGCATGAACTCTGTAGCACCGGCGAGGATCCTGAAATACTTTCGGTAGATTTTTGCTCAAAATTTTACCTGGGCAGTGCCGTTAGGCTACTTTTTTTTAAATTTCTAACTGCTTAGGGATTTTTTACATGTGCAACAATACACACGGGCGTCTGATCTTACTACCTAGAAACCAGGGCAAGATACCAGGGGTTAGCCCCATGCACTTTCCTACCCAAGGTATCACTTGTATCCTGTGCCCATCTTTGGGCTGGTCGGCCCCTACCCCTCTTTCCTAATACCATACCTTCTGCTTTTATTTTTTTCCAATCCGCCATAGCACTTATTGTAGCCAAAATATTTCAGTTTCCGAGACAAAATGCTGTTTTCTAGCCAGTCTTTCTTTATGTTCAGGTCTTTTAGGATGTCATTATTTCTTTTCTTCTTTATATGTGGTATTCTAAAAACTTTCTATAGAATTTCAGCTCAAGAGCATCTGTTTTTTTCTTAAGGACTGTCATCATTGTCATCATCATTGTCATCATCATCATCATCATCATGGTTGTTGCCGTCGTCTTCATCATCATAAACCCCTTCTGCTGTTAAGCGTCATAGGGAGGAACAATTTGCTACCCAGTTGAGTTGAGTTGAGTCAAGAATTGACATCACAGCACTTGGGCATTCCCATACATGCCCCGTCCTCATCTTCAGCAGCCAGTGCAGAGTTCCAATACTGATGGAACCAGTCACAATCTGGTTAAAAGTCTGCCTTGCCTTTCCTCTTGAGTGTAGTGAGCCGGCCAGACCCTCTGGTTACACCAAGGTGCCTCATTCTCTCCAGACCATAATAATCATCTTTCTCTACTGATTCCGTTGCTTGTTCCCAAAGGGCCTTGACCACATCTGCCTTGCCATGTATCAGTTCACCACCCAGTGGTGCGGATCCAGCCAATATGTCTGTTTGTTTATTACCCACCACACCAGCATGGCCTGGAGAAAAAATCCAAAGTATGCTAACTACCCATGACCTTTCCAGTGAAGCTTGCCACTCTTCACCTTTCTCAACATGCTTTCAGATTCTGTTACAGTTACGACATGTGTATGCATCTTGTTCTCTAGCCACCGGAGAGCTGCAGTTACAGCTCCCACCTCCATTCTCATGCTAGATGTTGTGGTGTCATATGCTAGGCGGTCTTGCACTAAAGATTTTCCATTGGCTTTCCCTACAAACCCCTAGGCACTTCTCTTTCCTCTCAACACTGAACCATCTGTATAGATAATCAGATCACCTGGGCATGAATTTGTCGTGAAGCAACTGTTGGACTTCAACCTCCATAGCAACCACTGGCCACTCTCTGCACACTCGGCCCAATGTTATCATAACCCTACACAGGTCAGACTTTTCCGCTTGTACTCTGACCCACTCCTCTCCTTGCCCAATGTTCTCCAGCATGCATACTTTTCTTATTGTGACTTCTGCTTAAGCCATCCATGATTTTCCCCTTTTCAGCCTCTGACCCTTGCCTGCAGTCGAAGCTTCATACAGAGGGTGTTCCCTGTCTGCAGCTACTCTGAGGTGTGACTTACTTAGCCTGCAGCACCTTTAGCCTATATGCAATGGTCGGCAATGTAAGGATGTATTGCATGCACACAATTGGGGTATCTCTTGTACAACCCAGGATCAGCCGCATAGCTTCATTCTGTATGCACTCCACTTTCTCTTTTTTTGCTACCCAGTGTATGCTGGATGGCACCAGGCCATTACCATGCCAGGAAGGCGTAAAGTGTCTTTAATGGTGTCGCTCCATGTCTTTTTGTGGCTGTCCTCTTGCTGTTGTAGCTGCTCTTCTGAGATGTAGTGCCTGTGATAGTATTGAATGTTGCTACATTCTAACGAGATGGCCGAACCACTTGATCTGCTGTTTCTCGTCAAATCTAGTACAAGAAGTCGTATCCTCAGTCTGTCTGATAGTATCATTATTCAGTCAGTCTCGGATGGTTAGGTTTGTGACTTTTCTTAAGCATTTCCTGTGGTGATTCTGGGTACAGGGCATTAGATAATGTCCATGTTTGGCACCGGTAGTTCAATGCTGGAATAAAAATGCTGTTTATAATCTGTTTCTTTGCACTCCTAGTTAAGTTTGCCTTTAACGACTGTATATAGAATTAGCCAAGAATATTATATCGTGTGCGGCGATGAGTGTAGAACAGAACATAAGAATGAACTGCGAGCCCTATGTTATCTACGCTTCCTGGGCACTGAGAGTTGTGGGTTCATGTCCGGAAGGAGCTGGACTTTTTTTCAAAAGTGTCTTTGCCTTCCAGGTAGGCCCATCTCTAAATGGGTACCAGGTAAAGTCCTAGGAAATAAAGACGGCCGATGTGATGTTGACCACATCACCCACCGAGTGCTGATTGGTCTATAAAATATAGGTCTAGCCCTATATGCCCGAAGGCGGGGAAAGAGGGTCCTTTACTTTTTTTTTCTTACTTTATCTATGTGACCTTTGACAACGCAGTAGAATTGGAATGATGATGAGAGTGGTAATTCAAACCATGCTTAGATTTTTTTTATTTTTTAGTGCTGACCTTAGTCATTGTTCAAATCATTCATTTTTGTTTCTTTAAAATGTGCCAGTAATTGTTACTTTTTTAAAGACTTGGTGAGATCATTATTTTAGAATGAGCCAAGAATATTTATTGCCCCAAACAGGATGAGATTGTTCATATAGAATAATTCAAGAATGTTCATTGTTGAAAACTGTGGGATTGCTCATTTACAAGAGGATTCAAGTGATAACCTTAAAAGTGTGATGGAAATTATAATAACCAGGCCAGTTTCTTTTAACTTGCAGTATTGTTGTTGAGGATGTCAAGAGTGTTAAACACGTGACATCACAGTGTTAGATGAACATTGTGATGTCAGTTTGTAGATCGCTGTCCCACTTTTGACATGCACCAAAGAGAAGCAGCATTCTGTTATCTTTTTTTTTTTTTTTTTTTAATCCCTGAAGTGGTGATATCAGTAGAAGTTCATCCATGAATTCATCTGGACATCTTTAATGACAATATTGACAGGTTACAAGTCAATGACCTGTTTATTGTAGCATGTGTCACAATTTTATGTTTTTCTTTTGAGACCCCTCATAAAATGAACCAGAGATATAACAGTTTGTATTGTCATTTTCTTTGTTCAGAACACCGTGAGCCGAGGATATCTCCGTCCTCTCTTCTTTTCATCTGTCCGAGTAGCACAATTGCATTGTGGCTGTTTACAGCATAGCTGCGAAATTTGCGCCTTTTGGTCGACACATTCAACATTTTCAGGTGTTTGCTCACCAGGCTAGCTTTCCTGGTTGGTTGCATCACTTCAGAAGTCCTGGTTAGTTAGCATCCTTCGGATATTTTCTCCAGATAATGCCAGTGTGTTGGAAAATGAGCAGACAGATATAATGGCCGGCTCTGCACCGCTTGGTGGTGAATTGATGTATGACAAGCTAGATGTTGTGAGGGGCCTTTGGGAGGTACAAATAGATCATTACATTCTGGGGAGAATGGTGCTGAGAGGAGTTACCGGGTTAGCTGGCTGACGCTCAACACTCAGGGGAAGGATGAGACACGTATACAATCGTAATGATACTGGTGCTATCAGAATCGGAACTGCCGTCGAAGATGGGGACGGAGCACTTATTGGAGTGTCCCGAGTGCTGTGATGTTGATTCTTAATTCAAAATTCAACATTCCTGATTGGTTGCCAAGGATATAACAGTTGTATTATCATTTTCATTGTTCAGAACACAGTAAGATTGTTTATGTAAAAGGAGTAAAGACAGACCATCTATCAAAAGAGATTATTCATATAGAATGAGCTAAGAATGTTATATTTGTTTGACCATATTCATTGTTTAAAAGATGAGATGCTTCATATAGAATGAGGCAAGTTCCTTTGTGGGTTGCGTAGCCCCATATTTGGGTGGAGGGGGAAGCCCATTGTCCGTTAATGTCATAAAAGGTAACAAGGTAAAGATTTATGACACTTGATGTGTTGTGCCAGAAAGCAAAGTATCGCAGGTGTAACCCAACTGCCCTTTAAAGAGTGAACATAGAAGAGTAAAGCAAAAATAGTCATTGTTCAAAACAAGATGAGAGCCAGGGAGCGAACCCACGACTTTCCGATCTGCGGCGAGCGTCTAATCACTCCACCACAGGGACTCCCATTTTTTGTATGACCATCCTAATTTTGCTAAAAGGAATGAGATTTTTTATATCAAGTATAAGTCGAGATAATCGACTTTATTGCAGGTGGTTTTATCACGTATGGCTCGGTATATCTCCGCTGAACGGCTGGTCGCCTGCCGAGAGTATTACACAAAGCCTGAATTCCATAACTCCAATGACAAACCACAGCGATCTCTGAAATAACTGAACTTGTGAACTGAATAAACAGCACAGCCATGAAACGAACCCATGACCTTCAAAGAGTGAGGCAGACGGCTTGACCACTTCATACAGAGACCCCCTTTTTCTTACAGAATTAAGGAAGAGTAGACATTGTTCAAAACCTGGTGAGATTGTTCATATATAATGAACAAGAAAGTTGGATTTGTTTAACCATTTTCATTGTGTCAAAGATGATGAGACAGTTCCTACTGAATGAAGCAAGAATACCCATTGTGAAATTCTCCATATAGAATGAACCAAAGCGGCGTCTGTGGCTACGGCGTTGCGAGTCTGACTCGTAATGCAAAGTACCGCGATCGAAACCCACTGCGGGCTGCGTGAATTTTTATCGTGGTATGGGACGTCGCAGGTCGACCCAGCCTCAAATGGGTAGCAGGATTGGCTGTCCTGGGAAAGTGAAGACGGCCTGCGTAATGCTGACCACATTACCGACCGAGTGCCGATTGGTCTGTAAAAATATGGGTGCTCTTCCCAAATGCCCGATGCGCCCAATGGCGTGTAAAGGGATCTTTACTTTTTTTTTTTAGAATGAACCAAAAATATTCACCATGTTAAACCTGAATACAGAATAAGCCAAGAGTAATTGATATCCCTGATCATTTTTATTGTATGAAAGGTTATGAATATAGAATTGAGACAAAGGTATTTCTTTATTACATGCTTAAGTTGTGTGTATAGACTGAGCCAAGTATTGGTTGTTGTTTTTCTTCACTTGCTTAGATTTTTCATATAGAATGTGCCAAGTGTTGTGATTTGTCATCATGTGCTTAAGATTATTCATATGGATTGAGCCAAGTATTATTTTTCAGTGTGGTTAGATTATCCACATAGATTGAGCCAAGTATGGTTTTGTTTTTTTAAATTACTATTCTTAAATTATTCATCTAGAATTGGGACAAGGAATCTTATTATTAATCATAGCTTAGATTATTCTATTGAATGAGCCAAGAACATATTGAGATACAGGATTATGAATATAGAAGCTTATATTGAATATATGAATGTAAAGTTTGCTCCCTGGCGGAGCCAGACTTTTTTCAAAAATGACCTTGGCTCCCATGTCGACCCAGCCTTGAGTGGGTACCCGGTGCAGTCCCAGGAAGTAAAGGCGGCCGGCGTGATGCTAACCACATCATCCACCTTGTGCCGATTGGTCTATAAAAATATAGGTCTAGCCCTAAATGCCCTATAAGCCTAAAGGTGTGGAAAAGGGTCCTTTACCTTTACTTTTTTTAATATGAATGTAAAAGATGATCGATGACAATAGAATTGAGACCAGGAATTTAATTTGTCATCATGTTGTAATGAGGGAAGTAGACTGCAAGAACATTTGAACAGACTAAGTTCAACATGCAGAAGATATGACATGAAAATAAATAGTACAATAACTGAAGTAAAGCAGGTCAGCAGAATTCCTGGGACGATACATATCGGGTTGAACGATACTTGTCTGAGGCAGGTTAAGAATTTAAATATCCATATAGTATATTCTCAGAGGACATGAGAATAGATCAGGAAAAAGAAACAAGATGTCAGCAAGCTAGTGCACTTGTATACCAAGTGACACCGTAATTAGGACATCTACACAAAGTTATGATCACCAAGAAACACATTATAAACAGCATATTCATACCAACACTGTGCTACCAGAATGAGCTTAACACAAAAGTTTTTTTCAAACACCTTTAGAAGATGTGGAAAACCCGACCTCATAGGCGTTTTTTGGTGGCATCAACTCTTTTTCATGCAGGTAAAGAGAGATTACATTTATGGATTTATTGTATCATTTGTTGTTGTGACATTGTACATATTTTCATTGGCATTCTTTACATTTGTATTTATGAAATAATGTTATAAAAGTTAAAATATATGAACAATCATCTGGCGCTAAAAAATGAATTGATATATTTTACGTTGATTGTTATGGGGGAATGGTTTTTTTTTTTAACAAATTGTTTTCTGAAAAACTGATTTTCAGAACCTCCTTATAGGTAAGGCCAGGGCTTTTCTGTAGACAAAAAGGTGCCGATACTTACCACAAGTGTCTGCAAAGGGTGCCAGTACTCATCACAAAGTGTCTGTAAAAGGTGCCAGTACTCACCACAAACTGTCTGTTGCAGTATTGCTGAAAACACTAATGCAGACAAAAGGTGCTGATACTGCATCCATTGCATACTGACAGAAGAAAGCCTTGGCTGTGGCAGTATATCCTTATTATGCCACATGGAATCTAGGTCTACAATTCTTTTTTTTCTCTTTTTTTCTGCCTATAAATACCTCGATATAACATAGACCCTTCGACCAACTCACACCAGGCTGTTAAGTATTTTGTCAACTCTTGCAGCTTTCCTTTGTATCTTCTACTCTCTCTTCATCAGTTTTGCCCTTTGAACTTTGAACAACGGACCAACATCATGGCACATGGATAGTAACCCATAAGTGCTCCCGTTCTTCTTCTAACTCAAGTCTGAGTCCGAAGAAGCTATAAACCAGGTGTATAACATTCACCTTCCTGGGGGTAGGATGGCTGTCAGGTTGGCAAAGGGTAATGAATTTACAGGACGATTGCAACTAGCTGTTTGTAAATCTTGGAGCTAGTAAGTGTTACTTGTATGCATAGTGGGGAAAAGCACTTGGCAATCGTTACATTAGGTGGGTCTATGCCCAGAGATGGGGAAAAAAAGGATACAGTAGAACAAACAATTCATTGTGCTGTACAGTGCACAGGCTCTGTAGTACCAGCGAGGATCCTGAAATACTTTAGGTAGATTTGTAACTCAAAATTTTGCCCTGGCAGCGCCGTTAGACTACTCTTTTTGATTTCCAATGCTAAGGGATTTTTTACATGAGCAACAATGTACACGGGCATCAGATCTCACTACCCAGAGACCAGGAGAATTACTGTTAGTTCCAGAGAATGAACTTTATACTGTTAATAGATATTCCAAGTGTATGTCCTATCCAGTACCAGCATCTTTTCCTCACCCTTTTTAATAAAAATATGATGCGAGTTCTAGACTCTTATTCACTGGAGAAAAAAAATCAGAGCTTTTGAACTGAAATGCTACAGAAGAATTCTTAGAATACACTGGAAGAAAAACAGTGACATCCTACATGATCCGAGCATTGAGGAGAACTGGCTCATAAACAGCATCCTGTCTGGAAAGCTGAGGTATTTTGAACATGTTAAAGGTCAGGGTTTCTTGGAGAGAACAGGTTTGGAGGGTACAGTTGTCTGAAAATGCAGCAGAGGTAGACCTCCATGAAAGTGGATGCAAGACATCAAAGAGGCTTTGTCTATGAAAGCACACAGGGCTGGAGAATTGGCTAGAGAAAGAGAATCTATCTTTCCTGCTGTGATGAGAGAGTAATGGAACCTTTTGGATGATGGTAAAGAATTTATTTATATTTTTCTACAGAAGTGTTTCTGTAACACCATCTGTACTGTGCCAAATGTTACCATTACTGTATTTGTAATATTTGGCAAATGTGAAATGTTTAGCCCTTGTTTTAGATTTATTTCCAGCTGCATGAAATTTATTTCCAGCTGAATGAAATCTAGTATTTTCAACTGGTAATAGTTTATGAGTTATGAGGCAGATCAAGAAGAAGATGGAGAGATAATGTCCAGAGAGACCTGCAAACATTTGGTGTGACCAACTGGAAAGAGAAGGCCAACCAGAGAGATGAATGGAGTCGGGTAATATCTGCCGCAATTAACCTCAAGGGCTCGGAATGCTGAAAAAGAAGAAGAATAGTTTATGAGTTAACACTTAAATGGTTCAATAATATTATTGTTGGCATCTTTTTGTCTTTTCAGACGATAGTATTATATTGTATGACGCCTGTTGAGAGGCATGGGACTCACAACCCATGGCGATGGCGAGTGGGACCAGCCAAAGCCACTGGCATTAAGAAATGTCTTCCACATTTATTGCACAATTTTTGTTGCTGTTACAAGTATTTATCTAATATGCTTCTTCTGAGGGGCTCCGATTTGTAACCTATCTGCAGTCGTTGTCTCCTTGACTCCTATTTTACCTTCCTGATTTTTCCCCTGCCTGCAGCACATCCATGGCGTTTTGTTCCCAGGAATCTCTCAATACCTGTATCATTCATGTTCTGCTTGCAAACAGTTTTATATCAAAATCTTGTACCTGTCAGTAAATAGATTGAACAAATTATTTGCTTGTGCAAGGACTGTACTTTATTTATGCTAACCAAATATTTTAAAACCAACTTAAAACTGTCTTCTTTACTTTTCTTGAGGGCATCATCAGGTTATCCCACATAGCTTGGTCTCTCCCTGTGGAATGGTTACCTTCCTGTTGAGAGCATTGCACAAAGCATGAACTCTGTAGCTCTAGCGACAGTCCCCAGGGATCTCTGTAAGAACTGCACCCATGAACTGAACAATGTGTCCGTGAAACAAACCCATGGCCTTTGGAGTGGGAAGCATATGGCTTGAGCACTTTGCCACAGAGACCCCCACAACTTATCAAACACATCAGAAAAATGCATTCATTGTTTTAACCACATTCTGAGAAGAGGTGTGTTGAGTTAAAACAACACACTTCTGGCATTTCTTTTTCTTAGGGTTCACTGGCTGTAAACTCTAGCGAAACATTCTGGTTGTTCATCCACTTCTGGTTTGTAGTCTTGTTCTAGAGCTTGCACACATCCCATTTAACACATCTGTCTTATTTGTGTGCAGACTTTTGGCTCCTTTCCTCTCAGGCAGATGCACTCCAACTTCGAAGGGCACTTCCCTAGTTAGTCACTTGTTAGGGAAGCAGTAGGTCTCTCCCTCCCCCCCCCCCCCTCCCATAATGGAGCCCAGGAAATGCAAACAGAGATAAGCATTGAAGTAACCACTCCATCCTTCATCTTCAGCAGCCAGCAAAGAGTTCAAAATCGGAGGTTACCAGTAGCAGTCTGGTTGTATGTCTGTTTTGGCCTTTCCTCTGAGTAGTTGGGTGTTGGCTAGATCTCCTACCCATGGTGACTGTCCATCACACGTGTTTTTCAGACCATGGTGATTTATAAGCAGAAGGTGTGGTACCAGGAAGGAGGAGCAAGGGCCGACCAACAAGAAGATGGGCACAGGATATAAGTGACTTCTTGAAGATGAAAGTTCACGAGGCGAGAGACCGAGTTTCTGTCAGGCAGACTGTGATGAGAGCAATATTCTGCAAAGGACCTGCTACATGATGATGATTTATTAGTGCTTCTCCACTGTCCACTGGCTCTGAAACAGCTTTGACCAGTTTTAAGGAGAAAGAAACTGGAACATGTGACAATGGGTGATGATGTCATGCCAGCTGACTTTACTTCCCAGACACTTCCTAGTGCCCAGTTTGGCTGGGTCTGCCTAGGAACCCTGGTCAGTTTAAAAAAATAGAATGTCCACTGTGTCACCAGCAAGTGTGTTGATCTTTGCTCGGTCACAGGTTCCCAGTATTCTGTCATATTACTTGGAAGATCAGCAAAGCGGCTTAGACACTCCCCTTTCAGCCCCAAAGGTCTTGAGTTCAAATCCACATCGAGGCGAGATATTTTTTAAATTCCGGAATTGACCTTTGTCAGCCCAGCCTAAAATGGGTACCAGGTAGTTGAGTTGAGTGGAGTCAAGTATTGACATCACAGTACTCGGGGTATTCCCATGTATGCTCCGTCCTTATTCTCAGCAGCGAGCGCTGAGTTCCAACACTGATGGTACCGGTCACAATCTAGTATTGGGTGCCAGGTTATGTAAAGAAAGCCGGCATGATGTTACCATAGTGCTGATTGATGTGTATTGTATGCTCGATGTGCCACTGACGTAAAAGGAGTCCTTTTACTTTTACTGTAGTGGGTTTTTTTTTCTATGTGTATAATGACTGTTGTAAATACCAGACTGTTATATAATTTTGAGTTGTATATATGTATACTAGAAGTAAATAATCAACATATGTTCACTCATTTTTAATAGCAGCTTCCTGGAACCTCAAACCTCAAGTGAGAGACAGTAATAAAACATGAGAGAGATATTGATAAAAACATGATAGATAGTGATTAAAAACTTTTGTTCATCCACTTTAACCCTCTCGTCCCTGAATGCTAAACAAGAAAATGGGTCATAAAGATGTAAAATTTATCGGAAAACCGGTTAGAAAAAACCAGTTATAGATTTCTGTAAAATTTATTATACTACATTTTTTTTTAAATTCAAAATATATAAAGATGTATAAATGGGTAATCAGGAAGCATGTTCAGGGTGCGGAATTAAATAGAACACATTCCCTGGGGCCTAAAGCAACAATATGTATCAGATGACTTGCGCCGTAACCACTTGAGGAAAAATTTGACATCAAATTGGCTTTCAAAAAGCGCTTGGAGTCGTAAGGAACATCCCCACCCTACCCCACCCACTCCCTGTGCTATTTTAAGTTACTATATTCATATCCTGACCTATCAAACTCAGCGCAGGTGCACACAGGACCAGTGGAACTTCACTACTCTTTTAGAGAACAGTTTACTGCAGAGATGCCCAGATACATATATCGGCATTTATAGGAACGTGGCACACCGGGAAGTGATACATTTAGGCTTCTCAGGGCAAAAAGTTTAATATAACAATGATTTACACTTGCATTCAAAATATTATTGCCTCTTGCATGTGATGTTATACATTTGAAATATGCTTGCCATTATTGTATTTTATGTATTATCCTTGAACTGTTTTCATAATTACAAGTTTTGTGAGGGTTCTTCCCAGCTGTTGTGTTATTTTTGTTTATCTACTCTGAAATATTTCATTGTTGTTAAAAAAAAGGCCTTTTACATGTCCAGCGACAAATCGGCCATATGTTGTTAGACTCATCATATTTTTGTGGACCAATCTTCCCTCGCTGAGTGATGTCGTCAACAGCACATCGACCACCTTCACTTCCCAGAACTTTACCTGGTACCCATTTTAGGTTGGGTCGATATGGGAGCTGAGAGAGAGAACATAAGCGCTCTGTCCCCATCTTCAGCAGCCAGCGAAGAGTTCCGATACTAATGGTGCCAGTAGCATTCTGATTAAACGTCCGTCTTGCCTTTCCTCTGAGCCTCGAGCATCTGTCAGAACATCTTATCACTCCCAACTGCATCAGTCTCACCACACTGTGAAGATCAATCTACTCCTCCGCACTGTACACGCTCTCCAACAAGGCACTAACCGTGTCTGCCTTATCATGTATCAGTATTCCACCAAGCTGTGTAGAACCAGCCAGTCTGTCCGCCTGTTCATTTACCAACACACCGGCATACCCTGGTGAAAGGAAAAATACATTTAACAAAAAAAAGGATATTACCCCATGGTCTACCATACAGCTAGATGCTCCTCTGAGGATCTGAAGATAATGGGATCAAATCCGAATGTAGCTGGACTTTTTTCAAAATGGCTTTGGCTCCTAGGTCAATCCACCCTAAAATGGGTACCAGGTAAAGTCCTTGGAAGCAAAGGTGGTGGATGTGAGTAACCCACATCAATACCAA